>CP137683.1:3263480-3406864 GCA_037976565.1 Mesocentrotus franciscanus
GGAACTGCTATGGGTTGACAACACCTAAATGCCTCCCACACTGTTCTCTGCTCTCCAAACTACGGGATATTTTTCACTGGCGATGGGTTTCCCGGGCACCAGGTCCTTCGTGTAAACGTCCGTGGTCTTCCAGGGGCGTCGCGTGCCTGTTACGTCATCCCCTGTCCAGCGAGTGGAGAGAACGCGACGCGGGACCTGACGAGAATGGTTGGCGGGGGCCATGTGCAGGGTGCGGAGGTGGAAGACGATGCAGTCGCCAGGCTAGAATGGATAAGGACCAGCAATTATATTGAGGAAAAAAATGAGATGTCTAGTATTCAGTACTAAAACAAAAGATGAATTGTAAGGTTGATGTTATGGAGGAGAAAGTTAACAAAATTGTATAAAGACTATAATGGCACTGACACCTTTGACAAATTAATTAAATGTTCTAACTGTATTATTGGACACATGCTCATATACACCCCCTCTGTCAAATAGATCTTTTCCTTCACTAGTATTCAAGGAAATTGAATTTCAAAAAAATTTTGTACAAAACAACTAAACAAGGTGCTCGCAAGATACATGTAAATCTCTAAGAGTTGCCAATTCGTATTTGATAGATTTGACAAATTTGCAAATTCATAACTCATCCAAAATTTGATTTTTCTTGAAATTTTCACTGTTCTGTTTCTCAATTTATTTTGCCTGTATTATATGCAACTTAATTTCAGGGTAGATTTAACCCAATAGATATCTAGACTGTGCCACTGGACTTGGGAGGGGCAAAACATATCAGCTTTTAGTTTTACTGTGCTCCATATAGTTCTGTAAGGAAACCACCACTTTTTGAAGGCCCTGGTCATCCAAGACAACATGTTTAGCAATAAAAGTAAGTCTTTTCCAAAGGTGTCTATATTTTTCGGGCTGTGTCGTGTGTGCATTGACTTTAAAAAATTAATGCATTTTTGTTGGAAAATTGTCAGGAGGGACAAATTGCACCCTCCCCCTTGCCCCTCCTTTAAATACACTAGTGATTTACCCTTTAGGCCTTAAGTGATTTTTTTTTAAAAATAAGTGTCCCACATGTACACACCTGAAGGTCCCAACTGAGTAACTCGTACTGATCAAGAGTGGTATCTAACTTCATGTCCGACAGGCTCGTCCATTCATGGGTGTCACATGACTCTTCATTGTCCGCCGTAGTCCGAGCACGTCTTGAACCATTGAGGGTAGAACCATTTGCCCCAACGATGAGACCCCTTAATGTATGTCACACAGGTTTCCTTGGCGACAGGGTCAACAGGCAGCCATATTGAACAGACCTGGGAAAAGGATCATGATGATCACATGACACTTTCATTTCTAAGAGATGGATGTAGAAGGCAATGTTTTGTCAAATCATCTTGGAGAAGGCCTATATACACTTCACAGTTAGCTGTCTGGGAATAACAATGTGTGCAACTATAAAATCCAATTGTATTTGACACACGGATCTCCTCTCACCCCTTATTTCATCTGTCTCTCTCTCTCTCTCTCTCTCTCTCTCTCTCGCTTTGTCGAGCTCTTTCACTTTGTCTCTGTCTCTGTCTGTCCCTCCCCTATGTGTCTCCTTCAGACTGTCTCTCCCTCTCAAAATTCTCTCTCTCTTCCTCTCTCCTGTCCCCACACTCCTTGCTCTCTCTCTCTCTCTCTCTCTCCCCCTCTCTCTCTTCCTTTCTCACTCTGAAATCTGAATATCTCTCTTGATCTTGATCTCTCCAACTCACCTGGTCCCCATCAATTGGGAAGTAGGGTTGGTCTTGATGCCACGGTGTGATGCGATCTGTTCCTGGTTCCTTACTAACTACCAGCTCATGGTAGAACACTACATGCTATAGAGTGAAGAGAAATATAAACATGTTATTCTGAATTACATCATCATCACGTACCATTAGGCCTATAGGCCTATCACCACCCCTATCACCATCATCATCACCACCATTACCATCATCATCATCATCATCATCACCATCACCTATTAACAGCCGCCACCACGACCACCATCATAATAAAAATTATAGAAAACAGATAGGAAATTAACTGTCACAATCATCACAATCTTTATTAATATCAACATCAACATCACTAGCATCAGTCACCATTGTCAACAAGACTCAACATCATTATAATCATCATCATCATCATTCTTTTATCATACATGTACTCTTCATCACCTTTCAACATCATCGTCATCATTAATAGCATTATCATTATCATTATCATCCTAATAACAATCACTGTCATCATCACAACAATCAACATCATCACATTCTTTGAGCGCATCGTCCTAGCATCATTATTATCGTCACCACCACCACCACCACCATCCTAAATTAATCACCTTGCTCCCCATCAGTTTCCCGCAGATCTCTGCAGCAGGTGACTTCCTTACAAACTCCTGAAATTCTGATATCCTCCACCAGTTAGCAAAGTCTGTGAAGTATCTGCCCGTCCCTCCCCCTTCGCTCTGCAGGACCTCCATGTTCTCTCCCGGATCCTTCATGTTTCTTTCTATCCCCCTTTCTACAATCTCTAGCCAATCCCTGCTGAACGCCTGCCGCAAACACACGGCCCCATTCTCCCTGAACTCACGAATGATTTTATCGGACAAACACGACATAGTCAAGATTTACTGTTGATTGAAAGGAACAACAATAGAAGTTATGTTGATGCTTTAATTGATTATACTGAGTATAAACACAAAGAGTGTAGACGATTTACCTGTACTTTTGTAAAGGATGGACTTGTCTTAATGATAACATGTTGCAATGACTTTCATGATATCAACTGCAGGGCATTTCTAAAGGCAAAACCTTATGGAACTCATTAGGTATATACACATTCAATAACGCCTTACCAAATACTGGAACATTGCTTGAGTAATACTGGGCAGTGTCTCACGAAACCATCATAATTAGTACAAGTTCACCGACATCCCATTGAAATGCGTGTACTAAGTTTAAAGGCCATGTAAAGTTTTGGTATGGGGTCATGAATTTGGTTCAAATGAACATATTGGAAGCAATTTTATGCGATCCTACAATATTCGGTGATCATTGTCGCGGTTGAAATCGAGTCTAAAGTGATGAAATTGTACATAATAAACTCTTGATGTAGTATAGCTCCCTCTCAAGGTCAAGATATTAATTTAGCTATAAAAACAATGTTTCTTGACTAAATCGACTGATTGGCTATTCCCGTTTGGAAATTATATATCACAACTACATATTCTGAGATTTTCACGGTCGCAGCTACCATTTTATGGCTGTAGGCGGGCGCTATTTGAAATTTATCAAAATTTACCGGGAGCACCGGTAAATTTTGATTATTTAATTTCTCGAAAGCAGAAGTGCTTTAGGGGCTAAATTTTCTAGTCCTTATAATACATCCACAGGGGCATCCAAATATATCAAAATTGTAAAGAATCACTATCCAGCCAATTTTCAAATTTTCCCAAAACTGGTTATCCTATGCTTTAGTGTGTTTTATTATTTTTGGTTCCTAACTTTAGTCAACACCTCTACATACATCATACATGTACATGTATATACGTTGTGTATATAGTACCTAGTCATACGGCCGTGCACCTGGGCAGGTGACACACATACACTGGTTATTGAATCTACAGACCTACTTGTTCAATATGGCCTGCTTTAATTCAAAAGGGGATATATATTATGAGTAGACTATATATATATTACCTACTTCGTTTTTAAGGGGTTTTATTAATTATGAACAGAGGGTAGGATTGTTTTAGCAGGGAGATGAGGGGGTGGGTATATTAGTCATGTAGCCTGGATGGTTAAGCCAGCTAGGGGGGAGGGGGGTGTGTATAGACCAGTTTTGGAAATGCCTCCCTCTCAAAAAATGAAATGGAAGCTCTTAGTACCAATCATGTGAAAGAATATGTTTTGACTAATACGTGATGATATACACATTTTTCCGGGAAACCGCCTACTAATTGATATATTTGGTAAATTATCATATCGATCCGGACCAGATATCGCGTATATATACCATATACATCTTTCTGTGTACGTACAGTGCTTGTAACTTTAACAAGACTGGGCCAAATTTAGTCTTATCATTTAGATGATTCCAGAACCTAGTAGGCCCTAATAGATGATCCTGTTCTGATCGATTCCACAACGTTTCTTTCACAATGCAATCGCATGACGTACTAGAACTGGTCTATATATATACCTTTAAGGGAATATATAGATCGATCAGGAGTAGGCCTAGACTATTTTTACCTACATTATGTTTGAAGGGGTTAATATGTACAGTTGGTATAGGATTGTTTTAGGGTGATGAGAAGGGGGTGCATGGGCATGGCAGGAGGGGAATTATTTGGCAGCATCCCCTTTAACCACCAATCCACTCCCCCCTGCTAGTGTGCAATAGCCCATTATAGCCTTACCCTACATCCAGGCTACATGACTATATATATATGCCTTCTCATCACCCTAAAACTATCCTACCCACTGTTCATAATTAATAGAACCCCTTCAAACCAATTAGGTAATACTCATATAATATCCCCCTTTGGATCAAGCAGGCCATTAAAAAAGGAGGTCTGTAGATTCAATAACCAGTGTCACTTTAAACCTGCGAATGACAACTACACAACGTATATATAATTATGCATGTAAAGTTGTTGACTGACGTAATTAGGAACCAGAAATAATCAAACACACTAAAGTATAGCTAGGATACCTCCAAAACTTTGTATTACCTCACGCGTTTCAATGGGATCGGGATGTCGCGGTGAACTTGTACTTATGTCATGACGGTTTCATGAAACGCTGCTCTGATTCTCACACTCCTACAATGCATGAAGTCTAATAAACCGTAAACGAACTGGCCTTTCAATTCAATAAACATTTGCTTCCTCCACAAGAACAATCTAATTAATCCAATTCAATAAACATTTTGCTTAATTCCTCCACAAGAACAAAATGAATATACATGTATCTGATCTATTATCATGATATGAAGAGTTTCATTCCAAAAGGAGCTAAATCCATTGTTGTAACTTCGGACAAAAAAGGATTCGTTTACCAGATTTTGTACAGGCGTCTATGGAAAGGTGATATTAGAAAGTGCAATTTTTCATAATTGCTCCTAAAATGTAAGTAAATACTTTTGTTGAAAGACGGGTACTTTAGTTAAGTGAACAATGTCCTGATATCAATAACTCAATTTTCATCAAAAGTGGATTTAGCTCCTTTTGGAATTAAACTCTTCATATAAAAGTTATAACTCCATTGCTCACCTTATATAGGCTACATACAATCCAAACAAAGTCAGCTACATGACATGTTAACTCAAAACAAGCTAGCAGAGACAATCGGCACCGCTGTTTACAAATTGTTGATCAAATATTGTGCACTATAGCTGGCGACACAATAATAGGCGAATCTTTCTTGGCTATAGCTAGCTAGCTATGTAGGCACACAGCCTTGTTTCCCTTGCAAACTAGGTGGCAAAGGTCATTTCGTCAATAAATTTCTGGTCCCTATTTATATCCAACAGTCTATATGAGCCATATTTATTATTTATACTAGCATAGATGCTTTGCAATTGGTAACATATATGTAGGTCTTTTCAATAAGGATAAATAAAAACAAAAACCAAACAAATTAACAAACACAATATTAATTGTATCTTGTCGATATGCATCTTCATTGAGAGGTTGGAGGATATAAAACCATGCAAATTAATATTAACAAACCATCAACTTAATTGGCCTTTATACTTTACGCCCACTTAACGAAATCAATTATTTTAAGGTGTTATTATATGTCTCAATAATGCTAGAGATAAGAATATGTCAATGGTTGAAAACTTCAGTGGTATATATATATACGACTACATGTATACGTACAAATCAACAATATCTTACTTCTCGATCCTGCAATATTCGACACCCCCTCACCCCACCCCGCCGTTCACCCACAGACTGGTCTGTCGATCTCATTCTGTCTTTCTCACTGTTTCTCGATCTCGATCTCCCGTTCCTTTGAATTTCTCGATCTTTATTTTCACATCGATCCCCCCTCTCTCTCTCTCTTTTCTCTCTAGCTTCTATATAATTCAAATTCAAATTCAAATTCAAACTTTATTGATAATTGATTTCAATCCAAACAGGTAGGATCATTCCTATATTTCCCTCAGGCTTTATTGCATGTACATCCTCTCTCTCTCTCTCTCTCTCTCTCTCTCTCTCTCTCTCTCTCCCTCTCTCTCTCTCCTCTCTCTCTCCCCCCCACCACCCTCTCATATTCAGCCACTCTTTTTCTGGGACTTTAAATTCCCTAACCTGTATTCCCACGTGGATATACTCTCTCAAACTCCTTTTTCTACAAAATCAATAACTTTATTTCAGCTATATTACAGTGAGAAATACAGGCTGAAAACCAACAAACCCTAAATCATCAATGGAGCGAAATCTGTACAAACCCTGTGCTCTCTCTCTCTCTCTCTCTCTCTCCCCCTTTCCTTTGTATATCTCTCAATATCTTCACATGTTCCCCCTCTCTTTTCTCTTCAATATATTTCCCTAATTAATTATTATACACCCTTTCTCTCTCTAGACTCTCTCTCTCTCTCTCTCTCTCTCTCTCCCTCACCCTCTCATATTCAGTCTCACTTTTTCAGGTCTTTAAATTCCCTAACCTGTATTCCCAACCCATGTGAAAATGATATACTCTCTTAAACTTCTTTTTCTACAATTAGATCAACGTCTTTATTTCAGCTATACAGTGAGA
Organism: Mesocentrotus franciscanus; assembly: GCA_037976565.1. Classification (NCBI taxonomy): domain Eukaryota; kingdom Metazoa; phylum Echinodermata; class Echinoidea; order Camarodonta; family Strongylocentrotidae; genus Mesocentrotus; species Mesocentrotus franciscanus. The sequence continues at coordinate 3,270,272 of CP137683.1, forward strand.
AATACTTAAACGTTTGCGAGGCTGGACCAACAAACCCTAAGGATCAATGGAGCGAAATCTGTAAACCCCTGTGTGCTTTCTATCCCCCCCCCCCTCTCTCTCTCTCTCTCTCTCTCTCTATTTCTCTCGTCCTTTCCTTTGTATATCTCTCTATCTTCTCATATTCCCCCTCTCTTTTCTCTTCGATATATTTCCCTCTTTAGTGTACTTCCCCTCTCTCCCTCTCTCTCTCTCTCTCTCTCTCTCTCTCTCCCTCACCCTCTCATATTCTGACTCTCTTTTACGGTCTTTAAATTCCCTAACCTGTATTCCCACGTGAAAAAGATATACTTCTTCACACAGCATCCAAGTTAGATTGATAGTAATATGTTTTTGTATGGATGCACTAATATGGAGTAATTTTTTCCAGTCAAACCATGAAATATGTGAATTTTATTTTATTTATATGTGAAACTATTTATATAAAAATCAATTATTATGAATATACAATATTCAGAAAATAGTATCAATTCTTCAAAATTCATACATTTTTTTGTGAAATGTCATGCAAGCAATATGATACAAATCATATAACCTGGGCAAAGGCATGGGGAAATCAAGTTTTGGGGGATAAAAAGGGAAATTAATGGGATTAAACACTATATAAAGCAATTGACAAATAGTGAGGACATGACGTCACAAACTGATAACCAAATTGGCAATTTGTGTAGTGATTTCCTTTGTTTTATAGTTTTACATACTTTTTCAAAAATCCATAACTTTCTTATTAGTTATCCGATTTTGCTCAAACCTTTTTTGATTGGTTTGTCTGATTTTTTAAATTCTATTAAAGGCAAGTTATTTTTGGAGTGCACTTTTACTTTAAAACCCTGTGTGCTTTCTCTCTCTAGCTCTCTCCCTTTCCTTTATATATCTCTATATCTTCACATCTTCCCCCTCTCGCTGTTCTCTCCTATTTCTCTCTTTATCTTCTCATCGCTTCTCTCTCCCTCACTCTCTCATATTCAAACTCTTTTTCGGGTCTTTAAATTCACTCACCTGTATTCCCATGGTGAAAATGATATACTCTAGATCTCAAACTTCTTTTTCTACAAGAACAACATCTTTATTTCAGCTATACAGTGAGAAATACTTACCCAGTACACGTACGTTTGCGAGGCTGAAAACCGACAAACCCAAAACAGCAATGAAGCAAAATCTTTCAAACCCTATGCAATCCCAGACTTTCCCCAATACATTACCGGTATACAGCTTTAGCTTTCGCAGTGTTGCTGTACACCATGCGCCCATGTGTGGGTGTATCATGTGACATGCAGCTTTGAAAATGTTGGTCTGAATTAATTTTCAACCATTATACAAAATTGATTTCAAAGGCCTGAATATTACCTCTTCTTGGGGGTGTTTCACAAAGACTAAGATCGACTTTAAGTTGGACTTAAGTATAACAAGCCATTCATGCCATTGGTTGCTATCCCAACTGGTCTCTAAATTATAATCTTTAGATAATATTTTTTCCTTCAATAATGAACTATCAAAAAATGTAAACTCTGTAGATTTGAGACCACGATTTGTACGTCCCTTGAAAGACAAATGCCAGTAAATGGTAAGAGCAAACAGTGGCATGAACGGCCTGTTATACTTAAGTCCAACTTAAAGTCGATCTTAGTCTTTGTGAAACACCCCCCTTATTATATAAAGATATAGTTGAGTTCTGGTCATGCAATTGCATTGTGAAAGAAACTGTTTGGAAGTGACTGAAAAGGTTGATCAGGCATCATCAAAGTTCAAGGATGAGACAGAGAAATTCCCCAAAAGGAGGAAGATTAAATGGGGGCAACACCCCTGGCAGGGGTTAAGGGGGTTGAGTGCCCCCTTCACGCAGAAAACTTTAGAATACATTATGTAAAAGGACATGTTTTCCTTGCATTTAAATTCTAAATTTGAGGAATATGTGTTACCCCATCTTGCTTAAAGGGACTCTATAAAAATCAGATGAGAGATGTTTAATTTTTCTTTCCCATCTAGCAATCTTGAAATCGGCAAAGGAATCTCATCCCTGAAAGTTAGAAAACGACCCATTTTTGCTAAAAGTCACATGCACTGTACACAGAAATATTAATATCGGACTACACAAACATGTCATATGAAAGTTTGGTCCACACACTCTAGCTATTTCTTGTCATATTTCAAATAAAAGGGCATTTGAAAGTCAACCTTCCCAGGGGACATATTTTTCTATGAAATATTCTTCCAGTCTTAACAGGCAAGGGGCCTTTATTTACAGGTTCCTTTGGTAATGTTTAAATGAGAGACTATGTTCAAGGAAATTGAAAATGTGGTCTTCATAGACAGGAGGTCGCTAAAGCAGGTTTGACTGTATTATCTAATCCAAACATGATTCAAGTGGGAAATACAATAGGTGACTGGAATTGCCCTTGAGATGATTTTTCTAAAGTAGTTGCAATCATGTTGAAATATATTACACCCCAAATTTGAGAAAAGGAGGATGAGGAAACCAAGTTCTCATACACATACATGTAGTAGACCTGACAATATATATCTATGCAATGTGAGTTGTGCTTTTAAGGGGGTGTGATTTCCAGCAACTTTTCATTGGTATGTTTGAAGTTGACTGGTCCAAACAACTCATCTATAGCAAGATTTAAACAAAAACAGAATTACTGAAAGTCAGTTTCTCTCAAAATGCAATTACCAGAACTCAAGATTAACTTTAATACTGACTTTCACACAATTTCATATTTCTAATAGTTTTAATTTATTAGAAAGATATGGAAGAAATTACCATTTCCTACAGCCCAGATAGATAACTGAAAATAATACATGACACTTCACACATGCAATGCATCTCTTCATAATTTAATGACAAAGAAAAACAGAATTTCATTATGCACACATTTATGAAAAATTTAAATGTTTTTCTCATTCAAGTGAAAAAGACCCATCTTTAATATTTGACTATGGTATTGAGAAAAGTAGACAATCTTTTTAATGCCATATTGGCTCACTCACAATGAGAAGGGTGAAACATTAGCTATTATATACCACATGTCAAGATTCTAGGCCTCTGGTTGGTCAAAGATGCAGGCATGAAATTTGCTACTGGCTGCTGGACAGTATAGTGAAAATAACTGACCGGGCATAGTTCTACTTGCACGGACAATGCAAGGACACGATGGTTGCATATGAAGTTAACAACGCAACGAGACATGCGCATTGCATAAATGCTCTTAAACATGTAAATTTCATACCTTTCTACAAATAAATACCCTTTGACATGCATATTTTGTAAAAATATCTCTTTTTGAGAATTGACACGGGATGCAGTATGAAATATTGACTGCATATTTTTTGGGTCACGATTACAACTATAGCTCCTTCGTGATCTCGAGACTGCACTATACCCCTCAACTACGTCTTGGGTTACAGTAGTTTTGAGATCACCTTGGGCAATAGTTTTAACTATGGCCTTCAAAGCAGTCAATATTTGTAATTTTGTATACTGATTTTCAAATGAATGTAGTTAAGAAGGTTACCCTTTTCATACAGCAGGGTATATTGCTTGTTTCACTTGTTATAATGTGTAAAGGGAGATGACATGTTTTGTACATAATAGCACCATGCTCATAATATAAGGAGTGAATAACAATGGTAACTCATCGTTAAATTTATTTTAAAAATCATATTTCTCAAAAAAGTAACATTTTTTTAAAAGGAGCAGTATTCTTCCCCAAATACATTTTTTTCATCTGAAATAGAAAACATTTATCAATTTTTGCAACAGATATGATATGAATATAACTTTCTCATCTGAAATAGCTAACCAAGTAGACAAGTTTAAAACATTTTATGTGATTGATATTTTTCTTTTAAAGAGGCAATACTCTTTCATTTGCAGATAAATATGATATAAATACATATATCCTTCTCATCTGAAATAGTTGACCAAGTAGACAAATTTGAAACATTATGGGATGGGATTCAATTTCAAAGAAGTAATTTTAAATAATTCATAGATTGTACAAGTGGTTGTGAGTGAAATGGAAACCCTTATCCATTTTGCAACGAATATGATATAAATATATTTTCTCATCTGAAATAGTTGACTGCTTTATCTGTCTTTCTCAACACTACAAGAAAGCTCTTCATGAATAAAGAATGCATTAGACTAGATCTATCTACACTGTACAACGATACACTCTGACTATGTATCAAATTCTGAACTGAATCATACAATCCTCTTCTTTCTCTCTGTACAAATGTGAATTTTCACTCTCATCTACATTATATACAATACAAAAAGTGCCATGCAAAGACCCATTTGTGAGTTTAAGGGCTCACGTAGATTCTTCAAAACTGAAATTGAATCACTTTGGAGCAAAATGAAAAAATTCAAAACAAAAACAACAACAATTCCTGGTCCATCTTTATGTTGCTAACCAGTATCCAGCCATAATAAAGAACAGAAGTATTTAAATGAATAACTTCTTTAAATAAATCGTCTGTTTCGAGCCAGAAGGGTGTTAACTCATATGCATTAACCACAGAGGTAACTTCCTTGTGCCTCTCAGCACACATATTATAGGTAGACTCACAAATCTGGCGTTTCTAAGAGTCTCAAAACATACAAGGAATACAGGTACATAGACAGAATACAATGGTATAAAGAAGAAATTTTAACTACAAAAATTTTTTTTTTTTGGAACTCCCAAAATCTGAGACTGTGTGCATCATCTGCAATTGAATGAAAAAAAACTAGGAGAAAATGTTCAAACCAGGAGGGATTTGAACCTGCAACATTGAATGCTCTCCAAGCATGCCCGCAGGTACAGACTATGAGTTGACCCTTCTACACAATTCCATCAAGTCGAGATAGAGCCTAACTTTGTCAGTCTCTGGCTGAGCCAGGAGAGGCTACAGTACAAAGCCTATGAGGTGCAGTGGATTACGCAGTCTGTATTTATAAGTTTGTTAGATGATGATTGTTGTACCAGACTGCTAAGACAGCGTGTACATGTATATGCTTGTATGTAAAGAACCAGGTTACCAACAGCTTTAAGTCCTCTCAGAGGGACTTGGTAATGAGGATTAATGCCTTACCAAAGGGCACGAGCGCATTGACTTGGTTTCGAATCAGGGACCTCCCAGTTACGAGCAACTGCTCTACCACAGAGCCATCGCTAAGTAGTCTGACAGTTCAGACACTCTATAACATACTACGACAGACAAGGCTCTGTGCCTGCCTGCAAACTATAATAATAATAATAATATTTTTTTAAACAGTTTTAATACATCTCGAACGTCTCTAAGCGCTTTACAGATAATTTATTACCCCGGTCATTGGATTCAGTGCTTGCACAATCTCCACTCCCTGGGGAGCATTCCAGCCAGGCGTTACTTGACGCTCTGGGTCCTGTTGCATAAAACTTCTTATCAATGACATCTGCTATAGATCTGTGGCAAATCTGCCAGTAGCCAATCAAATATAAAGATTTCAGTAGCTTATAGCAATTATCATATCTTGATCTTGATAACAAGTTTGATAAAACAGGGTCCTGGGCAGTGACTAGACACACCAGACTATTTCCATGGCACAGACATGATGAATTAGAAACAAATATCTGAGTCCTTTTAATTCTGACTCATTGATATTCATGGTTGAAAGTGGTTTTAAATGTAAGCCTCAAGGTGCAGAATTCTCAAGAATTTTGGCTGTAACTTCCAGTGTTTGAGATCATGTGCACGATCCACATATAAATAAAAATATGGATATTTCAATTCGTAATCATATTGATTCACAGCTGTTTGGGAAATTTTGGTCCTTGTTCGAAGATGAATTTGGAGTAAATTGTACCAAATCAAGGATAAAACAAGGTCATACCAAATATGGAACAGTATTAACACTTCAACGCAATTAGAATTGAGGTAGCATGTCGACTGCAAGCACAGAAATCTTCTTTTTTTTTAATGGGACCAAACCAGCCTGTTTATGACATCAAACAGCTACATGTTCATAAATTCACAATAGAGTTTATGTAGATTTGAATTAGTGTTTATGCCTTGTTACTGCACCTTTCTTTACGTCTGCAATATGCACATATACAACTCGTGACAAATCACAACATCAGCAAAATACCAGAATATGTGCCTTCCGTAATACTGCAAGTCGGACACATATTTCTCATAATCTCTCTCCCAGGGTGACTTCACAATATACCAGCACGGTGGTGCAAAAGGGGTTTAATCATGTAACAGTGACGGGTTTGAATTTTCATCGTACAGGTGGTTTTAACAATCAGAAACAGGTACATATCCCTTCTAAACAATAATTATTTAAGAAATATAAGTCATAAGACTTGTTGGAAATTGCTTTGTGACAAATGCTTTCAGTATCAGATTGCACCAGAGTGCATCTAAGAATCTTAGAGTCCTTAAAGGGATTGGGTAACTTTGTCTCAGATTCTGAAACAAAATCCCGGATTTAGCTCATGCTGCAATGATAGTTATAAACCTTTAGGTCAGTCAGGAACCCCATGACTTTTACAAGCCGATCACCTGTCTGATTATCAAGATATTATGATTGGAAATCAAAATCAAATTTTGCATTTTCCTAACGGTTTGCATAACACTACAGTCTATTGGGGAAAACGAGTATGGTAAAACCGGTCACTCAAAGATTTTTACTTTTTGAGGCACTTCATGATCATTTTGAAGCGCAATTTTTTTAGGGCTTCAATATTACACCATATCACAGACATTGATAACACGTAGGGCTGTGCATCTCAGATTTAACATTGTTAAACGATGCCTTTAAGCAAGCCCTGGAGCCCGGCCACAAGGGACATCAGTTCATACTCCTTCCAAGTTCCAATTATTTGAATTTTTGTTTGTGTACCACCCTGATTCTATAAGAGAACTATCTGCTAGAGTTAACTAGTTAGGCCAGTCTGAATGCAGCGCAAGAGCTGTGCACTCTTGGAGGATATGTCATAGTGGAAGAAGCATTTTGTAATTTTTCGTCAAGCTCATTCTTTCACATCAAATTCCATAAAGCAGAGCCCATTATTTGAATCCATCACTTTGTAGATTCTTTAAAAGAATCACCTAATGTACATAGGTATGAGAACTAAGGGACTGCATTGAATACATCATTTGGTTTTTAACATGAATCTACAATCACTGCAGCACTCAACAGTCTTATCACCCATTAATGTTGGCTGTCCTGTGTACACAAGTATTCTTCAATAGAAGCAGAGGAAAGAATCTGGTGGGTCATTCAGCAGTTCAGAGTTTCAGGATTGACAGAATATACAAGTGGGTCTGCAAACACGGACTAATGGCTGAACTTAGTGCTGTACTAATGGCTGAACTTTGTGCTGTACGCTCCTTGCTTCTTGTGAGGTGAGGTGGGCCTCTGGGTGAAGCAGGGTTCGTGTTCCACAGTTTCTTGAGGATTAATGGAATACACAAATGGGTCTACAAACATGGACTAGTGGCTGGACGTTGTGCTGTACGCTCCTTGCTTCTTGAGAGGTGAGGTGGGCCTCTGGGTGAAGCGGGGTTCCTGCGAGGTGGCGAAGGCAGAGCCGGATTTGGTGGAAGCTGAGAAGGAGGAGAAGTAGTCTGCGGCGAAGGACACGATGTCCGCAGGTTTCCGGAGAAGCAGGAACTGCAGGAAGTCGGCCAGGCGCCTTGAGCTCTGGGTGATGCCTCATGTAGGTTGCATGGTCTCCTTTGAGCTCCTCCTGGTTAAGGGAACAATGACAGAAAAGAAATGCATTAAGCTCTGGATTATAGGCTACATGAGCACATGTATAGCTAATCACCCTCCAGCTTCTACTCTGTATGGAGAATTTGCAACAAGAGAAATGGTTTGAGGTTTGGGTGGTGCCTCATATAGGTTGCAGGGTTGGCTTTGAGTTCATCCTGGGTAAGGGAACAATGAAAGGAAAGAAATGCTTTTAAGTTTTGGGGTGCAATGTATCGTGTAGATTACATGGTTATATTTGAATTGATCATAGTTTTGGGAACAATCTAAGAGCAATGAATACTTTAAACTCTGGGTGGTAACTGGTAATGGCTCATGTAGCTTTCATGGTAACCTTTAGCCACTCCTGGGTAAAAGAACAATGCCAGAACAGAAATGCTTACGAGCTCTTTGCAATGCCTCACATACATTCAGCTTCATTGTCACATTCTATCACCTTTTGGGAAAGGTATTATACAATATAACTAATTCAATTATTACTACAATGAATTTTCCCTTGAAAGCTTTCATGACACCTAGAATACATGTACACAGTATCTTTATATTATGCATTTAGGGTTAAGTATATAGGGCTTCCTTCCTTTCAACTTTGTACAGGATTTTTCGATGGTATCACTGGAGAATGTGGAGCTCTTGCAGTTGGCTCTAAATGGCAGCATTCGGAGAGACATTTGTTGTAAAAAAAATGATATGGTCACTAATCCTGTTATTTGACAGATCATTATTGATGCTTGTTAGAGGTTCATTTAAGTCAAATAAAGTATAGAAGATGTCGTGTAAATTATTCTTTCTTAACAATCAGTAGACAAATTACCTGTTTTGGTAAGCTTTCATTTGCGTGCTGCAAGCTTCTTCAGACCTATGTCGTAGCTGGTGCTGTGCTGATGCAGTACAATGATATGGTAGAATGGGAACGTACATTGAATAAAGGTTGTATTGTCCTAAGTCTTTGTTCATGGATGTATCACGTTCAGTACACATATATGCAGCCTCTCTTATCCATCCGGTGGACTTGTTGCTGTCTCCTGAAAGTATGCTGCTTTTCTTCCAGTCTGTTGAACGTACCATCCCATTCTACCATATCGTCGTTCTGCATCAGCAACAGCGCCAGCTACGACATAGGTCTGAAGAAGCTTGCAGCACGCAAGCGGAAGCTTACCAAAACAGATACGTTTTCTACTGATTGTGAAGAACTAATTTTCAAGTTACATCACCAATCAGATGAACCTCTATGTCATTTAAGAAGATGATATGATTATCAGATCTACAACTCTTATCAAAACACTGATATTCAGTGTAAATATACACTGATACTTTAGATTTGTCAAGAAGATATCTTCATCTCATTTTTTTTTAACACCACAACTATTCTTATGTACTACAATCAATCAAACTTCCAAACTATGATGCAGTGATAATGAGTCGTCAAAACCTTTTGATTTCATCAAAATATCTGTAATACTATCTGTAGATGTGCATCTATCTATTAAATAATGTGCTATTCATACTGGTGTAGGGTCGGTGACATATTAACGGTAAGGATTACGGTAATGATATAAGCGGTATGTAGATGTAGATGTAGAAGCGGTATCATTGAGTTATGCTAATGAGCCTTCAGTACAGATTTTCTGTAAAACCAGAAACCTTGGCACACATGAAATGTGTGCAAAGTTGGCAAGTGGATCAAATTCTTGAAAGTTTCAGGCTGCAGAATAACTGAATTACAATTGACACCACACTGTACTTTGTCTAATTACAAAAGTTTTTGGCTGTAAAAATGACAGTAATTTTCAAATCATGAAAGTTTCATGATACAAAAGTTTTGGGTTATGCAGTGAATTATCTAAATAGATATTTGTGACTTGACCTATATTTTCAGTATCCTCATGTATATGGCTTCTGCTTTAACATTTTATAACACAAATGCTAGCTTATGACATAAGGCAGCTTGTTTTGCTTCTGGTCTTCCATTCATCATCTTGTAAGGCTTCTGATGTGCAAAGCCAACGAAGACAGAATGACAAGGCATGACGTGTAAAAAGGTTTGTGTTTAATGTAGTTTATGTATGTTCATGTACATGTACCATAAAACTTGCAGCTGGTATATGTACTGTATGTGGAATATAAGACATTTATATTTCCATGTAACATACCAGTTTTTACTATTTAACCTGAACTTATTCCCTGGTGCATAAACTACACTGAGCTGATGTTAGAGTGTATTTATAACCCAATTATAAACTTCCAAACGATACCTGCTCCCAACCTGCATGCCTGACATAGCAATAGTCCTATGGAAAAAAATACACTGGGGTTCGGGCAAATTCACCCCCGAAATGCCAAAAAGAGCCCTCGAAAGTCATAAAAGAGCCCCCTAAAATTTTCATAGAGTTCAATGCAAAACAAATTGAAGAGGGTTATTTTCATGCAAGCAAACTTCAAAAGTAGCCCCCCCCAAAAAAAAAAAAAATTTTGTAACTATTTTATGCCCTGAATTTATTATAGTCCTAGCAATACATCTAGCTTCTACTTGATAACCTTTCACTTTAATAAAGCATAGGCCATTGCTATTTCTACTTTTCAGCCTATTTTTTCTCTTAAGAAATTTTGCATAATGTATTGAGCAAAAGGCTTGGAAAGCACTTACTAGGACTCTATTAGCAGGGTTCTGAGTACTTCATGCAGAACAAAAAAATGATTTTCCGTTGATGGAGTTTCAAATTTCCATGATCATTATTTCAACTAATTTCTTGCCTATCATCCAGTGGATATACAGTTTGGACATGAGACAGAAAAAAAAGAAATTGATTACTTTTTTTTTGGGGGGGGGGGACAATGAACTTCCTATTTCCCCTGATTTGAGTGGTTTTTCTCTCAAATTCCCAGACTTTTCCCTGACTAGAAAACAAAGAAACCATTTTCAAGGTATTCCCTGATTTCAAGAATAGCTAGGGACCCTGATTAGTGTGAGTACAGACCCATACCGGCCAACCTTTCCCAACAAAAATGTTGAATATCTAAAGCAATATTAGGATAAGAGTCTATCATGTATACTTTTCACACACAAAAAGAGACAAATCTAGGGTTCATTACATGAGCTTGAAGACCAATATACAGTGAAACCTGCTTTAGCGACCACCTGTATAGAAAGACCACATTTTCTGTTTCCCTTAAAGTGTTTCTCATTGAAATGTGTACTAAAAAACCTTTACATAAAGACCACCTGCCTATAAAGACCACTTTTCTAGTCTCCCTTGAGTGGTCGTTATATACAGGTTTTACTGTAATAGGAGTCCTTCTTCCGAAATACGACTGATTGGTAGCCATGCAGACCAATGCTCCATGGTGTGAAGGGGTGTCCCTACCTTTCTGTCTAAGAATTGTGAATACAACTGCATATCTTCCTCCCAGTTGAGAGGCTTCTTGGGGAAGGTGGGCTTGTCCTCCCTATCGTCTACCGGTTGGGGTTCTGGTATCCTCAAGAGATGCATGGTGACGGGGGAGCCTACGTGGACTCGACTGGCCAAGTGACTGTCAAGAATAAAGATCATAAAGAATCATGTAAAGACAACCCTTTGTATAACATGTCCGATCGCATTAAGGTTTGGCAAGTGTAGTGAGATATTCTTGCAAAAGAAAACAAAAAACACAACAGACAAGATGGAAAGGAAAACAAGAAGGTAGGGGAGATAAAGGGTAAGAAACGTACAGAGCAGACGAACACTCTTACAAAAAAAGTGGGGGGAAATGTCAAAGGAAAACACACGCAAAAAAAAAACGAAAATGGGAAAAATTAAAAGAAAAATACTGGTACATGTACGTGGAAAAGGGCTAATTACAAATTAATTGAAGTTATAAATGGAGGAAGCTACATTCAATGTACAGATTTTTTTTTTTTAACGGTAAAGAATATTTCCAAAAGAAGGGAAAAAAAGAATTTTACAGACATGAAAAAAAGCTCTTAAGTATCAATTGAAGAGTTGGGGTATTGTAAATTTAGGTGGAGGTAGGAAAATTATGCAAAGATGGTTTATTCAAAAATCAAAAAGTACCTGTATGGCTACTTGTACTACATGTACTTTATATCTACAGTGTAAAAGAGATGGAGGTATGAAGAGTACAGATGCAAAGATAGTTTACTGACCCGTCAGGTAGGAAGTATGACTGCCATGTATCAGGAATGCTGCCATACGAGTTGATGGTTCTCTCAATCCCTTTCACCATCACTTCATCCTCACCAACCCTCTGTGTGCGATCTTCAAGGCCTCTCTGTACAAGGGAGAAAAAAACATCAAAAGAATGGTTGATTCGCTGAATTCTATTGGTAGTTTTATTTGGTAAGGTTAAGTTGTATTCACTGATTAGGTCCATAGCAAATAAGGAACAGTGTAATCATTCAGACAAATATACACACATACACACAAGAACTTGACAAGGATGATGATGATGATGATGATGACAATAATGATGATGATAATGAAGATGATGATGGCGACGATGATGGCGATGATGATGAATACAGTGGCAAGAACTTGTCCATGCCTTCCCAATACCATCTCATATATAATAACAATAATAATAATAATAATAACAATAATAATAGTGGGTTCTTGTATAGCACTCATGTCTGTTAGACTTGCAGGGGTCTTGTTAATTATTTTTGAAGGAGGTAATTTGAATTTTATAGGAGGTACCATCACTGCGAGGGAGCGAAGCGACCAAGCCCGAGGGAGCGAAGCGACCAAGCCCGAGGGAGCGAAGCGACCGAGGGGGGGAGGGTGTGGGAGGGGGGTGTCCCCCATCCCACGGTAGGGACCTTTTGGGATTTTCCACTTGAAATCGTGCAATCTGGTGCATACCTAAGAAGAAAATTTGTAGTTATCTTTCCTACCTTGTATTACACATATATTGTAATAAACACACATATTGTTCATGTTTAATATTACATGAACAATCATAACTCATAAGAAAACTTATTAAGTTGATAATTATTTATCACTTTGTACCATTACTTTGTAATTTTTAATTAAACTGAGATGCACATACTCAATCTTTCTACATCATGATTTGTTGAATACATGTACAGTATTTAAATAATGGGCAGCAGAGGCTAGATTTTGATTTTTTTTTTACTTGTGACTTTTATTTGGCTCCCCATATAAATTCTCATTTAATTATTATTTTTTTGACATGAAATTATTGAATACATTTAAGAATTTACTTCAGTTCCTGTTCATTTTATAATGTTATATCACTGTTTTTCCTGACAAAGTGAAGACACTGTATATTTGTTTATTCAACTTTTTTAAGGAAATAAATGAAAATATAATAAATGAATTAACCGATTGGCTTCTATTTTAGTCTATCGGAAGTTAGTTTTGAATATTCGCGGAGCGCGAGGCTGCATATATCATGCGAGCTAGCTGCGGGGGTCCGCCGGGGACGGCCGTGGCCGGCCTAAACTCAGCCGAGTTCAAAACTCTGTTGCCGATTTGCGCATCTCAGAATCTAAAGTACGTTGTCTCTAGACATTGCACGCACGTGTATAGGCCCCGGTTTCCGTGATCTTCAAATATCAAATCGGCAACGGATAGTTTGGTTACAGCGAGCTAGCTTCAGTTTTGTTATGATCAGTGTGTATATTTTGTGCAGTGCATCGTCTTCTCGCGTGCACATCGGGATCGCAATGGGGTAGGGACGGGCGGGCTTACGCGCGCTGTGGGGGAGAACTGCGATGTAACGTAATTAGATAGATAGGTCTAGGTAAGTACGGACGACGCCGTTCGGATCGTAAGGGATTTCGTCGACCGCGGCCGTGTATGTGCGGCACTAATTATATCTTGGACGAAATTAAGGAAATTTTGGATTAGCATTGATTTAGATCTACTTTCTGTGATTTTTGCAAGGTTTATTATAGGAATTATAGCCGGTAAGAAACAAGTGAATAGGCGGCAAGTTTTACCGGTTACCGGCTTTAAACGACAGCCCTGGACTTGACACTCCTGCCGCTTTACAATTGTTACCCTGGCTTGACACTGATTACAAAGCATCATAAAACGTATTCTCACTTAAGTATGGAGAAGTCACGAAAGTAACGAAAGATGGACAAGAAAATTACTAGTGATTTAAAAAGAGATGACAATAAATAGCAAAAGCTGGATGGAAATGGCATGCTTCTATGACTCTAAGGAAACAGGAAAGGTTAACCGCCTGTAGAGTCTTTGCGGCTTGTTTACATCGTGGCAGCGAAACAACCAAACCTCATCTCATTTCAAACGTCACTCAATAGCTTCTGAAATAACCAGGGGCCTAGCACACACCCTTTCATCTCTAGTTGTCTTCTCACTCTTGCTAACTAGCTAGACTCATTCAGACAAGCAAACAATACCGGTACTACCTTGTAAACTTTCATATGATAACTTTGTAGTTACATGTTTTTGTATAGGATTATTTTTTTGTTGTCTTGTCTGAACAACATAAAACAAAATGTCAAATATTTAAACAAAAATTAAAGTAAAATGGAGATTAATCACTGTTCTGAACAAAAGCCCAAATTCCAAATGAAGAATCCATCACCCATGCCTGTGAACATATCGCATAACTGTGTAAATGGGCCAGACTTCCATTTATCATATTCATGAGTGCTGTAATTTTGTACACCTGAACAATATGCACATGGTCATGTACAGGTGGAGGCCTACAATGTACATAAGCTTTCAGTTTCACATATATATATTTAAAGATACTATGTCCCTTTGCAGCCAACATCAAATTCTGTTGAACTTTGCAGGAATTATGAATATGTCATGTATGTCCTATCTGTGAAATTTAAACGTTAGCAGTGTCCTAATATTCAAATTATGCAAGGAAACCCGTTTACTTGCTAGACTTCACTGTCAGACACTATTGAGTGACTGACTGGCTTTTTTCATCTTTGGTAATAACATACATAATGAGCTGTAAAGCATTTGTCTACATCAATAACCCACTTCTTGTAATGGCCAAAATTAAACTGATTGAATCTTTGCGCAGCATAAAACGTACGACCATTCGGTACAATGGTCTGAAAAATCAGACTATTACTTACTGGCTCTATAGCTCCTAAGTCGATTCGACAACTAATAGTCGTTATTTTCCCACTTAAAGACCTTTTCAAGCCCCCTTTTTTTAGGGAAGTTCTAAATTAGTATTGTCTTTCAAATGCCGTTGGAATTTAACCTTTTCATTTTTTTGGCCTGCAAATGGGATATAGTACCTTTAAACAAAACTACTTTCAAATAAAATTATCCTTTTGTTCCTTTAGCATATTCTTATCCCATGCCTACACCCTTTCTCTACCCTTCTGCATACGCTTCTTTGTTTAACAGGGTTTATTTGTGCAAAAGGGGCTCTATTGGTGGCTTGTTTTTCGATGCAGAGACTCCCTGAATTTAATCAGACATCAACACTCCTGTTAACCCTCTGTATTTCATGTCACAGTGACCCAATAAGAGAGGGTGCCACTCAATATTATAGCACCGCACCGCTCTAAACACAAGTGGATCGCCGTGTTGTTCATGCCTTTGATGGCCTGGGCGTGTAAGAGGAAATCATTAAGCTAAATGGAAACCTGTCCAATGCTACATGTTTGATATGATAACTCGGGCTGGCTGTGCCCACGATTGTGATAAACGTTTTTATTTAAAAAAACAACAAAACAAAAAAAACATATTTTTGTTGTTTTATACATATTTTCTTGTTTAAAACGTCTTGTTTAAAATCGCTAGAACACTAAGATAACTTTTCAGAAGGCCCAAGAGGAGAGAGACAATGTGGAGAAAGATTTTACTTCACTGCTATTTAAACAAGCCAAGACAAAGCATAGCATCCCCTCGCCGGGTACAAATGGGCTATATTTAGCAATTAAGATGACAGAAATCAGGCAAAAATAACAAACAAGCAATCTGTCCCTAATAATCTTATTATACAAGTGTGATTTTTCTTTCATTCAACCAGATGTCCTGTAGTTTGTGTAGGGTGATGTGCTTGGGGTATTCACGGTCTTTTATTGGCCATAAAGTACCCTCTAATTAGGATTTAATGAGTTTAGACCCTGGGTAATTTCGTGTGCCATCTTTCCTTGAATGATTGGCAATAATGTGTGGATCTCAGGTCATGGATTGATGGCTTATTTGTAGTCTAAGGTCATGAGTCTTCATTGTGAAAGAGAAAATTGTTTATTCTCGTGCAGTGTTTATGAATATTGAGCTACATGTACATGAATAAACTGATTTTTTAAATGATGTATGAGTACTATATTTGCATATGCATTTGATGATTATATTATAATAACCACAATTATTATCATAATCATCACATACACTGTACATGCTGAAGACTTGATTAATCTAACAAACAAAAACTAGTGTTCTCCTTTTTTCCCCGTTAAAACCTATTTTCATATATACTGCTCTTTATTAATTGAACACGTTTACTTTTATACGGTGTGGTTATTAAATTTTGTGTTATATAAAATTCTGATTAATCTTACTAAATTTAGAAAATCTTTAATAGATTTAATCATAACTTTGTAAATACAATAATTAATCGCAAAGTTATTTTCATATACAATATGTTGAATGCATTTTGCCCACACAAAGTTTTGTCTACTTAATATATTTTTTATCAATAAAACCTCTACACCAAGGACACCTACAAAACACAATCAATATTAATAGCTATTAAAGATGTACAAGTTAATCTAGTATATAGATCTGTGTAATTATTTTCCTTCATAATGCATTGCAAAATAATACAATACTGTCCGTAGGCAAAAGCTGACACAGGAGATATAGAAAATTAGAAATGCATGCACCCCGAGCTCTACCATTGGTGACAAAAAGTTGACAGTGTTTATTTCACCGCCCTTTTGTACACCGTGACGTCCGTCGACCAAAGCCTTGCGATCGACTTCCCTGAAAAACAGGCCTTTCTTGTATTGATCTGTACAAGAAACTCTTTTCATGGCTCTGTGACGCGCACAGGGTAGAATCCAGATGCAGAATATTCCTGAGGGGTAAACCATCTGACCACTAGAGTAAATTAATGCAGAGGGATGCCATCCACACCTGATACAGTCTAGACTCTAGACAGACTGACTGTGGCATCGTATGGCCACCTTCAGGAACATAGATTACAACAAAAGAATACACAGTAGTTGCAGTGGAAAAAGACATGGGCAAGAACAGCAAGCTACATGTACAATGTACATGTATCTCTCAAGAGCTCTAAATGAGCTCTTAACAAAACAAGCTATTAAAATGGCAAAAATTGAATCACAATTCTCTACAAGTCAAAAAAGCTTGTAACAAAGGGCAATTTTACACTATTTGACAATACCGGTATATTACTCTTCACTTCCCTTTTATATTTTTCACTGCAAGTTTTTCTCCTGTACTTGGTGTAACTTTAAGCTGCTCTGTTGAGTCTGTCTAGACTTGTAGCATTACATATCAGGTGTAGATGGCACCCCTCCACATTCACTTACACTGGTGTTCAGGTGTAGTGCCCCTCAGGGATACATGTTTTATACAGCTAAATACAGTATATTTCTCCAAGTTTTAGAAATGATTCATATTAATGTAAAACAGAATTTTAAAAGATTTTCTTTAGAATATTAGGGCATTTATAATCCTTTAAAAAAATTATGCTGCATAGTATGTCCTTTGCCTATTAATTGAGAGCACCAGCAGAGCTATCATTTTCAGATAGTGTAAGTCTCTACTCCTATGTAGTCACGTAGCTGTAGTAACTTTAACTGTGGCAATAAGCTGCGATGTTGAGGCTGTCTAGACTTGAAGAAAAGGGCACTCAACTCATATACTTTACTTTAAAGACCCAGTCTGAAGTGAAAAATTAAATAGATGAATTATATATCAAAGGAAAGCTTACAAGCCATAGATTACAACAATACCAATTATATGCTACTTTAGTGCCTGTCAAACGAGTAAAAGCTCTCTGAAAACTCGAAGTCTAATGCTGTGAAAGTCGGGAGTTGTTGACCTAAAAAACTAGCTATCGAATTGATGACATCACCATATGTGGAGTACGCATATTCACAATGACTTTGCATTAATTAAGCACGGCTCATCCCCTCAGCTATATACATGTAGGCGTGCACATATGGTATCGTCACTGTAACTGCGGCAAATTTGACCCATATTGACCTGTAATTTGGAGAGGTGCGGGGGAAAAGGTTTTAATTCGCTTTTGTGCAATACTGAAAGGGAAAATATTTTGAATTCCTTTATATTTGTATTCTGTTTATTCAGCTTTCCATTAATAAAAAAATGTATTTTCATCGGATAGGGTCTTTAACATAGAATCAACACCTTTCTGTCTCCGAGAAAGAAAACAAAAAGCTCTGAAGTCTCAATGAAATGAAATTGTGAATTTTATATTTTCTCTCACAAGTCGAAAAGGAACATTCACGAAAAAGAGGGTGTTTACAGTCTGAAAAGGATTTAGATCCCAACAGCTCTATTTTTCAAGCACTCAGGAAAGGAAAGGAGGTATGAAATATGATTTCTTATTTTAAAAAAAAAGTTTTTGACAGAAAATCTGATAAAGGGTTCCATGAATAGAATTTTTTTCTAAAATTTGAGAAATATACTGTATTCAGTTGTAGAATATTCCTCAGGGACATACTGTAACCCCCGACCACTAGTACAAATGAATGTGGAGGGTTGCCATTCACACCCGATATGTAAAATGCCACAATTCTAGACAGCCTCAACAGAGCAGCTTGCGGCCACAGTTCAACTTACATTTAAGAGACTACACAGGATTAGAGTCTTGCAGTGAAAAAAATATATGCGATTGAAAGTTAATTTACATCTAGGTAACTCTAAAAGAGCAAACAAACAAAAAAACACCAATCTCTTAATAGACATTTAAGAATGCAATCACACTTTGTGAAATATATAAAAGTAATGTAATCTCTCTAACTGTCAAGGATTGCAGTATTGTAAAGGAAACATGTACTGTATTTCTGTGTCTCTTTTTTCTTCTATCTTTTTCTTTGGGTTTGTTTAACTTTGCTTCAATCTGCTTCTTTTGCCTGTTTGTTGTTGACTTTTTTAGAAGACATCTTGTAAATCTCTAGGTTTTTTAAAGGGAGATTATTAAATCCTACACAGATTATCCAGGGTTGTCTATTTGTCCAGTATGAAAGATCTAGATCATTGATCTGACAATAAATGTGATGGGGCAATGGGAATAGTCTGAAGCCTACATCATCTAATATGATAGTATAAAGTAATTAGATTGTCATAACAAATTAGAGCATGCGGACTAGACACTTTTTAAAGCTTAATACACACATACATGTACATGTATATCTCTCTTAACTGTACACATGAGCAGTCAACTTTGTGCAGATATTAACCACTTGAAGACTTGTCCTACTTCCATTTCTTTTTGAATAAAAGATAACATCTGGAGCAAATGGGTCTCTAAATCAGAGTTGGAACCCACCCTCCAAAAAATGAATATATGAATAAAACAGGGGGCTCAGGCGTACAGACCAAGAAATTTAAATCTTCCAGACTCCCGGAGAAAAATGTCAGTGTGGAGCACTCTCGTTAATTCTGTAATAGAGAAATAACACTCTTCCGGCCCTCGACAGACAATTTATTCCATGCATGGACTTTAATATGCAGTCTGATATGGGATGGATTACACTGATTTTGTGTGCCATATTATGGCATGTGAAATGAAGTCGATGCCGCTGATATCCATTATCGATTGTATGAGAGTTCACAGAGAATCCAGGCTACATATATCGCTAACTAGTTTGTCTGCCTTTTATATTCCTCTTCTAGTCTTGCAGGGGCTAGGTGTCTACCGTATGTTTATTTACAGCTCTATCAAGTGAAGCCTGCACTGGGAGCAATATTGCATTGTTACAAGCTTCTAGATACTTTATGAGAGCTGTATACTGTCAGAGCAACATACACTTGTTGATCCTACATGTTCCAAGCATGAAGAACTTAAAAAAGAGAAATGCCAAGGACAAAATGTCCCTGATGGTGAAATACATAATCAATGAAAAATGTCAACCTCCAGAAATATTTTGCACCTGGTCATAACAAATCCTCTGCCTTGTCTGCTCTAATCCAATTTCAAAACAGACGCGCAAAAAGCTTCTAGCGTGAACACTGCGGTTGTACAGTCTTGTACTTGAAATGACACCCAAGAAGACTATTTTCATATCACAAGTAGATTTCCAAAGTGACATGCCTGGGGCTACTAGCCCAACTGTTTACACAATTAATGAGAAAATCTGATGCACGACATGCAAAAAGTATCTTGATGGATTGAATGGACCTTGGGAAGCGCTTGTCAAACTGATCGATCTAATCGCCCCAGGCAACTGGGTTCAGTTTCATTTGTGTATGTATATGAATACAATGAACATGAAATCAGTTGTAGTAGGCTGTTCAAGCTGCAGAACGGAAAGCAGAGCAGTTGCCTTCTCTAGAGTCTTGTTTGCAATGGCATACATGTACATCTTAGCAAATTTCAACCTATGATAATTTAATTAAGATAATACCTTCTTAAAACTGGGCCACATACACTGTACAGAGAGTTACTTTCATGTATGCTGTATTTGTTAAACGAAAAGATGTAACTGGGAAGAATTTCTTTTTCTCTCTCTCTCTCTCTCTCTCTCTAATTCCTTTCCAAAATTGAATGATCAACATTTCATTGATAATTAAAAGCTACACATTGAAACTTGGCCAATATTTCTTCAATGCTTTCAAGATCAATTTGTAACATGCATTTATAAAAGAAATATTTCTACTCCATTTTTTTGTTGCTTTAAAATGTTGTCAATATGCATATGCGTACAGGTAGAATCTATAAAATCAAAACTTTGACCCTGGGACAAATGCTACACCAAGTTAACCACGCTTTAATCCTAACCCTAAACCAAAAACCCGCTGGCTATCCTAACCCAAACCTTACATCTTTCACAAAATATAGCCTGAAGCAATTGTCACCAGAGAAAATTTCAGGTCTCCATGCATCCTGTAGAATGTGTTCACATCTAAAGTAGATTGGAGTGTTTTCTTTCCTCTGAATGGATATAGTGACAAAGAAAAAGTCCTAAGTGGATCGAGCTGGGGGTGGATTTGCTCAGCAATACTGATAAATCACAGTGTTACAGTATCGTCTTTCATTTTTCAGTGAATGTCACATTTGTAGAGCAGGAAATCTTGACTTTCTAATCTTATTTTCTAAAAAAGAAACAAATTGGGTATTTGAGATAGGTTTCTTCCTGATAGATCTATTTTAGGCCTAATCTCAACACAAAAATCATGAATTCAAACTCATAGCAGGACTCTCGAAAGCCTGTTCATGGCAAATAATAACAAACCAAGTTGTTTAGTACATGTAAGGGTTAAGGATTTTCATCCAGGCGGCTCGTGACCTTTAACCTTCTTCTATCACTTGAGCTGTACAGTTTTTTAGCAGTAAACCTTCCGACTTTAATGATAAAACCTATGAATAAATCACCTAATTCTACGAGGAATGAAATATTGGACTCATCCCTGGAATTCTGTCATTTTTTGCAATCTGTGAAAAAGTGCAGCACTTTCAACCTTTTGAAATGAAAAGCTGGAAATGGGCAAGTCAAAGCAAATCATTCATTCACTTATATGTCTTGTAATCCTCCTTTCTGGGTTGTCTTGGCATTGGGTTTTAAACTGTATTCAGCAGGAAAGTGCATTCTATCCCATTCAAACAGCATACAAATATACATGTATCACCACAATATAGTGCAAACTCATCTATCATTAGGGACAATTCTTTGTTGTATGCACCTGTTTTATGATCACGTTTTGTGATCACATAAAATGTATATTTGTCATTGTACACTTCTTTACACTTCTTTGTTATGTATAATTCTGCTTTGACAGGATCTTTATTATTGTTCAATCAATGGAAAAAGAATTTCTGTTGTATGACAGATGAATCAATAAAGTAAATTCCATTCATTTCTATAGAATGTTTATCGCTACATTGTCCTTTTTACTGCCATGGCAGATGTTCATACATCATACAGCCTCATGCAGCCTACATGTACAGGTACACGGGGTTGGATTTAGAGTGTGGAGTTTATTCACATTATAACATAAAATCTAACATATTTTATAATGAAGAGCCCTATCAACATCTGTATAATATTGAAAGCATAATAGTTAATTTATGAGCGTGTACAGTCTTGGAATTTCAAGATCATTTGTGTATGTACACACAAAAACAATTACACTTAATTAACAGATTATATCTTAATATTTTGAGGGAAAGATTAATTCTTGTAGAATATGTTAATCATGATGAGACATTTACAAGTGTATTAGGACTACATGAGTATAACCTACATGTACAAGTATGTGAATATTACAATATTGTTATTAAATCTTATGATTATCTATCTATAAAACATTCATCATTGCATTTATTAAAGTAGATTCACATGCATATATATGTAAAGCTGGAAACCTTACAACATGTTACACATCTTTAGAGTTTTTACACAATAAATATATTCAAAGATAAAAGGAGAGAGACAGAAAGACAACGAGAGAGAAAAGGGAACGAGAGAGAAAAGGGAACGAGAGAGAAAAGGGAGGGAGAGAGAGACAGAGAGAAAGAGAAAGAAATGGGCATGATGTGAAACAAGTATCCCTCTATTGCCATCATTAGAATCTACAACCCTCCATGAGATTACGCACATTTGCCTACAATCAAATTGCAAATTGGCAACATCTATAATACCCTTTTTATAAGGATTGTACTTTGCATTAAGAAGGCCCATTAATTTGTTGATTTTAATAACATCCAATGATAAAAATGCTCTTTTTTAAAGACCAATTACATGTACTTGCTGATTACACTGGTAAAGAGCTTTCCACAGGGACTAAGTTTGAAGGCATTTCCTTTTAAAAAGCCCCACTGCACTACTTGTGTGTGTGTAATTGGGTTTTTACAGACGTGTATCAATCAGATATGATTATTTACGTCTGGGGACCGACTTTTAACGTCACCATCCGAAAGATGTGACTCAGTTTCGAACCTGCGTCCTCGGCTGAATCAGTTTGTAACTTCCATTGTTAGCTGGATTACAGGCGCACGCCACAACGCCCCGTTGTAGCTACTTGCTACTTGCTCCCTCTAAATAGAAAACAATGCCTAAGCGGTGCCTGTTGGTCCCCCATGATCCTCTTTTTCTTATGTTAATTGAGAGCTGAGTTGATGAGATAACCACCTGTCAGTGACCAGGCTGGGAGGTCTAATCCCTCCTGGCCAAACTAGTGCAGTGGGGCTTTAATGAATGTCATTTAATCTTCATTTCTCCTTAATGTTTATAATTTCAACCTCTGTTTGAGCACAGAATATTAAGATTTAACAAAGAACTCATTTTAAAACATATAGTGGAAGGATTAACCCTCTCAGGGTTAATTAACATGTGAAGCAAATGCAGAATCATCCTTAACACTTCCATGAACTTTTGTGACAATCAAAATTATGCGATATTTCAAGCAGACATTCTTGAAACAAATCATCTCCTACTAAAAAGCCAGAAGGAGATTAAATCATATGATTTTGTAAAGATTTAATGTCCTTCTTGATCTTAGTTAGCAGATGAAATTCATTAAAAACTCAAATGTGGTTGTCAACAAACTGTCGTGAAAATGCAAACGTTCAAAGAAAATGTGTTTTTCTTTCTGTGACTTTTCAAATATGTTACACCTTTCTGGCCCTAAGCAGAAAAATTACTCTTTTGATACTCAAACGTGGTTATAGGTAGTTGTTCATGAACTTTTTTGATAATGACAAGAGTCACAGAAAATGTTTTTTATTTTTTACAAGTATGTAGCTATTAAGAGGCAAAAGGGTACTAACACATTATATTTTGATATACATGTATGCCCTACTTGCTCCCAGTCAGTAGATGAAATATTCATTAGATACCCGAACATGATTGTCAATAAACCTGTGAGAGAAAAAGACATTTGAAGTGGCTATTCAAACAAATCATCAGCAAACAGCACTAACTCCCATCACTTTTCATTGATTTCAATCCCTACTGGCTCTTGGCAAACAAAATATTCATTTGATTCTCTAACATGGCTGTCAATAAACTTTTGTGACAATAAGAAACTTCAAAGAAAATATGTGTTTCTTGCTGTGGCCTTTGAAACAAAACATCTCCCAAGCGCCAGAAGTGCAATAACTGACATCATTTTACAAGGAGTAAATGCCCTTCTTGCATTCAGCAAAACAAATTTCTCATTTGATACTCAAACACGCTTGTTCATGAACTTTAGTGACAAAAATGTCAGGAATTTTTACTGTTGCTTTTTAAACAAAATATCAGCTAAGAGGTAGAGGGTCATTGCCACATATCATCTGCATTAAGGTAATGCCCTTCTGGCTTTCAGCTAACACACTGTCAACATGGTACTCACATATGTGGTTGTCCAGAGCTTTGCTTCCCCGTCAAATGATACAAAGACAAGATTATCGGGCACTCCTTTCCTTGCCATAATCCTCTGTAGTATCAAATTAGAACCTATTCATTGGTCAAAAGAAAAAAAAGAAATGTAAACAATAACCACTAAGTAAATGATAGTTCTTATAAATCTGCCTAGAGTTGATGGGTGAAATTAAAACTAAAAAACCTGCAACTGGAAGTGGAAGCAATAAAGGCCTAGTGCCATCTCACCAAAAATGATAACAAAAACATATTCGTTGATTGAAGGTAGGCTCTACCACAAGTACAGTAAAGTTGAACTTTTTCGAGGTGAAAAAAGAAAGTGACTGCATTCAAATCATTTTCAAAGCAGCGCAGTGGTCTAATAACCCTGAGGGCCTAGTTTCAAAGCCAAGTTGATGCGTTAGTACCCTTTGGTTAGGCATTAATCCTCATTACCAAGTCCCTCAGAGAAAACTTAAAGCCATTGGTCCACTGGTTGCTTAGTTACAAGTACCGGGGTATGTTTTCTTAGCAACCAGGTTAAAAACAAACCTGGGTTATTAAAAATATGACAACTTTGATAAACCAAAAAAATAACAAAAAATGCTATGATGCATTTTCTCGAACCCTAAAAAAAGAACAAAACAAAAGCAAACGAGGTACATGTAAATGCAAGAAAAGAAGAGGCGGAAAGGCAGAATACCTTTGATGACTATTAACTATTGATTTTCTTGAATCTTTCTAATGGTTAATCTATTTGCAGGAGAAAAAAAATCTCACACAGACGATTTCCAAAAGGATCTTGTACAGCAAATAAATCTATATTGCATAGCCCAAGGCAACAAAAGAAATCCAGGAACTGCAGAAGTTAATATTTCTATATAGCCTGCAACCTTCTATTATAAAAATGCTATTTACAAAATTAAATCTGTTTTGAATATTCTCTACTATAGAAAGATATTTACGGCAGTAATTCCACTTGCATTAGATATATTTTCCAATCAAATTCAGGATAGAAAGTCAGGTTAATTGTAGGCCAATTTAATGTACATGCAAAGGAAAGGAGTAGAGAAGAAATAATTCAATCAATTTGATTCAAACTGTTGTTTCAAGCTGAAATTAAAAAACTCATCTAAGATGAGTTTTCTGCTAAATGAAATGATTAAAATGCATTTTTAACAGATATGTTTACTTCCTCCTCCTCTTCTTCTTCTTCTTCCCTTTCTTCTTCTTCTTCTTCTTCTTCTCCTCCTCCTCCTCCTCCTCCTCCTCCTCCTCCTCCTCCTCCTCCTCCTCCTCCTCCTCCTCCTCCTCCTCCTCCTCCTCCTCCTCCTCCTCCTCCTCCTCCTCCTCCTCCTCCTCCTCCTCCTCCTCCTCCTCCTCCTCCTCCTCCTTCTTCTTCTTCTTCTTCTTCTTCTTTGTCCTCTCCTTTATCCTTTTCTTCTTCTCCTCCTCATCCTTCTTCTTCTTCTTTTTCTTGTTTTGCTTCTTCTTCTTCTTCTTCTTTTTCTCCTTGAATCATATGTCAATTAGGGTAACAGAATGGCAACATTTACACTGCATGTAAACAATTTTCAATACAGATTTTCTTTTCATAGATTCAGATTTAGGATTTAGGATTTTTTTCTTCCTTGTTTTGTTTTGTTTCGTTGTATATCTTACGAAGAATAAAGTGACCACTCTTCACACCTGCATACATACGTAAATGATCAATTTCCATTACACAGATCTCTATATACGATGAGAAAGAAAAGAAGAATACGCCACAGGCATTAGCAGAAGTGTTTATCTCTTCATTTCAATTCACGGGGAGCTCCGAAAATATATTTGATATGTTCCGCCGCTGTTGCAGTAGCGGGTTGCAGACTGTCAGGCAAATTAGTTGATTGTTCAGAAAGCTGTGTAAACAGGTCTAGTAGCTTTGGTAATGGAAGCAGTGGCTCCCCATAACAAAGCCGTAGGTCATTGGCCCATATTCTTGTTGTCTATGTTAGAGACCTGAGCCCCATCTTATAAAGAGTTGTGATAGATTCAAATGAATCTCAAGTCCTCCAATCAATCACAAGTTTGTAGTCTCTTATCTCTTATGAACATAATTGCAATTGATCATTCACAAATAAGTGGTAATTACTATCAAATTTCTATAAGATGGGGCCCAGACCTAGCTTTAAACCTATTCCACTGATTTACGGGGGTCAGGTGTCAACCCTGAAGTTCAATGTAAATTGCTGAACTGTACTGCACTGTAAACAAACCAAGTGGATTAAAGGGCGCTGCAGGGATTTACACGGTGAAAATCTTGAAATTTGTAAAAGGGCCAAAATGTAAAACAAGTGAAACGCTCTCGGCGGTCTCGCCAGCATTACGCAATTCGATATGATGAAATATTGAGGTAGGGACATTATTGATAGGCAGGGTGGCCCATTAGCAGGCCCCCCAAAATGAAATCCTCTGAATCTAATCAGCATTTTGAAGTGAATATTGACTAAGAATATGCAGACCTGAAATGACATTTGACCTTGACTTTGTCACCTTAAGACTAATCACATGATTGGTGATACTTGATAACCCTTATGTTCAAGTTTCATGGAATAGGAATGTATACTTTCAAAATTACGATAAAAATTCAAGATCTTAACATGATGCCACAACATAGTTTAAGTTTGATGACCGGAAATGAACTTTGACCTTGACTTAGTGACCTCAAATTCTACTCACATGATTGGGGATACTTGATAACCCTTTAGTCTAAGTTTCATTGAAAAGTAACTTATACTTTCAAAATTATATTAAAAATTCAAAAACTTAACCTCAGGTTAAGTTTTTGATGATGATGCCACAACATGGTCTAAGTTTGTTGACCTTAAATGACCTTTGACCTTTATTTTGTGACCTGAAATTCTCCTCACATGATTGGGGATACTTGATAACCCTTTAGTCTAAGTTTCATTGAATAATAATTTATACTTTCAAAATTATATTAAAATTCAAAAACTTAACCTCAGGTTAAGTTTTTGATGATGATGCCACAACATGGTCTAAGTTTGTTGACCTTAAATGACCTTTGACCTTAACTTTGTGACCTGAAATTCTCCTCACATGATTGGGGATACTTGATAACCCTTTAGTCCAAGTTTCATTGAATAAGAACTTACACTTTCAAAATAATATTAAAAATTAAAAAACTTAACCTTGGTTAAGTTTTTGATGTTGACGCCGCCGCCGTCGACGCCGCCACCGGAAAAGCGGCGCCTATGTCTCGCTTTTTGCTACGCAGGCGAGACAAAAATCACAATTGAAAACTTTCACAGCAGTATGGTGGCAAAATATTCATCATTAGCAAGATTACAGTTATTTTTCTTTTCAAATTTAAAGTTTGCAACTTGTTTTTGATAATACAGACCATTGTCTATTTCAGCTGAAGATGGTTCTTTCAAAGTATTTTGATTAGATTTAAAACTTTTAATATTAGAATGGAATACAAATGAATCAAGAATTACATTTTGAATGAGTCCTTCTTTTGCAAGCCAGATTCTACCAGAACCTACTTAATTTTTGTGCAGTACATGGATGGAGTCTACAACAAGTAGCCTTTGATAGTACAAATCATTTCTGCAATAAATATGTATCAGTAATTCTTAAAGATATATACGCAATTTCTTCAAAATTGCAGCAAAATTTAATAGTACTACCTAATGCTTCGATACTGATCCTGTACAATGCATATTAGTAGACAGTTAGATATATGGAAATAGATATTCGGTCCTATTCTGGGGCACCATTCTTTCAACACTTAGTCTTGTTCTGCAAAATGAACATCAATTTGCATCATATACTGAAAGCCGTCTAAAGTCAGTGCAAAATCAAGCAAAGAGTTTGCTTTATTACATATGACAGGTGCTACATTAAATATTTCAGTTTACAATCAGTGCAAAAGGGAGCCCCAAAAATTGCTTTATTACATTGGACAGATCCTTCATTTAAAGATCATACATGTCATACATGTATTTGTTTCCAAATTGATTTAGCTTATAATACATGTACATGCCCATATACAGTACATGTAGATCTCTTCACATTGAACAAAAAGAAAGAATACTATCCATCAGCTTTATAAAGAACTGAAAATGACAGAAATTGTTGATCCGCCTGAATGTCAAGTATCTACATGTACAATCAGAGCAAAAAATAGCAACAATTTTCTTTATTACACTGGACAAATTCTTTGTTTATATATTTCACATTTTGTTTTCCAACTGATTTAGCCGGTAGATCCCTTAAATTTAAAAATTGAGTATTATCAGCCTTAAGAATAAAGAATTGAAACTGCTGGAATATGTTGATCCCCCTGAATGTCAAGGATCATTTAGTAGAATAAGCAATCATAATATACTTCATAACTAAGTATATATACATCTCTATACCGGTAAGTGGTCAACATAGTAAAGCAAACAACGTTTTGTGTGTGTGTTTTTTCCTCCAATAAAAATTATGTATCACATATGAATCTCAAAAGCAGTTTAATAAAAAATGTGCATGTACATTTAAGAGCATGCATTTAACATGTTGTCCTAGATTGTAAATATGTCAAAGAGAAAATATATCAACACAATCCAATAACAGGGTGTTGGGTACACAATGGTGTTTAATATCTGCTGGGAGTCCCATGTACATGTGGTTATCTCAGATTTTCAAAATTGAAATAATCTTTTTGATTCTTTGTCTTTTGAGTCAAAATATCTTTCTCACTTTTATAATCAAACTGTTTTGCTTTCACCTAATTAATGTGTAATAAAGGTTGGATTTAGAGAACTTGTGGCTTTATGCGAACTATTTGAGAGTGCTTCAAACCTCAAACCTTACTAAAAAATTAACCCAATTGCTTTCCCTGTCCTAACCCTAACCCTATCCTTTTGTCAAAATAAAACCCGGAGCAATCGTTGCAGGAGAAAATGTAGAACCACCTCTCAAATAGAAACCTCATATTACACCGTACCTTCTGAAATGAATCCTTTTAATCTGTCTGCACTGAAAGTCTCGGCCGTTCTTTGCATATCCTGTCAAATCAAACACAAAAGCAATATCAAGGTACACGTGCATGTATTTGGTATTTCCCAAAGAAAACACTTGTGGCAAGAAAAGATTTTTCTTTATTTCCTTTCTTTCCTCTGATCTGGACGGGTTTGGCATTTCATCCTGTCGTATCCAATTTGAGTTCAACTCTCTCTTGCAAGACTTGGTTTAAGTATACTGTGTCAGCTCAATCTTCTATAACAGTGGCTTTTTAAATCGAATATGTCACTGGAATATCCTCATGAATTTTTAAAGTATATCCCCCATCTCATATTATGTCCTTGAGTACCCTGGCTTCCAGACTGCATTCTGATTTATTACTCTCTCTCTCTCTCTCTCTCTCTCTCTCTCTCTCTCTCTCTCTCTCTCTCTCTCTCTCTCTCTCAACTCCATCTCATGTGCTTTCTGTCTCTAGATTCTCTTTCCCATCTCTCTAAGTCTCTTTGACTGTTTCTGATTCTGTCTGTCTGTTTCTCTCTCTCTGACTCTCTTTTTCTGATTCTCGTTCTTTCTCTTTCTCAATTTGAATTTACGTCGACCACATTTCAAAGACATTCCCTTGTTGTACACTGATATACAAAATATGCCAATGTGATGGTAGATGAACAGGCTGTCATTGATATCACCAAGTCCTCATCCACTTCCTCTCCTTCACTCCAACATGGGATCTAGAGTTAGCCTTGTTCACACATGAAATAATAATTGCATAAAAAAAACTACCACAGCAAATAAAGGCTCGTTCAGATATGAGCCGGTCAACCACTGCAAAAATAAAGCACCACTTTTACTTTTAATGTGTACATGAATGGCACCTGAACGCAACAAAGGTTCTACGCGTATCCACTGAGTTCTGTGTTATAAGATTTAAAAACGTAAAGTGTATTACACTTACAATGTACATCATCATTAGCCACGTATGAAATAGGCTGTTTAAAGATTCCAAGGAAAGGAGGGATTCTTAAGTGGTCTCTGGTGAATCTTTGTCTCCTACTATCACTTTCAGAGGTGAGAATTGAAGAGATTATAGAAAACTTGTCACATTTCCCACACTGAGATTTTGTTGATAAAGCCCTGCACAATACCATGGACCCTCCAGACGTACATTAGTCGTAGAATTGTACGTTACATTGTGCCTTAAACTAATACTTTCTCCCTTTCCTACATTTTATTTGAATAAAGGAAATCTAAATAATATTCCAAT
The DNA here is from genome assembly GCA_037976565.1 of Mesocentrotus franciscanus. NCBI lineage: Eukaryota > Metazoa > Echinodermata > Echinoidea > Camarodonta > Strongylocentrotidae > Mesocentrotus > Mesocentrotus franciscanus. Next base: position 3,300,860 of record CP137683.1, read on the forward strand.
AATTGATAAAAAGATAATTCCCATTGTCTATAATTTACAATAGTCAAATTTACTTCCCACATGTATATACATCAACTCATAGCAGTCAGAGTCTGTGTCTCCTTTTAGTGACATTTCATTTTAATCTTTTGATCCACAATGCTCTGAGTAATAAATTTTACATAAACAGGAGGTGCAAAAAAGAATTGAAAGCTTGAGACCATTTCTGTTGCAATATAATGTACCGTTCAGGAACAAGAGTGATTTTTTAAAAATCAAAATCAGTGAAGCCTCTGAGTTGGCAATGCAGAGTAAAAATTTATTAAAGCTATTTTCATGTGCAAATTGGCAATTTGTCATTGTTGTTTTGTTTTTTTAACGCTGTTTCATGTCATGTACATGTAATACACTTTTTTTCTTCAAAACTATGAAAGAGTGGAAAATACAAATAATTGTTACCAACTTGAGGAAGAAAAGCTGATTTATTTTAGATGTTTAGAAAACTCTGAGCTGCTATGGGTTAAAAGAAACATTGAATAAGGGCACATGAAGATATCCAGTAACAAACAAACACTTTCTATAATAATGTATGCTCGAATACACAGAAGTTCAGTCCATTCCCTAAGAAGTGTACACTGCATACAATGTATGTACCCTATACAAACTTGCCCTTGCCATACAAACACCATGCAAAAGGATAACAAAATCATCCAATAAGAGGTTTAAACAGGATTTTACACCATAGAAAGAGATTATCACCTGCTTAGGCCTATAGCCAGAAGAGCGTTAACTCTGTGATAAAGTATATGAGTCAAAGCCCTACTGGTTCCAAAGAGAGACTATGAAGAAGATGGCCTACTAACCTGTCCTCGGGAGACAACCTTGTTGAGGATGTACTGGCCGTCTTTATAGATGATGTGTGTTTTCTTATCAAGCTGGACATCCTCTAACTGCATGATGAAGGGAGGGGGGAGAGAGAGGGAGGGAGAGAGAGATGAAGGAGGGGAGAGAGAGAGATGAAGGGAGGGGAGAGAGAGATGAAGGGAGGGGGAGAGAGAGATGAAGGGAGGGGAGAGAGAGATGAAGGGAGGGAGAGAGAGATGAAGGGAGGGGAGAGAGAGAGAGAGATGAAGGGAGGGGAGAGAGAGATGAAGGGAGGGGGAGAGAGAGATGAAGGGAGGGGAGAGAGAGATGAAGGGAGGGGAGAGAGAGATGAAGGGAGGGGAGAGAGAGATGAAGGGAGGGAGAGAGAGATGAAGGGAGGGGGAGAGAGAGAGAGAGATGAAGGGAGGGGAGAGAGAGAGAGAGAGAGATGAAGGGAGGGGGAGAGAGAGAGAGAGATGAAGGGAGGGGAGAGAGAGAGAGAGAGATGAAGGGAGGGGGGGAGAGAGAGAGATGAAGAGAGGGGGAGAGAGAGAGATGAAGGGAGGGGGAGAGAGAGATGAAGGGAGAGGAAAGGAGAGGAAGGGAGAGGGAGAGAGAGATGAAGGGAGGGGGAGAGAGAGGGAGGGAGGGAGAAAAAAAGAGGAAAATAAAGAGAGAGAGAGAATGAGAACAAAAAATAAGGTTGGATTAAGTTGTATAATTATGCAGATTAAATGGAATCCTAAAAGAAGTTTACACTGAATATTCAAGCCTGAAAATATACAAGCGCAAAACATACATGTATGTGATTAAATATGTGTAATATATGATTACTATTATGTTATGGGGACTATCATTGCTATTACCAGAGGACCATTTTGTTAGTTATCTTTATACTAAATATAATTCAGTTTTTAACACTTTGTTTCTGATTTGCTGGTCCAAAAAAAAACAATTTACTGGTAAAAAAAACATAAAAAATTATTATACAATTCTTGATAGTTTATATACTAGAATAAAATTCCATAACCATAACTTGTGATTATTAAACCTCAATAAGGAAGTAGAAAATTATATGCACAAAGTAAGTTATGGGTTATTAATAATATGTTAACATCTACCAAAGATTGTGGATATACATGTACACATGCTGTAACATGAGGTACATTTTAACACACAGACTTACCGGTTACATTTTAAAAAAAAATTAAACTTTTAACAAAAGATTAATAACAAAAATAAGTATTGAAACAAAATTAACAGAAAATTATCCTATTTAATTCTAATTATAATTTATGACTTTAGATCATTAATCATATTAGGGATATGAGATTATTCTTGTAACTATTTTTACTGTGACACATACATGAACATGTACAGTATAGAGTCAGTCAAAAGCAACACATTGAGGAAAAAAATAGCCAAAGCTCTTCAAATTTGATAATGTACCTTAAAAACACACACAAAGGAAAAAAATATGAAAAGAACGTTACTTACCTCTACATATTCATGGTGATTCTCATCTAAAGTCTGTAGGTTCTTTGAAACATATGCTGAAAAGAGTGAGAAAACACATAAAACTGTAAAATATATTGACATTTTCACTTCTCCCTTTCCCGAGCAGGTATTGGAAGTTATGCAAGTATTTTAAAAGAATACAAAAACAAAGAAATAAAGGATGGAAAAAAAAGAAAAAGAAGAAAGTCATCAACATAAGTTTTTGAACTACTGTACATCTCATTTCAACACAATGAATTCAATAACTTTATTTTTAAATCAATCTGATCAATTGCTGTTGAGAAGGAATTATTTAAAGACTGAATTCAAGGACAAAATCAATAGGTATGATTGATTATGTTACAGATGCATTGACTTTCTTACTGATTATAAGTGTTACACTTGACTTGTCGCCCCATAGCAAAGTAATATTTGTCGACCAGCCATCCAAAAAACCTTGATCGGAAATCTAATTGCAAGAAATGTCTGTTTCTGGTTCCTTGGCTTCATTTATATTCAGATAGAAATTCTCAAACTCTATTTTTTCATATTTGTATTCATACAATTCTATACTTGGCTTGCAAATGGGATACAGTACCTTTGAAATACAGCTTTTATGAATTCAAAGAATATTCATCCCCTTGGAGATTACCCCTAAGCTATGTTCACTCTTATGCTCCATGCAGCACTTGTGTTGCTTTTGTATTTTAGTGGATAAACAACTTGCAGCAATTGGAATTGAAGTGTGAATGCATAGTTTTCACTTACACTTTAGATCTACATCTACAATGTACATGAAAATATATAGAGTAAGTGATGTTTTCTTGTGAAGATTGCCACAGTGAACATAGAACCTGCTAGAAGGAAATACAACAAACAATACATGTACAGTACTTGTAATTTGCATGCGTAGATGGAGATGGATATGAAATATTATTCAATTTGAAACTTATATGATTACCGAATGGGCATGGTTTTTCAATACCGTTTGTGTAACTTTGTTGTTACGGAAAATGTTGGTTGGAAAAATTTGCAAAAAGAATTACTCCTACAAAGCCCAGTGATATCACCATTACTGCATGAACTTCTTTGATACTCTATTTATGTATTTACATGTATACTGAGGTACTCCAACTTCTCCAAGACATAATTAGTAAATCTATCCAAAATGGCACCATCAGGGTAATGACGCCTTTGATGGATCTCTCAAAAGAACAATTCCTCATCTTAGCATCCCTGTCATTACCCCTTAGCATCATCCAGCTGTAGAAAGATGTGAATTCCTTAAAGGTAAACACGATACCCTGATCCCAGGCTAACATCCCTGTTCAGACTAGCAAAATTCATCGTACAGCCATTTTCAGGACAGGATTTTTTTACAGCTAAATTTATTGCATGTTGTTCTTCAAATTGGCAAAATTTGGAAACAAATGTGCCCATGCACTCGACGAGTGTCAGAGTGATGCGAAATGATTCTTCAGTAAATGAATTTGGGATTAGGGTGACGCCCCAAAAAAAATCTTAGAAGGGTGACATCATGACTAAAAAAAGGTTGAAAACGCTGGTATAGACCAATAGGGCAAATGTGGAAAGCAGTTTTGTAACTGAAAATGCTATCCAGTAAAAATAAAACTACAAATAAATAAATAAAATAAATAAAAATAGTGTGAATGTTTTTTATATATGTTTATAAAAACATTACAAAACTTGTATAACTGGGCAGGGCTTATCATGAGCCTGCACTGATGACCAACTAGCTCTCATCTTGTGACAACAGCGATAGTCTGCGATACTATACATTATGTCAACTGACGTCTTCAAAACTTCATTAAACACACTTTTGATACAATACATTTTCACATGTGTACATGTACACCCCTTTTGCTAGTGAATAATTTTGAAGATAAACTGAATTTGGTACAAGCTTCATCCCGTGTAAACAGGCCATAGATCTAGTACAATTGAATGGGAATATATATCAAATGTATCGGAGAGAAGGTGGGGATAGATGGAAATAACACATCTGTCACTTGGCCTGACAAATGGCATACAGTACAAATAAATGAATCCATACGGTGATAAATTGCAGCGTCCTGATTTAATATTGGTACAGAGATCCAAACGATCAAAGGCACTCTAATCAGGCATAACAGCAGTTTGGCTCATAAATGCATTTACATTGTGTAAAAGGAAATGCATTTGTCAATGACAAGACAGTATGCCAAGTGTAATTGCAATTTCTCTCCTCGTCATCTCATACACAACTGAAAATATAGTTTTCCTTTCTTTATTTCTTGCTTTCTTTCCTCTCTCTTTTTCTCCTAATTCCTCTTCAGTTAATTTATGTACATACTCAGAGATGCCAACCTCTTGACACAAAAAAACAGACTGAATATCCTAAAAAATCAGATTTTGGAGAGAAAAATCAGATTTTCATGAAAACTCGACACTACCACTGGCCCGTTGGCCCCGAGCTAGTATAATTTCAGAAAAATGTGTTACTGGTAAGAACGGTCAAGTAAAAATGTTTGATCTTTCATTAAAATTTAATGAGAAAATTGTAAAGCAAAGTTTTTGTTGGGGTTCCGGGGTTTTCTTGTACATGTTTCTATGCGATTCCGATTTTTTTTGTTTTTGTTTTTTTTGTTGAAAAATCGTATTTTAAGAGGTGAAATCGTATTTATCGTATTTCACTCTTAATATCGTACTAAATACGATTTAATCGTACTGGTTGGCATCTCTGCATACTGTACATCTGAGTCTTTCTATGTACATCTGAGTCTTTCTACAATGTATGTACAATACCACATGAACTTTCATGACTGTTTCTTATTTAAAGCGCTTTACCAGTATACAAATAGTGAATGGCCATGAGTGCAATGGTACAAGATTTTGCACGAGGTGAAAGATAAGAGACGCTCTATTCAACGAGTTGAATGGAGCGTCTCATCTTTCACCGAATGCAAAATCTTGTTCCATTGCACGAATAAAGACCATTCACTATTTGTTTTATCTAACACCTCGGACGTTAACGGGCTTAAAACATTTTTTTTTCATCTAAAGAACAGTTTTCCTAGGGCCTGATTGTCCAAATCTCAGCGAGTTTTTTTGTTTTTTTATCAATGAAATTACCGATAGTGAGCGCGCACATTAAGCAGGCAGCAAACCATGCGCGTACCATGCGCGTACCATGCTTTATGTTTATTGTTACGCGGAGTGCAATTTCTGTTGATCCTTTCCACTTACCTCACAATATACTTTGTACATCGTTAGTGACGTCAGCTTGCAATGGTGCGAAAGGATCAACTGGAATTGCACGGCTGGAGAATGATGCCGTTCAACAGTACTTTTAGCGCATGTCATGTGATCAAGAATTGACCAATGAGGTTGCAAGAATCTTAGTAGGCATTGTATAATGTTATTTATTATTACCCCCTTTCCCCTACCCCCTTTCGGCCCTTCCCCTTCTCTCTTTCCCTTTTCCCCTCCCTCCTCCTAACCCTCCCTCTCCCCTCCTTATAAAGATACTTCTTTATGTTTAAACATTTCTACTTTTCAGTAATCTTTTTTCTGGTCCTTGTTCTGGACCTTTCTTTATAAAAAAATTATTACACATACATTGTTGTAACTGCCAAGTTTTTACAAAACTAAAAAAAAGGAAAAATAATAGTAACAAAATTGAAAATAATAAATCTGCTCACAGCCAGTAAAATGCTGCACTTAACATCCATTATGCTATTATGATCTCATTATAATAGCAATGTTTCAGGTATTCCTAAAAATTATTACCATCTGTCACAAACAGTTGAATTAAATGGACATTGTATGTACATTAATCAATCAATTATCTTGGGCTGATGTGAACTAATTATGCTCTCATTTGCTGAGAGCCAGAAGTGCATTACATCTAGTTTTGTGATAACATGTTGACTGGTGAATTCCCTGAACAGACTGAGAAACGGAGGAGACTGGACATTGCTCCAGCAAAATTTTCCAAAGACTTCTTCTTCAAAGATATTTCTTCTAAGATGTATGTTTAAGGTTAGGATTGCGATTAGGTTTTGGATTGGGTTTAGGGTTAATGTTAGGGCTAGAAACAGTGATTTTCTTCAGGGTTTAATTAACATTCTGTAAATTAACTTTTACTACTACATGTACTTCTACTACTACTACTATTAACACCACTACAACGACTACTACTAATAATAATACTACTACTGTACATGTACTACTACTACTACAACGACTACTACTAATAATACTACTACTGTACATGTACTACTACTACTACAACAACTACTACTAATAATAATACTACTACTGTACATGTACTACTACTACTACAACGACTACTACTATTATAATACTACTACTGTACATGTACTACTACTACAACAACTACTACTACTAATAATACTACTACTGTACATGTACTACTACTACTACAACGACTACTACTAATAATATCATGAGGAACTTATTTACCCAGGGTAGCCACATATAAATACTGCTCTTCCTACAGGCCCTGCAATTATTATTACACCTGCACAACAGCATTACCAGGTAAACCAATTTTACACCCGAGTCAAAACGGACATATGTTGGCAAAATAATAATAATAATAGGCATTTATATAGCGCCGTCTATCTAGAAATTCTATTCCGAGGCGCATAAAATACCTTGTCTAAGGTCCTAAGGATGTACTGTACATGGAAGTACCGAGCAAGGAATCGAATCAGGACCTTTCAGATGAGAGTCAAGACCCTTCATCAATATACTAGTGCCCCCAAATACAAAGTTGGTATCATGTACATGTAGGAAACTGATAGAGGAGCAATTACTGCCAAAGCAAATCCATATGTCGTTGAACTGAAAGCGGAAGGTTGGATGTCTTTAACTTTAGCTGATTACCATCAAGAGTAATTACCCATATAGGAGACTGAGATCTCCTTGTCATGACTTGAACTCATCATCCATGGGCAAATAAACAGTTCATGGAAGAGGGAACATTACAAAAGGAGAAGAAAGAAAAGATGGATTGAAGGGAAACACATTTTTATAAGTAAAAAACTGAGCAAGAGGAAGGACAGGGGTTGGAGGGGTGTGCTGATGATGTAGAGGAGGAGAGGGACTGAGATTGATGGAGTAATGGGATGGATCATGGGCATGTATTTTACATTTTAAAGGGATAGTTGAGTTTTGGTATAGAGGGCGCTACACAAAATAATTTGTTTTGTGAGATAATGAAAAACTGAGTGTCAAATTTGAAAGAGCATACAATTTAAATGACAAAATCATCTTTGTTTGATCAAAATCTGTTCAGAGACAGCTGAAATATCCATCAATATAACCATTTCTAATAATTTTGAACCAGCCGTTGCAAAAACGAGATAGCGCCTTATACGTTTTATTCCAGCCAATGCCAATGTTGGCTTTTTGTTGGCTTTTTCGTGTTGGTTATACATGTACGCACAACCAGCCGACCTGTGTATTGTTATTATCATTAAATTATTAAATTAACGGTCACCTTATTTTTTTGCAAGTGGAGCTGAATTGGTATGATCGATTTAATCTAAATTTGGGGTCTAAAATTACCTTAGTAGCAATTTTAGGTCCTAAAAGAGCATTAGAAATTTCATAAATAAGAATAAGAGCAATAACCATGCACTTTGAAGGCATTTGCGGTCTTAAACAAGAACTCAACTGTCCTAGTTTTAAGTACAAGTCCACTCCACTGAAAAGTTGAGCTGATTAGATAGACAAAAATCTAAAAAGCCCAAATATAACTTGGTTTTGGAAAATGGTGCTCAGATTTATTTTTAATAATTTTTTTTAATGAGCAAAAACAAGTTAATGATCGAGTCGGTTGTGACGTAGGGTCCTCACAACACAGATTCGTAATGTAACAAATTTAATGCATACGTCTTTGTGAAGTGCCTCGATACAAACTATTTCATTCACCTGATAAGAATAATGAAACACTATTATTCTTATCAGGTGAATGAAATAGTTTGTATAGAGGCACTTCACAAAGACGTATGCATTAAATTTGGTTACATTACGAAAATAGCCTATTGTCAGAATGTATACCGCTGGCACTTTCGTTGTGAGGAGCATACGTCACATCCGTACAGCAATATAAATGTTTTGCTCGAAATACCCGAAACAAAAATCGCTCTTAAAAATCACCTGATTGAAGTACGCCCGTGATATTTGGCAGTTTTAACCTTTGATTTATTTACAACATGTTATAATTTTTGAAAATCGGAGTGGACTTGGGCTTTAAAGGTTTAAATGAAAGTGCATGTACATGTAGTTGACTTGTTCATTAATGTGTACAAAATTGAGAACTACAGTATTAAGTAAAGTGATCACCACTTTAAGGGAAAAATAATTTTCATTTTTGATTACCGGTAGCATGCACACTGATGCCCTTAAACAAATATATAATGTACATGTACATTGTAAAAATAGAGCCTTGCTCTAATAAAAAATGAATCAAATAGAGCCTTACCTTACTCTAAAAAAAATATGAATAGAATAGAGCCATGTACAATGTATATAAGTTTTTGCATATATATATCTCCTTTAATCGTGCAAAAAAAGCCCATGAAGAACATTCAGCAGATGGCTTCTCACCTATGTAAATTCTTTAAGTCCATTATAAGGATAAGACATGGCTGAAGCCTTTCAATAATACATGAATCACCAGTACACATGCTATGTTAACTGATTTATATCTACATGTACTGTACATAGCCTCTCTAGTACTGCACTCTAGTACTCCTTGCCTGTCTGCTGTCCTGACATATACATGTACATGCCCCGCCCCCTGCTGGGAATGAAACACATGGCACACTAGACGGCATGCTTGCTGTGTTTCCCCTGACGTAGATTGGCTATATGTAGATGGTTCACTATTAAAATAAATGTAATGATGATTCACAAACAGAATGTAGGCATATATCCCAGATTGTGTTTATTTCACGTCAAAGAAATTAGTCCAAACATCATAATCTTTAAATGCTAAAGTTAAAGTGAATATTTCAATGTGATTTAGTCAAATGTTTCAAGAGCCCCTGTCTACATCAGACTGTGTTGTTGTTGTTGCTATTGTTTCCTTGAACATATTCCCATACTAAATTAAGTAATTAACAGTAAAAAGGACGATGCTGTTTATTCTTTTTTATTGTAATAAATGTACATGTACATGAACAAGGTAACAGTACTATTTGTAATGACGGTACTGTATAATAATAGAGATGATGGAACTGGAAATTTGCAAATGTATGAAAGTTATGATACTGAAAATGATTGAGTCCAACATGGTAAAGATTCTTGTTGATGATGGCAATGAATATAAAGGCAATCGTTTTTTTAAAATGGAAATGAATAGTATGATAATGTAGACTTTACAATGACGCTCATATTTGTAACAAATAATGGTAATATTAATAGAGATGTAGGAAAATGATGATTTGTGATATTGTGAAAGTTATGAAATTGGTGATGATAATGACCAGCATGATTTGTGATGATGGAATTGAGTATAAAGGAAATGGTAAGAATAATGGAACGACTGCTTACAATCTCTCAAACAGACTCCCTCCTCAGCTGAAATCATTGCAAATAATAGAACAATTCAGATCTATTCTGAAACAATATGCATTCACTAAACTCTGTCAAAGCTTGGTAACTTGTATTTATTGTAACTCGAATGCTGGCCCTCGGATGGTATCTCAAAACAATTTGTAGCCAGTGGAAAAGGCACCATATAAATTGTAACTATTAGTATTATCATTAATGAATTTAATTGTATAATGTAGACTTCATACATATTTTAATTCTAGCAAAAATAACACTGATTCCAGTGAATCTCTACACAATGTGTGTGTTAGTCTATGGGCATGTTTATGAACAACAAGTCAACAACCCTAATGTACAGTTTGTACAAGTTTCTAATACCAAAACTAGCCCACGCTGCATTTTTCCCACAATCAGGTCATGTACAGGTTGCCACCCTCTCCAGCCATGAGCATCTGCAAATGTGTTTGGTAAATTGACAAGAGTTGCACTTGAGGGATTCTGTGGCAGCTTGCTGAATAATAGATGATACAGAGTGGTTCTGCTGACTGCTAGTGTATACAGTGCATCTCCTGTCTACAGACAGAATTCTGTTGATAAGCTACATGTAGCCACTGTACAGGATACTGTACATGTACATGTTCAGGGTACATTTTTTTTTAAAAGACGTATATGTACATGTATGATAACAGCAGAGCTGCCAACCTTTGGAAGTACAAATTAGTACTCAGCACCTCCAAAATTAGTATTTTACCATCAAAATTAGTATTTTCCAACCGGCCTTCCTTTCACCTATTAAAAACCTATTGATGTCGTAATGCAGCGCAAATGCATACCGTAAAGACCATATTTTTGCTGTAATTAGTTTTTTTAAAACATATTCAATTGTCAGAGATGCCAACCCTATAGGATGGCTGTCAGTAACATTTACCACATTTGTCAGTAACAAATGGGGGTCTCTCCGTAAGAAGAAAACACCTCGTTCAAGCGTCGAACGGCAAATTCAAATCCACAATAAAAATGGCAGAACTCGTATCCTACACACCGTACCAATGCACCACAGGCACACCGTACCGCCAGTACCAGCCCAGGCCGCTAGGCCCGGCGTTCATGAACATCACGTACCGTACCGCACTTGCAATGCGCCTGCTGAATTATCGCACACATGATCATCCGCCATCTTGCTCCCCCCAAAACGCACAACCGCGTATCGTAGAATACAAGTGACGGCGGCCGCGTTGTTTCGGAATTAAACAAGATGGCGGCGGACGGTCTGCTGTTGGCATCATAGCTCATGTGCACAATGTAAATAGCGTGTAGCAAGCGAAAGTGCTCATCCATGCAATGTAGTCAAAATTCAATGAACTTGTGCGTTAATGCGTGCGACATGCAGCGCCGTACAGAGCTGTGTACGGAGGCTATGTATAGATCTATAGGCGGCATACGCTATTTCCTATGAATTCGGACTTTTGGAAGGCATTTTCGGATTTTCGTATTCCCTTCGGATTTTCGTAACAAATATGAATTTTTTCGTAACGGTTGGCAGCTCTGTAACAGTAAAATGAATAGCAGAATTCTGCACATTAAGCTAGCCACTATGCAGGGTGCAAACAAATTTATGATGAAAAAATAAAAGGATGAGGCATCTTCTGTACAAAGAATTCTGTACGCTAAGCCAGCCTCTATATATATATATATACATGTACCTGTACATGTATACATGTACATGTAGGCTGTAAAAAACTTTGGGATGAAAAATAAAAGGATAGTGCATCTTCTGTAGAAAGAATTTTGCATCCTAAGCCAGCCACTATACAGTATAATACCCGTATGCTGTAAAAAGTTTTAGGACGAAAAATAAAAGGATAAGGGACCTCCTGCAGAAAGAATTCTGCACGCTAAGCTAATCACTACATACATGTACATGTACAGTATACAGGCTGTAAAAAGCTAAATGATGAAATTTAAAGGATAAGGATGCTAATTACACATACTGTACATGTACATTGAATGTTTCTATGGTTTGATTACAAAATCATCAATTAAGTGCTACGATGCTATTCAGGGGCAGCAATTGTTAAAGGTTAAATCATCAGAATATTTTGGATTTATTTTGTTGTTGTTGAGATGCTCGGGATGCCACTTTGAAAATTACACATGCAGAGGATATCTATCATGGTAACTTGACATCTACTGTAGATCACATCCGATAAAATGGATTAAACTTCATTTGCAACCCTGAATACTAATTTAGAATTACAAATATGTAATTCCTTCTTCCCCAAAAAAAAAAAAAAAATCTAAGAAACTGACAGTCAATTGGGTGATTCCTACATGTACATGTACAGTACCCCTGTCAAAATGGGCATTATCAATTTTGTCCTCAAACTTCATATGATGCCACAATGATCAAAAACCTAACTTCAAATGTAAGTTTTCCTCCCAACGTACAGACGTACATGTACATGTACTGGGACAAGTACAAGCATGCACGATGAAGCACAGCAGGGAAATAGAATGTTTTCCCCACATCGTAACAATCGATAGATTGGGTCCTTCTGATTTGACTTGAGGCTCAGAGTAAAATCAATGAGTTCGCTGAGAGCAAAAACATTGTTTAGTGAGTTGGCAAACAAGGCGTCTACGGTTCATAAGATCAGGATCGACTGTGATATCATGTCCTTGTGATGTTTGATGTTTATTCTCACATCAACTTTATACATGGACTTTAATAAAGCACATTGTTTTTATTTCCATGTGTATAAGATCAATTGGTGCATTAATGTATTGGAAGATGTATACTTCTCTGACACAGGAAAATAAAGATGCAAAGAGCAATGTTTCCCTTGTGTGGTTGCTATAGACAGGTTTAACTGTACAATACATTTTTGTATACATTTATATGAAGGAGTGGAAAATACAATTAATTGTTGCCAAGTAAGAGGAGGGAAAGCTGATTAATATAGAAAACATTGAACTGCTTTGATTTAAAGTTTTGCTTAAGTTTCTTTGACAAGAGTTAAACATTGACATTAAGACATTGCATGTAGAAAAAATATTACACCACCTTCATAGACCACAGCTTTCATAACCCTGAAGCTTGAGTATTTCTCAATAAAGCTGGCTATGCTTTTTATTCTAAAAATCAATTATAGCAGATGTTACTAAGATTAAAGAGAGTCATAGTTTCTCATTTCTGGTCAGTCATAAAAATTGACCCAAATACATAAATATACAAGGGCACATTGTTCAGTATGCATGGTTTCGAAATGCACTCTAAATGCAATGCACATCTGACAAACAACGTAGTGCGCATCAGTAACCCTTTGAATAATGAGAGCATTTGTCGGACCGCCGCTGAAGTGTCAATTTGAGCCATTTTGAGGCCATAAGAGATACGCATGAGGGATCCCTTAAGCATTGTGGCGTGCTCAGCAAGCTTTAATTACACCAATTGTTTCAGCTCCGAGGACGGGAGGAAAATGTTATAGAGACCTGGCTGGCAATAACACGTTCAGGGAGGGCTTGAGTAGTGTGTGGTGTAAAAAGAAGGAACATGCAAGAGAAATCCCCAGATAAATGAGATTTGTTACTAACACAGCCCGACACAGGATCTGTCACTAGTGTCAGCTCCATTATTTCATGCAGTTGTACATGTATATCATACAGTACATGCTCCTGCAAAAATCGCTCCACAACTAAGTCCCTTCATGAACAGAATAGACTCATTTTTTAATGTTATCAAATACAATTATGTGTAACAGGTGAATGAAATCATTTGTAACGAGGCACGTAACAAAGATTTGTGCATTAAATTTGATTATATTACGAAATTGGCCTATAATTTCAAACTTCAAATCTAGTTGTTGTTGTTGTTGTACAGTATATCTTTTCTTGTTGGTTTTTTTGTCATATCTTTTGTTTTTTATTTCATGGCATCCATGAAAGTGGATTCTACACATACTACATGGGCTATTCTGAACATACCAAAGTCTACACTCGACAGTACAGTACATTGCATGTTATTGCAAGCTACAAAATGCAATATAGTTGAAAGTTTCACACTGAATTGGCTCACAATGCCTTTCATTATTTTCAGAATATTAGATTGTAAAATGAAAGAATAACACGCTTCATTTACATGAGCACACATGAATAATACAACCCCTCAAAGATGGAGTATTAAATTAATGAAAGATTGCCCTGGAGGTATCGGCCTTCCACTCCACTAGCCGACGAACATCCTCTCGACACCCTCCACAGCCGTTCCCCCCACAGGTATGCGCGCAACATCATTCATGCCGTATTGAACTATCTCATAATTCAATAAGATTCTGAGCACCCACTTCCTCGATCCCCCCCCCCCTCACGACCTCATGCAAAAGGACTTCGCAATTGACTTTCCAATATCACAGAGGAGTGGAGAATAATGAAGTGCCACTCATGTGACCTTCACAGAATGAATTCATCTCACTCTAGACTATAGATTAAATTCTTATCATCCAGTAGGGCTGCAAGCAATAATGTGGACATGATTGCGGCTCACAAAAAAAATCTGCAAAGGTCTTGAGAAGAGGAGTAAAGTGCAATGTAACATAATGTACATGCATTTATAAGAAAACTGGGAGATACTGTAGAGAGTGTGGGGAGATGTAGAGGAGAGAGAATGAGAGGAAAATAAAGAGAGTAATAGACAAGGAGACAGAGAGGTGGAGGTGGTACATTTCCAGAAAAAGAGAGTAAAATTATCTTCAGACTGGTGAAAGATAAGACTCTAAAAAGATTCTGACAAAACAGAAAAATTCTCCACAAATTAGGCTTGTAATATCCCAGTCACACTAAAGAGACTGACATCAGACCAACAATAGACCAAACAAATAAACAAACATGTCTGACAAACAGTCGTTCGTTCGGTTCAGAATCACTCAGGGGCATTTTGATGGTGTGACTGAGGTAAAAAAAAAGCTTTTTTTTTTTTTTTACCTCTTCAAGATCTGGCAAAACAATAATAAATAATAGGCATTTCTATAGCGCGCGCCGTCTATCTAGACAATTCTATTCCGAGGCACACTAATTATTACCCCGGCTTTAGCCTACATGTAACTGCCATTACAGCACTCTAGCATTTCAAGGAATTAATTCCTGCCAGGTACCCATTTACCTCACCTGGGTCGAGTGTGGCAAATGAAGATTAATAGGAATACATTCATTGACAGTACCAAATTGTTTGCATAATTAATACAAATTTAAGAAGAAAAATAAAATATGGAAAATTGAGAAGAACCTTGTTCATTCAAAAAACGAGAAGTAATGACTATTACCTGTAAGTGAAGTTCCGATGGGTATATTATCGATTGTTCCATGACTGTTGGCATGAATGAGAAGGCATTCTTGCCCATGGTGCCTGGCAGGCTCGATGGTCACTGTAAACTCTCCCAGCTCCTTGCCGATGGTAGATATCGCTACCAGGCTGTCTGTGAATAGCACATCTTGCAGGTCGGCTGTCGCTGAAAGAAATAATCAGTAGAAGAATTTATAATTACTATTAAGCAATAGGGATTTGAATACGTAGTACTAGGCATTTCAAAAGTGATAATACAATCTTCTGGTACAGGTAGTTTAAAAATCTTGATATAGAATGAAGGGTCACATGGTTTCAAATCAATGTGTACATGTGCAGGCAACCACAACATTAGGGACTTTTAGATTTACACGACGAGAGCATAGACTGCCGCGTGTGACATTGTGTTAAGGCAATGGGCCGTGCCCGGCAGTGCCTAAAAGGACGTCACATTACCTTAAAAGGATGTCACACGCGGCGGTCCACGTTCTCGTCGCGTAAATCTAAAAGTCCCTATTGATACTCCTGTGACTTCCTCACCTGAGCTTTAATATTGTCAGTTTTAAAAGTAATGAGTGGAATTTTTTTCTTTTATACTCATCATAGAATCTTTTCATTCATCGAACAGTATGATACAAGGTATTTGTAAAAGGTACAATTTTGGGAATAAATTGGGAAACAGAGAAATTTGGGGAAGTAAGAAACTTTCATTAAATGCTTATTCATAATAAACATCTTTCACAGAACCACTATTCAGATTTTCAATAACTCATTATATTGGCTCTGCAGAGTAATAGTAAACATCTGCAGGAATAATAATATATCCAGCCTTTTGTCCAAACAGGATGACACTTTCTTACATCACATGGGATCATTGTGACATCATTTTGTTAACATTCTTAGTAAGGTGCTTCATAAACCCAATCAGTGAGACCATCAAATGGTAATTGGGTACCACATTCCATTCTTGACGAAACACATTAAACCATATTGATTCAACACCTGGGGTCGACGTGAATGTTTCAATTGTATGCTAAAATTAATTATGCATTTATTGAAGCCACGGCGCCTTACAATGTATCTGATCCGGGCCCTGTAAACCTACGGTCATAAAGGTTCGTACGAACGATGCGTTCGTACGAATCTCCGTTTTTCCATTGTTTTTCCGAATTTCCATTGTCTGAAAATCGTTCGTACGGCATTCGTAGCAGTTCGTAATGGCATTTGTGACCGAGGCTTAACATAAAGTTATATTTAATTGTACATGTACATGAACATGTACCTTCCAACAATTAATTGTATCTCCTTCAATCAATAGAATTGCTTAAATACATTCCTTTTTGCTAGGTAGGACATTATGTCTTGTCCTACCTAACAACATGTACATGTAATGCATGCAATTTGCATCCTGACTATTGAAATACATATGTACAATGGTTTATATTTATAGGTGAATGAAATAATTTGTGTAACGAGGCACTTAACAACGATTTGTGCATTAGATTTGATTACAATACGAAAATAGTCTAGATGGTAAGATGGTATGGTAATAAAATTGATTAATTTGATTACATGTAAGCCAATTTTTTGGTTCAAATCTATAAGATCAATATCTTTAATATCTCACTGAAGTTACTGAACTATTGTTTTTCAAATTTTTCTCCCTTCATCACCTCAAGATTAAACATACATTGTATGTGTTTGCAAGTTTTGAAGTCTAGACGAACATGTATGGAAGTCAAATAATGGAAATCACATTATGTATTAATAGAGATAATTGAATACCATAATGCTGCCGAACAAACATACTGACAATATCTTTCCAGCTGTCGCTAATGGCGAATAGCACTTAAAAATGAAAAGATGTACATACATGTACATGTATGTACCACTAATAAGTCAATTAGGACAGATTTTCATTTTCACTAAGTGATTTTTCTATTGCTGCATACAAATTCACAATATTTGTGCAATACAGCCAGACAAATTGAGGAACTGTACACGTCCCACTGATACAAGTTTAGAATATATTTCATTTCCCATATTGTGTCTTTGGCAATGCTGTGTTATTTATAATGCACAAGATTGTACACTACAGGCAAATATAATACTGTAAATAAGTCAATTAGAGTAGATTTTCATTTCCACAAGTGCCTTTAGCAATACACAGAATGTATAAAGTCAATAAGAACAGATTTTCATTTCCATAAGTGTCTTTTGTACTGCTTTAAATTAAGTAGTGCTTTTAATAGGCTGACATAAATTCATGTACCACAAATATGTCAATTTCTAAAAAGACCAATTCTAATTTCAAATAAGTTCCTTTTGTATTTAATACTGTACAAATGCACAATACGCCTAACATGCATAAATTGATTTACATGTAGTACACAGAAAACAACTTTATACCAAGGCAGATGTTTGCTGAAAGGATGAGCAATTCTGATTAAGTGCAGCCATAAAACTGCTGTCAAGTAAATAAGGATGCAAGGATTTATCTGTACAGATTTTCTAACCCGTATTACCTGAACGCTGATCTGTAATGACGAAAGCAGTGAATATTTGTGTCGAATGTACAGTGTACATGTACATGTAAATTCTAATGCATATATTGCATGTACATAAAACTAATTTTAAAATCTAATGTACTTGTACTAGTTAGTCCCACAAGGCTCTACATGTACAGTATGTACAGTGTGTGTACATTGTGTATGAACATGAAAATGGATAATATGTACATGAATTAAACCAGTGCGATTGAAATAGTTGTGATTGTTGCAAATTGATCACACCTTAACTTCAAGAGTTATATCAATTGCAACTCTGAACAAAAGAGATAAGAGTTTGTACATGTACATGTACAGTATGTCATACTAAGTTTGCTAAAGATTTGAGGACCTGTGATCAATCTGGATCAATATTGGCAACTCTTTATAAAACAGGGCCTACAGTACAACTACAGGGACTTGGTAACATTGTTTAGATGAGAGAATATGGTGCTAAGGTAGTGACTTCAATGCTAGATGTACAATTTAAGATAATCTGAAAGTTTGAGTGAAAACCAACCATTATTAATGATAAAAATTGGGAAAAACTGATCTGATTGATTCCTTAATTCTCCCAACTACATGTACAGTATATTAATGCTAATGTATATTATTATAATTTAATTACATTTTAGGTCAATGTAAATTGTCACAAAGCAATGAATTGGCTCTAGATGTACAGGTATATACCATTCCAGACATTTAAGTGTTGACAGATTTTTAAAAGCCTGTCTTACAGTATGTCTTATTTTCATGGAAAAACGGTTGGGAAAATTAATAAATGGTTGGGATAATTAAGATAATCTGAAAGTTTGAGTGAAAACCAACCATTATTAATGATAAAAATTGGGAAAAACTGATCTGATTGATTCCTTAATTCTCCCAACTACATGTACAGTATATTAATGCTAATGTATATTATTATAATTTAATTACATTTTAGGTCAATGTAAATTGTCACAAAGCAATGAATTGGCTCTAGATGTACAGGTACCTGTATCATTCCAGACATTTAAGTGTTGACAGATTTTTAAAAGCCTGTCTTACAGTATGTCTTATTTTCAAGGAAAAACGGTTGGGAAAATTAATAAATGGTTGGGATAATTTACTGTTAGAGGGCGTCGCACAGTGACGCCTTCAAAGAAAACCATGAATATCTTTGTAGTTTGAGAATTTTAAAGGATTTTTTGCATGTTAGAGGGTTAGTACAGAAGAAGAAATATAATAAGTAACATTTCATACAAAAATTACGCAGTTTTTTCATCAACCTTCAACAATGTTACCGAGTCACTTTAAAGATACTATGTCCCTTTTGCAGCCAACATCAAATTCTGTAGAACTTTGCAGGAATTATGAATATGTCATGTATGTCCTATCTGTGAAATTTAAACGTTAGCAGTGTCCTAATATTCAAATTATGCAAGGAAACCCGTTTACTTGCTAGACTTCACTGTCAGACACTATTGAGTGACTGACTGGCTTTTTCATCTTTGGTAATAACATACATAAAATGAGCTGTAAAGGGTACATGAGCATTTGTCTACATCAATAACCCACTTCTTGTAATGGCCAAAATTAAACTGATTGAATCTTTGCGCAGCATAAAACGTACGACCATTCGGTACAATGGTCTGAAAAATCAGACTATTACTTACTGGCTCTATAGCTCCTAAGTCGATTCGACAACTAATAGTCGTTATTTTCCCACTTAAAGACATTTTCAAGCCCCCTTTTTTTAGGGAAGTTCTAAATTAGTATTGTCTTTCAAATGCCGTTGGAATTTAACCTTTTCATTTTTTGGCCTGCAAATGGGACATAGTACCTTTAAGAGGCTTTCCCTTTGTCTCCCTATAAGTACATACATGTACATGTACGTGTATGTATGAACCTTTATAATTATGTGCATTATACATGTTCAAGCATACATACTGTACTGTACATGTATGTATCTAGGTACTGTACATACATGTACATGTACATGTGTTACATTACCGGTAATTCAACTGCAATCAACAAACAAAAAACAAACAACAACAGCAAATTTGATGTACAAATGTAAAACAGCCCCCTGCTCCCTATCCTTTTCCAAAGGAAGGCTAACCTTTGAGGCTAAACTTAGGTGGTTGTTTTTTTTGTGTGTGTGTGAGCCTAAAACCTTTTGTGAGCAGTGTTCTTTCATATTTTTTTGAAGTGTACTACTTTGATATGAACTATCATTGATTTATTCATGAGAGGCAGGTGCAATTAACTTGCAGACTAAAGGAGTGAGGGTAGAATAGCACAATAGGACATATAATATTTTCCATCTATTTATTGTCTGGTGTTTTTTGTTTAGTATTGATTATCAACAGGTATATGATTCATTAAAAAAATATATATTTTTTCAGATTTTCATATGAAAGTAAACATATTATAGTGTACATGTACATGTACATATACATGTATCTACAGTACATCAACATACCTGTACTACAGTATAGTACATCTACCCCTATATCTACATTGTTGAATTGAATAGGTTGAATTGAAAAGGTACATGTACATGCTTTCATTTTGTTTTTAAACGCATTACAGCTCAAGAGCTGAATTACATATTACACATAGAAATGCTGAGTAAAATACAATGTGATATACAATAATGTACAGTACATGTAGTACACTGTATGTGCAGAGTACTGTACATAAACTTGAAATATACATTTCTTTTTTTTTTTTTTTTTGGTTTCATTCATTTGACTTAACCAATTACATGAATTCCACACTGGCAGTAAACATCTAAAATTCACTTTCTACTTGTCAATCAGTCTTTGGACTGTGAGAATGGATAATATCTAATAAAATCCTTCAATCAATCAATCAATCAATCAATCAATCAATCAATCAGAAGGTGCAGTGTGGCTGTGACTGCACATTTCCATAAAACATACTACAAGTACTTACAGTATGACAGCTTTGAGAAACTCTGCCCTGTTGGTGATGATTTCAATATCTGCCAGAGTTACCACATTTCACTTCAGTTGATTTTGGCACAAAATTGCAGTTACATGTATATGTAGGCCTACAGGTACATGTAGAGGGAAGTTAATACATTGTACCTTCTTATGGTACAGTAATTCTCCTATACCACTGTATCAAAACAATACTAAATTTTGGGTGCACAAAAGAGATCTGTTTATGTTGATGATGAAAGCTTCAAGCTCATTATATCCAGTACTTTGCAATCTGAGTTTAGGACGTCCACTAAAGATTAACGGCTACAAACATACACTGTACATGAACTGTACCGACCCAGACAGAACTTACACTTTTGATGTGCTGTTTAATTACAAATTGCATCAAAATAGGCCAGTCATCAACAGAAATTGTGTTGTGTGTTGGGACTTTAATGCTGTGTATATATATCCAAAATATCAGCTTCATAAAAATACAGAAAAATCTCATGTTTACATGTACATACCGGGTAATGATATTGCACTTGAAATAGTACTTTACAAAAAGACTTATCGTCCATGTAGTCAATGCACACGTTATGCACTTAAATATTGATACACTTTAATAGAAGTTGACTCCCCCTAGTCAAATTCTAGCCTGGTTTTGATCAATTTTCCCCCCTCTGTATGCATTAAAAGACTTACCGTAAATCTCTGTGTATAAGGCGCACCCGTGTATAAGGCGCACCGCTTTTTTTAAAGATTTAAAAAAAAATTAAAAAATTTAAAAAAAGTGCCGATTTGTGCTTGTGAACTTGTCACAAATAATAGGAACAATGTCGTTTTTAGAAGCATGTGTAAGATCATTAATGTAAATTAAAAACAGTAGAGGACCTAGGATAGGACCTTGTGGTATGCCATGTGTAAAAGAAGAAAAATTGGAGGAATTATTATAAACTACATATTGACATCTATTAGAAAGATTACTTTCAAACCAAGATGACAGACAAATTTGAGTGTTGTTCTAGTTTCCAAGTGGTGAGTCAACACACCGATTACTGAGCTGGGAGACATTGCCAGGCATAGTGCCAGGTGGAGGGGCACAAATCGAAACTTTAAAAAAAAAAAATGTACCCATGCATAAGACGCACCCCCGACTTTCAAATTTTTTCGGCGGCAAAAAAGTGCGCCTTATACACAGAGATTTACGGTAATATGAAAAATAATGAATGTATAGTCGACGACTTGACGGCGACATTAGATGATAATAACTCATATGATAAACATGTACATGTATGCACATGTTATGTATTGGTGAATGTTCAACTTTGAATTCTCCTTTTTCTTAAAAATCCATATTGTTCTAGTTTCCAAGTGGTGAGTCAACACACCGATTACTGAGCTGGGAGACATTGCCAGGCATAGTGCCAGGTGGAGGGGCACAAATCGAAACTTTAAAAAAAAAAAATGTACCCATGCATAAGACGCACCGACTTTCAAATTTTTCGGCGGCAAAAAGTGCGCCTTATACACAGAGATTTACGGTAATATGAAAATAATGAATGTATAGTCGACGACTTGACGGCGACATTAGATGATAATAACTCATATGATAAACATGTACATGTATGCACATGTTATGTATTGGTGAATGTTCAACTTTGAATTCTCCTTTTTCTTAAAAATCCATAAGGACTCAGTTTCATATCATTATTTTTTTTTTATTAGATAAATGAAAAGAAATTACGGAAGATTTTAAAAACTAACTAACTCTAACCACACACTTATATATATAACTTTATTATGTGATGAATTAGAGTGATGGCATCACCACAAAGCTACAAATCATGTTTAAAAATCTCTCTACTGGGAGAGAACCGTTGATTATGTCATGCTACATGTAAACACAGGTTTGCTCTAACATAATGATGCTCAAGCATTGCCCATGAAAAGACCTACATACATGTACATGTGTTGTAGGGCCATATTCAGAAAACTATATAAATACAAAAACATGTACCTTTAATGTTATGGAAAACAATGTTAATTGTAGTAACAAACTGAGGTTGCACAAATTTAACACTGCAGATGTCTATTTTAGCTTACTCAATTGCAGCCAGGTTTAGCACAGACATACCGGTACTGTACATGTACATGTACATTGGAAACTACATGTAATGATCACTTGTCCGTATTTTGATTTGTACAATAAAGTTTGTTGTACTAAAATGAAGGATAACAAAGTTTTCTGAATACCATCCCAGGTTATAATATGGCGCTGCCCAGCGCGGCGAGGATTTTGAGAAGTACGTGCCATCTACAACCCTACACGACCAACATGTCTTGATAAAACAACTTACTGACTGAATTCAAGAAATCCAAAGCTGCTTTATTTGCTTCTGCTAAAGGTAAATCAACTGCATTCTCTGCATCTCTGTAAAGAAAAAAACAAAGGAGGAGGATACAATTTATTATATTAAAAATAAGCTGTGTTTATGCATATCACTTTGTAGTTTGTACAATACAAGAACAACAAAGGTCTTCAACTCCTTTCTTTAAAGTAATGGGTCATACAATTATTGTAAGTAAATTATTGTAAATTTGAGCAACATCTATCTAAAATAAAAAAATAAAAAGTTATGAATTTGTTAAGTTGTAATAATGTAATCAATGAAATGCAAAATAGCAACACTGTGAGATATCTTTTTAGGTCCCATTCCATTGTTTTTTTCTTCTTCATACACTTGTACAGGGGTTGTGTAGAAATGTGTTGTGTAGAAATGTGTAGGGACAAGTCTGATTTAAAGGTACTATGTCCCATTTGCAGGCCAAAAAAATGAAAAGGTTAAATTTCAACGGCATTTGAAAGACAATACTAATTTAGAACTTCCCTAAAAAAAGGGGGGCTTGAAAATGTCTTTAAACGACTATTAGTTGTCGAATCGACTTAGGAGCTATAGAGCCAGTAAGTAATAGTCTGATTTTTCAGACCATTGTACCGAATGGTCGTACGTTTTATGCTGCGCAAAGATTCAATCAGTTTAATTTTGGCCATTACAAGAAGTGGGTTATTGATGTAGACAAATGCTCATGTACCCTTTACAGCTCATTTTATGTATGTTATTACCAAAGATGAAAAAGCCAGTCAGTCACTCAATAGTGTCTGACAGTGAAGTCTAGCAAGTAAACGGGTTTCCTTGCATAATTTGAATATTAGGACACTGCTCAAGTTTAAATTTCACAGATAAGACATACATAACATATTCATAATTCCTGCAAAGTTCTACAGAATTTGATGTTGGCTGCAAAAGGGACATAGTATCTTTAAGAGAAAAGAGGAAAAGAGAAATTTACAAATTACATCTAATTTTAGTACAGATCAAATGAGAGAGGATCTTGCAGGATCTTTTTCTTTTCTGTTCTCATTAAAACATAACATTTGCATATATTCCTCATTTTTCATCACATTTTGATAAATTTGTCACCTAGTCTAGAGTAGAGGAGGGAGTTTTTGGCCACTTAAGGCAAAATCCTATTTTTGGACTCTTTACTTCCTATTTATTATCATTGTTTGTTCAAATCATGAAGCCAATACTATTATTATTTAAACAAAAAAAGAATCCCAGAAAAAAAATCATAAATTGCCATGGCAATATTCATTTCCTTGTTCACTTGTTCAGAGGCAGTTTTCGGCCGCATGTACAAAGTCAATAGGGAGCGCGCGCTGTGCGTTCGCCCGCTGATCTATAGCACGTGCGGCCAGAACCCGTAATCCCCCGCACGGCCGAAAACTACACCTGCGGGCAGGGGCGGATCCAGCCGGCGGCAAGGGAGGGGGCCTAAAAAGGGGCCCACTGCGTGCGAAAATTTGAAAATCGTGCCGGTCGATTTTTCGCTCAGTGGGGGGTAGTGAGCTAAAAAAATTTTGGCACCCGAAAAATTTTGCCCTCCGGGAAGGGTAATTTTTCCACCGCCACCCCTTGGGCCAGGGTAGTGAGCGCAATTTTTTTTTGGCACCCGAAAAATTTTCCTACGGGAAGGGTTATTTTTTTCCACCACCACCCCTTGAGCCAGGAGGGCCCAACATCTTTTTTCAAAAAAGGGTGTTTTTACCTGTTTTTTTCTAGGGAGGGGCCGGGGCCCCCCCCTGGATCCGCCACTGCCTGCGGGTGCGGTGATCAGAAATTGGAATCTAAACTAAACAGAGATACAGCGCTATAGTATCCGACTGCAGTGATATGATACGTGCGGTGAGATAACTTTAAGATTGCGGTACTCAAAAAATCTGGCTCTAAATCTGAAAAATACTTGAAATACAGCTCATTTTATGGTACCCATATTCCTTACAGACACGCGTAAGATATTCGATTTTTCAGATTCGGGTAGCGGGACCGCCGATTACATCGCTAAAATGTGATATTTAAGGTCAAGGATACATTTTCCTTTGCAAATGTGGTTCTCCAGTGACTCTGGCATGTTATTGTATGTGTGTGATATGCTAGTATGCAATGTATTTTAAAGGGATTTTACCGTGCATCCAACAGACTGGCCGAAAACTCCCTCCTTTACTCTAGTATATAATAATATTTATATCTGTTTCTCTAAATTGTTTCCTTAAGGGTATAAGTTACATGTACATTGTAGATTAAATCGAAAGCTTCAGTCTCTGACATCGACGGATTTTCTGCTGAGACTTTGAATTTGAATACTTCGTCGATAAATTTTCTGTTGGTGCTGCCCCCATTTCTAACTTCGGCTTTTATACTTATAGACCCCAAGGCCTAACATGCTTAATCTAATGTTGTCGTTGTCGCTAGTTTAGACTGAAAATTCGTATTTTTGCTCTCATTGTCCATTTCACAATTTGTTAAATATTATTATTAACATTAGACTGTCTAATATTAATTTTATGAATGGAGAATCAATATCACATTCCTAAAAATAAACAAATGTGCTTGAGTTTTGGATTCAAGATTATGCTCTGCTCGGTCTCAAATTTTGGGGAAAGTTTAACTTCAAGTTCAAATCAAGAAAAGAACATCATCAACGACAACAAAAATCAAACAACATGATTCATCTTCAAGAACATGATCATCATCATGCATCATCATGACGAACATGATGAATTAGACTACTAAATTAGGAAATTAATCCGATTCAAATGTAATGAATACAACATCTGAGATACCCATGTAATATGCCATTATTATATACCCATAACTCTTCCACGTGATGTACAAGTTGCAATTTCGATAATAAATACAATCTTTGAACATGTTGAATTATGTATTACGATTTGAAGTCTGCAGGGCCAGGGCACTGATTGTGTCTACGGTACACTGACTTACCCGCTCGCCTCGTCCTCGGGGGCTAGTTGCAGTCCCGACGGCCCGTCCAGCGCACCAAGTACGTCCATCATGTGAATAAATTCCTCTTTCTATCTTTTAATTTAGGTTTGGGAATTTTAAAGTCAATACTCCAACTGTATGTCACTCTGCTTAGATGGAGAAGGCCTCTAAAGAATGGTTTGGAGTGTATTTTCCAAGTCAAAATCTCGTCACTCATCGAGCTCCTTGCCTTGGAACTAGCAATAGCACGCAAAATTGCCGTACCGTCGCGTCTAAGCTAAGGATATGCGATAATTTTAGTGAGTTACTAAAATGATCGTTCCTGATCCTACATAGTGTGTATACACTACACGTAGTGAACGCAATGGCGATTGGACGATTGATCTGTATTCGATATTTGACAAGGCCAGTAGGATCACTATGGCATCCGTTTAATGACTAACCTCATTATTAGAGGGAAATATTGTAAACGTCATTTCTTGAATTTAGTCAATTAAAGCATTAATAGTTTTCAAAATGTAACATTTTATTTTTGTAATGACTTGTACAAAGAAATATCCGTGTTTTATCACAAAATGTCTCTTTTTATGTATATATTCAGTTAGTGTTTTCTTTAGACAACCCTTTCAGAGTGTGGAATAGTCTATTACTATTATGTACGTGATATTATTACTAAGTTCTACCAGACAAACGTGCGGCGCTGTGGCTTAGTTGGCAAAGCGCCTGTCTAGTAAACAGGAGATCCCCGGTTCAAATCCGGGCAGTGCCTTTTCTCGCGGAGGGTCGTTTTGCCTCACCTAATTGATGATTAATTAGGAATTTTCGGCATTTTCTGTACTCATATCTCTCACATTTCACACCTGTAATCTGTTTGTCTTCATCCTTTTTTCTGTTTTCCTATTTTTTTTTTCTTTTACTTTATGGATCAGTAGGCCTACACTTAAATTGTTTTTTGCCAATTCAAAGGGACCTTTCAAATCCTAGCTATTGTGCTATATTATAGAACATTCTGAAATCTTTTTTCATTTGAGACATGCAAAAGATTTGGATCAATTTCACTCCTCCTCTTCCCTTCCCCAGCATCTTCTGTCTTGTTACAGTGGTAAAATACCTATTCATTTATTTGTTAATTTTTTTGTAACCTATCTCATGAATTAGGAGGCAACCACAATTCTAAAATCTTTTTTTTTTTTGGGGGGTCTAATACCCTGTTTACAGCTATACATTAGAACATTGAAGTTATTAACCTACTTTTAAATCATAGTCATTATTTTTCATAATTTTATACAAGACGCAAGTCACTTGTTACACCTCACCGTACTAACTCACAAATAGGAGACTGGGGTGGTATTCTGAAAGATCTATAAAATAGTGTGTAAATGACTTGGGAATCTCCCTATTGAAATTATGGGGTCATATTCTGAAAACTTTGTTATCTTTTATGTTAGCAAAACAATGTTAAACATGACAAATCGAAATTAGGACAAGTTACTGGTTAATCTCTGCTGAACGCTGGCTGCGTTAGTGTAAAGTTAAAAGAGACATTAGCGCAAGCACCAATGCTAAGTGTTAGCTCCGAGTCCTTGATTTAGCGCATTTTGATTTTGTTATGAAAATTAGCATCATTTTCCCTGACATAAATAAAACATTGCTTTCAGAATACAGTCCCATAATTGCAATAGGGAGATTCCCACGTCATTCATGTTCATGTACTATATTTTTTATAAAATTGCTAAACTTTCCAATTCTTTAGAAGCTCCTTAAATTGGCATCATTCTCTTTCTACAGCTCAAACTAACAAATTAAATTTTATCTTGGAAAAAACTTATCCATATAAAAAATGAATTAATGAAACAAAGATAGAAATATATTTTAAAAACTTTAAACCTCTGGCAGTGTGAGCTGGCGCTTCTTTTGCCTGCTTATGTTAAACCTGAATCACCCGTCTCTGATATAACCCGACTATTCCAATTTATACTAGAGGGATAGATCCCTCCTTAACATCATAAGGAAAAGATAACTTCAGTTTGTTGGGCATATTATGAGAAGAGAAGGCACAGAAAACAGGATACTGACAGGAACAAATTAATTTTAAATTCAACGCTACTTCTGAGAAAAATGTTAAGATGTTCCATAAAAAAAAAACAGAAAACAAGACACTAAACTTGTACACAGGATTCAAAAGAGAGTCAAAATATTTATTTACATCAATTCAATGTATGCTCAACTTCCTATACATGTACATTTGTACAGTATACATGTATCATGATCATTAACAAATACAATATACAATTATGAGCTGATAATGCGCTGTACAAAGAAAAAAAAAAAAATTCTCCCAATAAAATAAAATAAAGGCCATGGTAGAATCGCTAAAAGCAAAGCTCAGGTGAAAATATTTTCTAATACAAACAAATATTGATTACTCTAAAAAATTAATCCAGGCATTGATTTTGCAGACTTTCTATATCTTTAATTCCATTTGAAGTGTACATGCTTTATATGAACGTACATCTTGTTTATGTCGGATAATTACCTACATTGCTACAGCAGAAACAGATTACAAAGAGAAATATGTAGTAACATAACATCACAATATTTTTGGGGTCAACTTGTATTTATAGTACCATTAAACTTTGCAAAGATTGGGGATCTCAATGACCAAATATCTTGGATTTGCTCCCATCAAATCACAGTCAATTTGAATGGGCAATCTAACCCCTGTTATAAGATTATTTCCATGAAAGCAGAGGAATAAGATAGACAGAATGGCGAAAGTTTTAAATGAATCGGACCAATAATAAGGAAGTTATGATTGCTTGAAATATGACATCATTAAATCTATGCAAATTGGCAGTATAGTCAGTGGATTGTGACGCAATCGTGAATAACTCTCCAGATGTTGTGTACAAACATAATTAATTTGTTTTTCTCGTAAGTGCTTTCTATTATATTATGGATAGCATATTATTATACGTCATCTAAAGAGAAAAGACCGTCCTGAGTCATACATTTCTGAAAAATTTAAATTTTAGTCATTTTCTGTGTTCGAACAAATGGGTAAGTTGTCCGGAACTACATAACAGAGATATTACCGATTCTGCTATTTTGAAGAGCCCATACCTATAATGATTACATCTTTTTTTTTAATCATAACTTTCTCACTTTTGTCCAATTTCATTCAAACTTTCAACTAGTCAACTTCTCTGATTTTTCTGCTTTCCTCTAGAGTAGTGTGCTATCAAGGTTGGGTTTCCCTTTAACAAATAAATAAATACAGTGCAGTGGGGTAACATTAAATAGTTCCATTTAGTGATAACCTGGTTCTTGGAATGTAATGTATTTGAAGGGAAAGTCCCCTGATTTTCGTTGGTTTTAATAAAAGCAGAAAAATGAGAGAAACAGTCATTGAAAGTTTTAAATATTCAGAAATTGCTATTTTTGCCCGAAAGAAAATTTCCAATCGTTCGATACCACCCCTGTATCAAACAAATCTACTCTGTCATCAATAACTAAGAAAATGAAAGTTTATGAATTTTTTTGTACAAAGCAAATGGGGGAGGACTTCACAGTATGTCAGTGTTACCAATTTGTGTTTCACCAAAGATAACTTCACAAATTCATAACTTTCCTACTTTTATTGGGATATTGCTCAAACTTTCACTACATTTCACTTGTTTTTCTGCTTTTATTAATACCAGCTATGAATCAGGGTGGTCCCCTTTAATGGGATGTACATCATGGCTGAAAATAGGGATGATTGAAAATTTGAAATTACATCAAATCTTGACCCATTTCTCTCTTGCTTTAATGATAAGTTTAGATCTACATATATCCCCCATGTTGTTTTGGTTTGAGTGTAGTAAGTCTTAGCTTTAGGTAACATCATATATCTGCAAATGTTTGTATTGGGCACTGCTACTCAAAATCTTGCAGTACAGTGGTTTTATGACGGATAGCAAAATACAACTTCTTTTTATTTTTATTTTTACGGCAATTGTGTATAATTTCAACACAACTGTCTTTGTTATATATTGTTCTTCAAAACATTTCATTTTCTAACATGACATAGAGATTTCAGGGACTTCAGTCACCATACATGTAGATCATTTACAGTAAAGAAACTGAAAACAAAATAATACAGCTATCAGGGCAAACAGTTAAGATGTACACACAGGTACATCATTATTTGTATTTAGAATTGAACACAATGATGCAACATGTATAGGCAGAAAGAGCAAAGCAACTTGAGTGTGTTTGTGTTGTAGCACAGAATAGCCGTACACTGAAATAGTCAAAGGGAATGATCATTAAAATCTTGCAACATTTACAACACATAATCAATTACAAAATCTTCTTTCTCCTTGCAAATTGGCACTACATTATATACATGTTTTGTGGGAATATACAACTACATGTGTATTCATACAATTTCATTTCAGACTCATGATGTTTTATCAGTAGAATATAAAAGAAATCAAGCAGAAGGAGTGTTGCCAATTTAAAGATAAAAAGGTGAATTATCAAGCCATTTAGAATAAATTATTTTTCTGGACAGCATTAAAAACAAATTAACCCCTATGCAAGATGTTGGGAGTTGCACCTCATAATGGAGCTGGTTTGACAACAAATGCTCCGGAGGCTATTGCTCAATGCTCATTTTTCATGAGGTACAGCAAAACCTTCCTAACCAAAAAATAGGAATCTGTCAAAGCAAAATTAGGAAGCAGTGTATCCTGTATGCTTTTTATGACATTTCAAGAAGAAAGAGATTAATCTAGGATTTCTAATGTAGCATTGGTTTGAAGGCCGAAAGAAGGGAATCATTCCCCCAAAATGGGGATAGCTGGCAGGTAAGACGTCATTAGAGCAAAGGTTGGGTCAGGCGGTTCTGAAGCCCGGTTGTCGATTAAAAATTACCATAGAAACAAGTATAAATACAAAGATTCCCAACAAGAAAGATATCATTAAGGTCTCTACATGGGATAGTTGAGCATGACATCTTGACGGGCGAGTTCCAGCAACATAGGGTCGTCAAAGAACTTGTTGATGCTAACATCCTCGCTAAGTCCCTGGAAAAAAAAAGGACAAAGAACAAAAGACAAGGTGTAATTCTGCTGTTCATTATGTGAAAAGTCAACTTTTCTCAAGTGGTAATTTGAAATAAATTCTGCACCCCACAATATGGCAGCAAATGATTACACAAATAGCGCTAGGTTTGTTGTTGTTTTTATCATTATTATTATCATTATGAATAAATTGTATAGATAATTCAACTATATCCCCTTCAAATCAAATCCCTATTAACGGGAAGTCTTGACTGCAGCTATCAAATGCAGGCACCAGGTTAAAATATAATACATGTTTAGCAACTTTCAATCAGTCAGAGGTGGTGTATTATGTATCCATTTAATTTAATTTAGAAATGAAGTTTGAACCAAACAACTACTCTACTGTTGGTTGTTGTGTGTTGTTGTTGTTGTAATTTGGGGCACTTGGACCAAGCTTTTGGAGGGGTTGATCCCATCCATGGGTTACCATAAACAGATATGACAAATGTACCTTGCGTCTTCTTGTCTTGATCATGAACTCTCTAGCTAGATGAGTGGCTGGTTGAGGTTCCAAGGGTCGGATGATGATACCTTTATCCAATGGGTCACCAGGGACAATCTACAAGGGAGGGGAAAAAAGGAGATAAAGAGATGATTAATAATTGCAGAGGTGTCGTGGTCTAGTGAATACTTCATCAGGCCTGTGGATCGCATGGTTCGCGGTTCGAGTCCTGCCGCAGCTCTATGTCCTTCGGCAGGTCATTAATCTATATTTGCCACACTCAACCCAGGTGAGGTAAATAGGTACCTGGCTGAAATTAATTCCTTGATATGCTGGAGAGCCATAATGGCAGCCATGCTAAAGCCAGGGTAATAATTGTGGAGCGCCAGGAGAGTCAAGTCTGACAGACATGGGTGCTATACAAGAACCCACTATTATCATTAGTATATTCATTAGTATAATCATTAATCAATAATAAATGTTGCTTCTTAAATTGCGCTCCTGGAGCTCCGACATTATTACTCCATCAAAGCTGAGCAGCCAAATATGTAGCATCTAGCAAATGTCTTGGCAGAGGATGCTAGTGCTAGGCTGGGATTTTAACCCTCAACCCTTTGATTGAGAGTCATGTGAATGATTCACAACACCATGGCATTTCCACAAAATGAAAGAATAGATTTGGATAAAGACACACTGAAGCTTTTCATCTTGCACTTATCAGAGTATGACGCAAATTTGAAGAAAAAACAGAACGTTTTCATTTATATCTTTGCTTTTGGCTTGGTGTTCAGTCTCGTGTTTGACTCTGATTAGCACAAGATAAAAAGACTGTGTCTTTGTCGAATCCTGTATAATTTTGTTATGAAGAACAAAGCCAAACAACAAATTGGCCTTTGAATGTAGGATACTTTTATGTAAATTTGTCTTTAACCATTTACTTGGAATGTGTGCCAACTTGCACATGCATATGTGTACTACGAGTGCTGATCAGCTCAAATAACAGGCACTTTTTCACAGAAGAATTGTAATGAGTATTACAAAAGCTATGCATGCTAACCCATTTTCGAGTCTCCAGTGGTGACACGGCAACCCTCCTGTCACCTGTACATAGTAGTTTTACAATGGTAATTTAAAAGCAATCTAGAAGCCTTTATAAACGGGCGATTTTTCTGTGCAGGTGGTCATTGAAATAACAATATCAATCAAGAATAGACTGGTTCACTAACATATTAGTTGCCTGACATAGCAGCAAGTAATGTTTGCAGACTGGATTCCAAGTATTGTAGTTGATTCATTAATAACAGGTTAATGGATTAGGTCCCCAGGAAAGAAAAAACATCCGTAAATTTGGATATGTTAGTAAACCGGTCTATTAGAAAGAGAAATGAAGCAATGTACCTGGTCACCTTGATCAAAGACAGAGGGTCAGAAAATTGAGTATTTGAGTACAAAGAGACATGGATAATTGTGCAAGATGAGATAATTTACCTGCCAGTGATGGAAGACAGAGAGACAGAAAGCCTGTCCTTGTGTATGGGTCCTAAGATCCGTTTCAAAGCCGAATGAATCAATCGCTGGAATGAAAGCCTTGATGGTGTACAGCGGTGACCCCGGCACAGGTGCATCCTGGGTAACGTGACCTCTGTAGATAGGGAAACAGCAGATAGAGGTTATCTCTGCAGTTCTTTGGTTGGTAATTCATTTAGGTTCAAAATCAATGTGTTTGGTCATACCATGTTCCATAAATGTATGATACCAGGTATCGTGGACTTATGAACATAGATAACATTGAAAGTATCAATTTCATTGTTCTAATCCGAGCTATCAAAGGTAAATCAACTTAATACAATTATTGGGTATATTAAAACCTTTGAAGTAATAGGCGTCATATAGGAAAAAAATACCCTGGACTTGCCCTTGCATCTGTACATCATCATAATTGCTCAGATTTTATCTATACTACATTGTGAAGTACAAAAATTCATGAAAACGATATTATAAATATGAAGTGCATCTTGGTTAGCATTATCTTATTTATTGTACTTAACTTTATTTTCCACAATTGATTTTAAAGAACACATTTGAAAAAAGTTAGTAAAAACAAAAGAATACACTACAACAATGCACGATATATTGAGGATGATCAAATACTATGGATTGCCATTAATTGTAGTCTGTAACCATGGCTTGAAAACTAACCTCCTTCTTGCAAGAACAGTATAGACAGCCGACACACAGTCAGCTGGTGCCTGTACTTCGACAAAGTTGTATGGCTCCATTAATCTTGGGGTGGCCTATAAGGAAAAGTGGTATTAGAGTTGATTATAAAATGGGTTCAAGAATGTAGCCAATGAGAAGCGTCGAACTGGATCAATGTGCGTGCATTCATTTTTACCATATGCACGTGGAGTGCATTTTGGTGATAACAACCGTCAATTTCTCGACTTTATACTCATATTGTAGACCCATCTTATGGAAGAAATAATACATGTTTTTAGCTTGTGCATTAGTGAATATGCACTGCACGCAGGTTAAGTCACAATAGGATAATGGATGAGACTTGTCAAGTTCATTGTCCGTCTCATTGTGACTTAACCAAGTATAACAGCGATCTTTAGTAATGGCAGAAAAAAAAATTCTCACAAAGTCTAACAGGTACTGAACTGAATGCTTGTATGGAATGTTCAAGACTAATAATGATTCCCTGATAAATGATGTTGGTATAGTCTCTAGAATAGCAGATTAACAAGCGCAGAAAACGAGTGAAATCCAACTAGTGGTTCCAATCGACATGCTAAAAAAAAACACAGGCTCCTTTGTATAGATGCGAGTTGTGCTTTGCAGTGAAAGCTATTTTCATATAATTGTAACTACTTCAAAATAATCTTAACTATGATTATCATCGTTATGATCTTATACTACTAAATTCTATATTTGAGGCCTTTACACATGCTGTACCACGTACCATAAGGAAGGCCGAGTATGCAACTCTCCTAGATGTGGGAATCACCTGCCCTCCTCCTCTGTGGATGGGTTCACTGGCTATCACACCATCAAGAATCTTAAACTTGACGTTACGGATCGCTAGCAGGAAAAGGAAATCAAAGAGAATTGTAAAACAAGTGAAACGCTCTCGGCGGTCTCGCCTGCATTACGCAATTCAGCATTACACAATTCGATATGATGAAAAATTGAGGTTGGGACATTATTTTTATAGGCAGGGTGGCCCATTTGCAGACCCCCGAAAATGAAATCCTCTGAATATAATAAGCATTTTGAAGTGAATATTGATTATGAATCATCAGAACAATTATTTACTGTATCATAAGAATACAATATAATGAGATTTAGTGTATGGGTAAGACTATAAATGTTTCAATGCTTGTCAGTAATTTACAAATAAAGTTATCTAATAAACTTTTTAAGAAAAGAGGATTTTTCAGCATTTTGTGTAAAAACAATTGGAAGGTAAAGCCCATCTACATCACATCACGTCTCATTAGCATAATGAGAACATTATTATGAGATATACTCCAATATATATTATCGAAACATCAATATTGTCACCTAGCTGTAACTGATCATGTACATACTAGGCCTGGGATCGAATACTAAAATTACTATTAGAATATTCATGGGAAAGTACTTGAATGATTCGAATATTTACTTTCATGAAATATGAACAAATAACAACAATTTATTTATTAATTCTCATATTAAATTTTGAGAACATAATCCAAGTCTACTGACCTAAAATGACCTTTCAAGTTTGACCTGGAATTTGTGTCACATGATTTGTGATACTTGATAGCCCTTGGGTACAAGTTTCATGGAATTTGAACAAACACTTTTGAAATTATGCTAAAATTTCAAAATCTTGATGTTGATGCCACAACAAAGTCTAAGTTTCCAGACCTGAAATGACATTTGACCTTTACTTTGTCACCTAAAAGACTAATAACATGATTGGTGATACTTGATAACCCTTATGTTCAAGTTTCATGGAATAGGAATGTATACTTTCAAAATTATGATAACAATTAAAAAATCTTAGCCTGATGCCACAACATAGTTAAGTTTGTTGACCTGAAATGACCTTTGACCTTGACCTAGTGGGCTGAAATTCTACTCACATGATTGGGGATACTTGATAACCCTTTAGTCTAAGTTTCATTGAATAAGAACTTATATCAAAAATATTATGATATTCAACAAGAATCGGTTAATTAGATGATGATGCTGCAACATAGTCAGGTGATTTGATGTAAAGGACCTTTTAACGGACGGTGCTTGTGTCTATATTCGACGATAACGAAACAATGGTCAATAAGGCCTATTCCTATCGCTGAATATGCAAATAGCCTATTTCGACACGGTGCTCAACCGTCAGCACGCTGGTCTGCTAATTATGCAAATAGCCTAATGGTCCAACGTGCCGACCAATCAACAGGTCGCTGGCTGCCGCTGGCGAGCAATACGAGCTCAACCATCAATCGGTCGCTGGCACGCCCTCTGCGAAAGATCACATCGTCAGCTGATGGGTATGAGCGGCAGACGACATCCAAAAATTCGGGATCGACCTTGAAATTGGGATTGAGACGGATATTGATATCCGCCTCAATCCCAATAATTTCAACAGAGACAACGGATCGATATCCCCGAATTTTGATGCGCACGATACGCCATGACACTCCCGGTCCAGCCGGCCGGCCAGCACCGGTCGATTCCTTTCAGCAGAGGGCCGTGCCAGCGCCCGTTGATTGGTTGAGCTCGCTATTGCTTCCGCCCAGCAGGCGAGCGAACCAGCGCCTGCTGATTGGTCGAGCACCGTGCGTCGACCATTAGGCTATTTGCATAATTAGCCGAACCAGCGGCCTACTGATTGGTTGAGCACCGTGCGCCGACCATTAGGCTATTTGCATATTCAGCCGATAGGCCAATAGGCCTTGTGCATTATTGTTTCCGATTATCGATCGATTATAGACCGTCGACCGGTCCTCCTGTAGAGTATAAAGCACCCTTGCTTACATTAGTTTTTATCACCTGACGAAGTGTTGCAGCGGCGCACGAAACGCCGAGATCTTTTAGATTCCTTTTTGACCACATTGCGAGACAAACGAATATCACTAGCGATATTATTTTCGATACTACATCCGCAATGAGTAATATATTTAGCATTAAGAACTTATACTTTCAAAATTATATTACAAATTCAAAAACTTAACCTCAGGTTAAGTTTTTGATGATGATGCCACAACATAGTCTAAGTTTGTTGACCTGAAATGACCTTTGACCTTGACTTTGTGACCTGAAATTTTCCTCACATGATTGGGGATACTTGATAACTCTTTAGTCCAAGTTTCATTTAATAGGACCTTATACTTTCAAAATTATATTAACAATTCAAAAACTTAACCTTAGGTTAAGTTTTGATGTTGACGCCTCCGCCGCCGCCGCCGCCGCCACCGGAAAAGCGGCGCCTACGTCTCGCTTTTTGCTACGCAGGCGAGACAAAAAAACAAGAAGAAAGCAGTAACATAGGACCTTTCATTTAACTCTCATAAGACAGTATCAAGAAAAGAATGACTGAATAACAAACTATTATAACAAGAATGGCATATTCCTTATATATTCCTAAGCATGGCAATAATTTTAAGCTAACACATATAGGAGTTGTGACCACCTTCTCCATGTAAGGGGTCATAGGCTATCATACCATCAAGGATCTTAAACTTGACATTGCGGATTGCTGGCAAGAGAAATTAAACAGAAAAAAAAATATTTATACAAAAGACCTCTTCATTCTACTCTCATAAGACTCTATAAATAAAAGGCTAACTAAATTGCAGCAAAAACTTTTTACAATAGAAAGATTGGTGGCAATCATTTAAAGTTCACCCAAAAAGAATTGTCATCATATCCTGTGTCACAGCATCAAGGATCTTAATATTGACGTTTCGGATTGCAGGCAATCAAGTTTGAAGGTAACCAAGAAGAAAGTAGTTACTTAGAGGAATTTAAATTACTTGTCACTGTTTTTTCCTTTATATTAATGTAGGTATCACTGCATGAAAACACCCCTTCTAATAAACAGGTGGTAAAAGCCTACACGTACATGTAGCCTCCCATCATATCTCGCAGCAAATCAGAGCTCTTAAATTTTCTCTTCCTTTAGTTACCATATATATTGTCCAATTTCAGCTTTCTATTCATGCTTACATTTTACTCTGAAGAAAGAAAAAAAGAATTAGTATGTCTCCCTTCAATGCTGTTCAACAAAAATGTAATATACTCTCTTTCCCTTATATACCTTCTTGGTACATCCTTGGGAACATCTCATGAAATAGTTATAAGTGCTTCCCTTATAGAAAAGAAAACATTCAACTGCATGTATACTTACGTTCATCACAAAGTGGCCCTTCCCTGGTACCCCATTGGAATCCCTGCACGATACTGTCCTTCACTGAAGTCAGTAGATCTTTGTCCACCTGATAAGAAAACATACAAACAAAAACAATCAGCTCCATGCCTTACAAGCCACCAAAGTTTTGAGCAATCATTATAAACAAACAATATAGAGTTCAATTTGGAAATGCTTTGTTTCCTTGTTGAGCTTATTGGGCTTGAAATATTCTTGTATGTATAAACTTCACAATAAAGATACTTGTTTCTGTTTAAGGAAGAAATTAATGCAAAATTATTATCACAAATAGCTTGGTCAATACTGATATTGTCAGGCAGGACTAAATAACAATAAATAGGGAAAACCAAAATATGACAACTAGGCCTGAAGATCTCTAACTGGACAACAGGTCTCAGGCCTTGATTGGTACTCAGGTGATTTTCATGCGCAGGTTCTCCGCTGCGCACAAGCAAATCTAAGAGTATGTAAGGCAACACATTTATTGTGCATAATTATGGGTTGGCTATGTGACGTCACACAATGGACATCAGTAAGTATTTTGGCTTTAATACTTACTAACTAAAGTAAAATACTTGGATGGGATCTTAATAAATCTCAAGGCATTTTACTTAGCTCAGCTAAATGCTAAGTAAAATACTGAAGGAAAAACAATTTGATATGAATCAGACATAAGGACCAACCTCAGATGGCAGTGTATCATCTACCAGGATATTTGGTCCTGTAGCATCAGGTCCAAAGGCCCAGATGGACCTAGCAGCCAACAGATCCCAGTCGTACTTGGTCTGGAAGAACTCTCCCAGTCGTTTCCTGTCATGAATAGATAAAAACAATGGCTAATAGTTAGAATATATTATATCCACATAGGAATGATCAATATACAGGTGTATGTAACATTATTTGTGTCCCGCTTCAAATGCAAATTCTAAGAGGTGGCCCGACATTCGCTCATGTAACCAGTGCTCAGGGATTTATATCATCAGAGATTAGGGTTAACGTTAGGTTGCAATTGGTTTCTAGGTTAGGTCTAGGGGTGTCCGGTCCAGGGTTGAAGTTCGTAATTAATGTAGGAAATCAACTGCCAAGCTATTGTCACCGGAGCATGTGTCGGAACCAATAGAGATCAGGGTGGATTCACAATTCACAGCACCCCCACCGGCAAGCCGCGACAGGCCAATTTTTCAGCTTGCACATCAACATCTTTCAACCAATCAAAATGACCAAAGGAATCTGGACTGTGTCAATTCATTGAATGGGATTGATTGTTCTGATATCAGCGCACATTTCTATATTGAATTTGGGTGTCAAAACCAAACATCAATCCATTCTGACTGAAAATTTGGCCTGATTTTGGACAAAAACCCAATACAAATTGTCATTTTACAGCCAAAAAGTGACCGAATTAACCGTATAGTGGTTGATGAGGGATAATTTGACCACTTTTTCTAGCATCAGGGCACATTTTTACACATTATACGCTATCAAATCTCCTTTGCTGATAATGACGATAGGAAAAATTACCCCTGACCAAAAGTGACCATAATCAGTTTGGGCCAAAAATCACAATTTTTTTTTCACACAACTGTGGTGGCCAGGAGTGACAAGTCTGACAGACAAAAGCACAATAAAAGAACCC
This sequence comes from Mesocentrotus franciscanus, assembly GCA_037976565.1. Lineage (NCBI taxonomy): Eukaryota > Metazoa > Echinodermata > Echinoidea > Camarodonta > Strongylocentrotidae > Mesocentrotus > Mesocentrotus franciscanus. The sequence continues at coordinate 3,340,559 of CP137683.1, forward strand.
ACTATCATTTTTATTATCATATTGAAATAAAATACTAATTTTTGATGATACAATTATGTTGACATAGTGCCGAGGATGGGAACGTTTGTATATCAACATGATGACACCGAAAATCTTGCTCACAATGGCCTGGAGTCACCAATATCACGTTATGTTTAATTTACCTATTCCATGAGATTTGGACAACTTCATTCTCGATGTCTTCCGCGAGATTCTTTTCCAATGGTTCAGCAATCATTGTCAGTTTGTTCCTGAAAAAAAAAAAATCATCAAATTTACAACATAATAATTTAAAGATAAACAGTTAAGAAGAATCCGATCTGATCAAGAAAGCTGAAAGAATCTATCTGGATAAAGAGGAATAATCCTTCACTGAATAGGGACTCCGGCTATTTATTTTCACCTATCTTCGCTCCAGTGATCTTGAGGCAGCAGACAGCAAAAAACTGTGAATTATCACTTGGCTTGAGAAAGAAACTGGAGTAGACAAAATTTTAAGGTTGGTACAAGCTTAAACTACAAATTAGTGAGGAAGAGTTTTGGTAAAGGTGACTAATACTTAGTCAGCATCCTAATGATTTATCTTAGGATATCATAGCAGCAATGTCACTTGAATAGGAATGCTCTTGAAATGCTCTCATATTCTAAATATACTTCTATACTGATTCGATATTGAAACATCACCAGTCATATTAAACTAAATGACAGTTTAATACTTTGGAACAAATTTTTTTACGAGACATATACATGTACATGTAGTCCTACAAACCCATATCTGCCTATGATGATCTTCACTTTTTGTAGTTTTTAGCATGATTGAGTAATTTCATATTACTTTTAAGATTTCAAAACCTATAAAACACTATCATTCTCATGTAATCAATCTTTCCCAATATATTTTAGACAATTTCTTTCACGATAAAATCATATGTAGTTGGTGGATTACAAGCACTCAATACTATCAACAATGGAAGACAGTAGAAGAAGGTATCTCAAGGATACAGAAGATGTGTGGTGTGAAACTGTCTGAAAGAACACAAGTGAGCTCATTAAAGGTTGGGTCTGGAAGAAACTGAGGTGGAAGTGGTTAAGAGAAGTGGATTGAGATGGATGGGTCATGTGTTGAGAAGGGAAGATGATGAACCTGTGACAAGAGCATGGGATCTGGAAGTGAATGGCATAAGAGGGAAAAGAAGACCGAAGATTTCAAGGAAAGATATGGTGAAGAAAGAAAGCAGTGAGGTTTGTCTAAATGAGGAGGATGCTAGAGACAAGAAGAAGTGGTGGGAGGGAGTGTCATCATGGTCCAAAAGTCAGTAACTCCTTGTAAGAGGGAAAATGCGGACTTTAATAAATGATTATGATGATGATCAGGATTATCATCATATATAAACATTAGGAGGCTCAGTGGTATTGCAATGGACTCAGAACTGCAAGGTCCGAGTTCAAAACCAAGTCAATGCACTAGTCACGGCATTAATCCTCATTACCAAGTCCCTTGGATAGGACTTATAGTCATCAGTCCCCTGGTTGCCTACAGTGCACAAGCATACACATGCTTTCCTAGCTGTCAAGTAAAACACACCAACAAAGCAACCTACTACATGCACACATATGCAATCTGTGAAAGGTAGAATGCTACTTCAATACCTAATTTTGACTTACTTCTTGTTAGGAGTTTCGCAAAGCATTTGAGAGAAGATGTTTCCACAACTGTCTCGCAGAAAGCCACAACAGGATCTGCTACTTTGATGTCTGCAAGGAAGGTCAAAGGTCGGGTTGTAAATGACAAAATATTGGTAAATGATATAGGAGTACTTAAATGGATTGCACTGTTCTCAAACTCTGAAAGATAGCATGTTAAGAGGGCATTTGGATCATGTACAGAAAATACCAAAAAGCAGGACATTGACCTGTCATCTACAGCTAAATGTGAAACAACCTCCACATATTTGCTGAAACATGACTGTGATTCTAAAAATCAGTGGGGCACCAGTCCTAAGTTGTGGATGATATGCAAATTCACAAGACCATTGTTTAGGTGGAGCGTGTAGGAGGGGGTCTAAGCATCTTAATTTCCCTCCTTCCTTGCCTTCCTTATTTTTTATTTTCCACAATTTGATTGGGGAGCATGTGTCCCTCAGCCCTAGGGGGGAGGGGAAGGGAGGTACCTACCGATTTCTGAGTACATTTTCCTGAGATCATGCATAACGCAGTCTAGATAGAGCTCTCCTGTACCAAGAATCACATGCTCTCCAGATTCTTCAACCTGTTAAAACAAGCAGTAAGGAAAAACTTTTCTAAATACAGTCAAACCTGCTTTAGTGACCACCTGTCTACAAAGACCACCTGTCTACAAAGACCACACTTTTTGTTACCCTTGAAAATGGTTTCTCATTGAAACATGTACTAAAGGAACCTGTCTACAAAGACCACCTGTCTACAAAGACCACTTTTTGTGTTTCCCTTGGGCGGTCGCTATAGACAGGTTTGACTGTACAATCAGATATAAGCATGGAGGGTTATGCTATCGATAAAAGAGAAACAAGCTATTCCTCACACTGTCCAGTTCATTCTAACATATGTATCATTGAGTTCCAGGGAACCACAGTTATTGTTAGCAATTTTCTGCAACTTCAGTCTCCCGTCACCAAATAATGTAGATTACTATATACAAGTATCTTGTAAATAATAAATTGCAGTTAGTTTACAATGTTTGATCATCCATTCCTTCCTTTATTCCTTCATTCATTCATTCATTTATTCAATCTTTTATTATTTCAGGCTGGGGCCTGCATGTTATATCAAAATCAAATCACATCCAAAGAGTCAACATGGATCTTTGAGACTCTAGCTACATGGTACCTTTGTTGAAATAAGGGGTAGCTTTTGTTGTTTGCTTCATTCGTTTTACTCGCTCATTAATTTACTCTTTCATTCATGATGGGGACTTTGGGGAATACCCTTTACACCAAATTAAATCATAACAACTGATTAACAAAGATAATTAACAGAGCTGCACGATACCTTTGTTGTGATGAGCGGGTAGCTTTTATTGACTTTCCTTAGGCCATCCAACATCTTAGGTAACTCAGAGGGATTGACTGGTTCACAAGCTATCTTGATGACCGACGTTGTGTTGAACTTCAGAGGTCGGAAAATATACACCTTCAGGAACATTGAGAGTATTGATCATAGATGTTAATAGTCTGAACAAACCAGATGAGTAATACACATTAAAACACTATCTGACACATTCACACTGTGAAATTTTTGCAAATAGCTAATTAATACTGGCCATCTAAGCAGCAGGAAACTTTTGTGAAGCTGTGTCATTCCAGAACATTTTTGATTTTACAGTATTCATAAATTAGGCAAAGCAGGTCTGAAGTCCCTCAAATATATTTATTATCATACACCTTATAACAAAAAAAACTGAAACAATTCTACATCCACAGATTTGAAAGTATCATTCATGCTACATTATCTAAATGTGCTTGTAGTCAACAATTTAATTTACTTCTAGCTTATGTACAAATAGTGCAATAAAAATAGTAATAGTAATAATAATAATCTGGATTTGTATAGCGCTTAATACGAAATACTTTCTCTAAGAGCTTTACAGATATTCATTCACACACAGTGTGCACCATCTCCACTCCCTGGGGAGTATTTCTACCATATGGACACTGTGAGGGCATATGGCAATTACTTACACAAAGGCTTTCGTCATGTTACCAGGTCCCTATTTCGCTCCTGGGTATGGAGTGGTAATTGTAGACTAATGCCTTGCCAAAGGACATTAGTCCCATGTCGAGGATCGAACCCATGACCTTGGCATTCTAAGTCAAGTGCTTAAAACTTTGTTTCAAGAATGACAAGAGTTTGCCCGATTCTATATGATCTTACCTCATCCAATCCTCTGCTTTCTGTGATGGTGGCAGTTTTGACGATTGGTTCATCCACTCCCTCAATCAGCACCCAGTTACCTGCCGGCACACGATTCACTTCAATCTTGTACCTGTTCATCAAAAGTTGAAGTCATGGAATATTCAATTACTTTTATGTCATCACTGAAACAGAGACAATACATCTCTTCTTACATTATTTGTATGTCTGTGCTCTAAAGCTACATGTCCATCAACGTCAAAGGGAACATGTGGTATTTTAGTCAAGCTGATCTGATTTGGGATTCAATTTCCTTGGTGTCCACGCGGCACCATTCTGTTTATCTGTTTTATCTGCTTTCTTACAAATGAACTTATTACAAAGGTTGGATTGGCCTTTAACTCTCTAATCCATGGTGATCTTGGAATCCTCCTCGTCTTCTAAGGTGTAGTTCTCTCTGAGGACACGACCTCTTGGTTGGCATGGATGGTCCCTAAACCTCTCTATATCTGTTACAACTTCACATACCCCTATTGAACATTTAACCCTTGATCTTTGAGGTTGACCCACCTTGCTTCTGAAATCCAGAGCCTTCCCACCATTGTGATCCTAGAGTCCTCCTCGTCTTCCAAGGTGTAGTTCTCTCCTAAGACCCGGACCTCTTGATTGGCATGGATGGTCCCGCTCATCACCCGTCCAAAGGCGTGGAAGCTCACCCCGTCCTCTGTGCTGTACATCTTTGTTGTGTGCAGCATCAAGGGGGCCTGGGAATGAGAATAGTGGTAACAATAAAAACCTTGTTCAGACACGAGGCGGCACAACCGCTGCAGTATTTTAAGGCATGTAAAATGCCTTGGCTTTCATTTTCAAACCATCACCACCAATAAAGGGAGTGGGTCGTCAGTTTCCATGTGCAGTAGGCCAGAATTTACTGACAATAGACTTGGTGGAAATACCATTAATGGGTGTACAAGTCTGCACACAGCAAACCCGTTATATACCCCCCCCCCCTCGTCTCACGGAGAGTCTTCGGGTGATGCAAATGTCAGATAATGACTTTACCATATGGGGAAAGGCAGAGCATTACATAAGGCCGCTATCACACAGAGGTTTACATGATATTAACTCAGAGCGGTTAAAGAAACATAGTAGTGGGCTCTCATGTAGAATTCGAAACCATTCGGGTGTTTACCCAATATAAGGTGTTGTCAATCACTGGGATTAGGCCTTCAGTTTTATGACCAACAGGCCTCATGTAATGCTCTGTATTTTCCACCAATCGCCCCATATGGAAAAGTCATTATCTTACATTTCCCTCACCCGAAGACTCGCCGAGAGACTAGGGGGTATTTCTTGATGGGACCACGGGTTTGCCGTGTGCGCGACTTGTACACCCATTAATGGTATTTCCACCAAGTCTGGTGTCAGCGAACTATGACCTACTGCACATGGAAACTGATGACCATCTTCTTGTAAATGGTTTAAAATAATCCAGTATGCTACTGAAGTCTTCCATCATTTTGATTTTATTTGATTTATTTATTCACCACTAGTAGGTTGGATTGCCCTTGTCAGCTAATAGCTGTTTTTCAAAAGTGTCTAAGCCAGACAATAAAATTAAACATATGAACCAATAATTACTCTTTTTGACGAGCAATCCTAAAATATTAATCATGTGATAAGTAACAAAGTAGCGGTCATATTACAGCAAAACAAACAAAAAAAGAAAAAGAAACTTCTCCATTTAAAATTTAAAGATGTATATACCTCTGAATCGCAGTCAATCATGGCATCACCAAGATCCGAATCAACTGGCCCTGTGTAGCAGTGTTCCACCTTGTTCTTGGCATTGTCCGCTGGCGATGGTATATGATTTACGCACATCTCCACAAACCCTGCAAAAAAATATGGCACATCAATAATGCAATTACCATATTTTCATGATGGTAAATTTGGTGATGGTATGTGATTTACACACATGTCTACAAATGTGGCAAGAATTATGGCACATCAAATAACGATGACCAATTTTCTGTTATTTCAAAATGTATTTCCACACTCTGGCTCACTACATAATGGTGATAGTATGTGATATACTTGTAGGAAAATCTCCACAAATCCTGCAAGAAATATGGAACATCAATAATGCAATTACCATATTTTCATGATGGTAAATTTGGTGATGGTATGTGATTTACACACATGTCTACAAATGTGGCAAGAATTATGGCACATCAAATAACGATGACCAATTTTCTGTTATTTCAAAAATGTATTTCCACACTCTGGCTCACTACATAATGGTGATAGTATGTGATATACTTGTAGGAAAATCTCCACAAATCCTGCAAGAAATATGGAACATCAATAATGCAATTACCATATTTTCATGATGGTAAATTTGGTGATGGTATGTGATTTACACACATGTCTACAAATGTGGCAAGAATTATGGCACATCAAATAACGATGACCAATTTTCTGTTATTTCAAAAATGTATTTCCACACTCTGGCTCACTACATAATGGTGATAGTATGTGATATACTTGTAGGAAAATCTCCACAAATCCTGCAAGAAATATGGAACATCAATAATGCAATTACCATATTTTCATGATGGTAAATTTGGTGATGGTATGTGATTTACACACATGTCTACAAATGTGGCAAGAATTATGGCACATCAAATAACGATGACCAATTTTCTGTTATTTCAAAAATGTATTTCCACACTCTGGCTCACTACATAATGGTGATAGTATGTGATATACTTGTAGGAAAATCTCCACAAATCCTGCAAGAAATATGGAACATCAAAAGAACAATTACAAATTTTCATTTTCTTGACTATTTACACAGTCTGGCTCATTACAATGGGCAAAAATAGTCAATTATGACTGAATTGCCTTAAAGCCTAACCAAAACAAAAACAAACAAAAAACATGATCGTGATCCTATGTGATTTGGGGACATCTCCACAAACCCTGTTAGAAATATGGTACATCATATAGCCATTTTCCATGTTCAGATATTTTGAAAACATGATTACACATTATGTCTCACTACTTAGAGCGAACATGGAAGAAGTTTCAATTTTATTGATGAATTCCTGATCTCGAAAGTCCATTTTTGTTCCTGCAAAATAGTGATTTTTAAAGTGTTTTCTTTCTCATACATGACTTTATGGTCATGTGTGTCATTTGCCATCTCAGTCTTAACTCTACGATCACAATTGTAATCGCCATCTGGAACATGATTTTCAACAAGAAAAGTAATTCACATAAATATGCTTTAAAAATCACGAATTCATTAATAGACAGTTTGAAATGAATACTAAAATATGTTTCATTGGTAAATGAATTGTGGGTTGAAATTTCAACAAGTGTAATGAGTGAAATTATAGTGTTAGATATGTCCAAAGTCAATCACTGCTGTTTTCTTACATGTAAAAATTTATCAGGGCATTAGACCCAACAGCCTCGGTTTACAAGAAAACCCTACTGACTTAGGCCTATTTGTATATGCTTTTTAATCGTTGTTTTGTTTTGAGTGGAATGAAACTTGAAACATTCCAAATGTGTAACTTTGTATCCTTACCTGTGAAATCTCCAAAGAATTTTCTGCAAATGAGTTTTAGTAGTGGTCTGATGTTGAGTTTCATCTCTTCCTTGGTGAGGTGAATACTCAACTCATCCAGTACACCAGGGAGAGTGGAATCAACATCTCCAACAACCTACAGCATGCACAATGCACAACAAAGAGACAAAAGAGGGTTATCACTCGCAATTGTCAACATCTAGGGAGAGTGGAATCCACATATAAAAGATCTTCAACAATGTACAATGTGCACAGTGAACATCATAGAAGCAAGAAAGGGTTACCACTCAAGATTTACAATATGTACAGGTAGAGTGGACTCCACATCTCTAACAACCCATAGTTAGCAAGGTACATAACGGACAAGACAAGAAAGGTTTACCAGTTGCAATATAAAGGGAAGTGTATGACCTTATACTGCCATAACTGGATGACTGCATGATCTACCAGCCAGAATAATACTAAAATTTCATTTTCCTAAGCTGCACTGTAGGGACACCAATGAAAAAAAATCATAAAATGTAAATCATATGAATAGGCAAAATCCCCAAACAAACCCCATGAGACATTCAAATCATTAAATATTAGAAAGATATGGAGATAAAAAATGATTTAATATATAGGCCTACACAGAAGTTAACCCAAGAGTTGATTTCCATGCATCAAATCGCAATCAAACATATGAAAGGCAAAATGCTTTTTGGTAATTGGTCCCATCTAGTGTAACAAAATCAAGAGTAGGAACATACCTGTGCAAAGAGCTTGTACATTGGTTCCAGGATGAACTCTATGAAGCTCCTCTGTGATGTACTGACTGGAGGTTTCCTTGTGAACTTTCTCCTGCAGGACAAACAAACAGAGAGAAATGAAACATGATGGGGGAGATTCCATATCGGAAAGAGGGATTATCACAATTCCTAGCCTCCGAAGGATGCAAAGTAATAATTAATTACTACTGCAGTGTAACCGCTATATAAAGACTGCTCAAAGATAACAAGAAAAGCCATTTGTAATGGTATGTGGTCTTAACAGACAGATTGCTTTAGTACAATTTCCAATAGAATATTATTCTTAAGGACACATGACAAGCAGTCTTTATAAAGAGGTAATTGCTAAAGCAAGTTTTACTGTAATATGCAGGGCTTGACATTAACAAGTGCTGGTACACATAGAGCTCTAAATTATACCTCTGGACCCCCAAAATGTCAAAAATTTTACAGGGAGCCAATGCATACAGACCCTAGAAAATGACAATCCGGACTCCCTGCGACTTTCATACATGCAAAGCCTTGAACCTAGCCTACCTTTGCTGCCTCTGGTTTTTTTCAGGAGCAGATATGGTGCAGGGCCCATGGAGTGCATTAAACTGTGCACTCTACACAGTCTTCCTGTGAGAACAGACTGTTACAGGTTATTATTGCCAAGGTAATGTGCCTGTAAACTAAAATGATGTATCACTTCAAGAGACCAATGATCCTGCTCAATAATACACACTCAAAATGAGAGAGCATAAAGTGTTCTTCAAACTCACGTTTTCTGGCTGAAGTAGATATCTCCCCAAAGCCTCTTGGCAAACTGCTGGTAGTCTATGTCCCCATAGGTATCGGTGTAGATCTTGGCAAATGATGACAGGGTGAAGCAGACGCTGTACTGGGAGCTCGCAAAGCAAACATTACCCAGGAGAGGGGATACGATCTTCTGGTCGGCCTCATCGGTGTATACGCTGGTGAGGAGAGAGAGAGAGAGAAAGAGTGTGATTGGGGTTGCGTGCTATTTGGTCTCAGCTTGAGTGTTGGGGTGGAAGATCTATGTGATGTATGGGGACGGGGAGCTGGGAGAGGGGTCATATAACATCACATATTCCAGTTGCATCATTACAATTATCAGCATCTTCATCGTCATCATCGTCTTCATTATCATCATCACCATCATCATCACTACACTAACGACATCACCAAAACCACTATCAAAAACACTGTAATCAATATCAGCATCATCATCATCACCACCATCTATCATCATCATCACCACCATCATCACCATCATTCTGACCACCACCATCGGTCATCATCATCATCACAATCACAATCTGCCTCCTCCTCATCATCATCACCATCGTCATCATCATAATCACCACCCCCACCACCGCAACCACAATCATCACTATCATCAGCACCACTACCTTACCTTAGCAACCCATTGATCTCATCCACAATGTGCCTCAGCTTGTAGTAGGCATCCGTTGGAGGCAGTTTCAGCTCCAAGACCAATCTGTCAATCTTGTTGATGCAGATGGTGACGGCCAGCTTCTCCTGGACGGCGTGTTTGATCACCCTCTCTGTGTTCAGCATCACGCCCTCGGCCGCGTCCACAAAGACCACCACCCCATCAGAGATCCTGAAAGCAGCTGTCACTTCGTCTGAGAAATTGACATGACCTGCAAAACAATTGAAGCAGAAGAAGTAGTAACTATGTTAGGCTTCACTGGTTTCTCAAGACACTAAAGATTAAGATCAAGTTTTATGCAATGATTTTTAAAACTTTTAATTATACTGACATAGAGGATCTAATTTCTTTTTAAAAACTTTGTTTTATAAGTATATCTTATAATGTAAAAGATGTACATTGCAAAACTGTGCATGCTATTGCTCACCATAAATCTACCCGAGATGGAAAAATCTTGTAAACTGTACTAAATACTGGACTATGAATAACCATAACGTTCTATTCCTAAATATTAGGATGGAATAATAAATACATATATGCACTGTGAATTTTGCATCAATGGACAACATTTTGGGGGTATCACAGTGACACAAGAATGAGAGCTTACTTTATAACTACTTATACTATATCTCACACTAAAATTTTAGGTGCATTGCTCATGAGGTGTTGCTTCCAAAGCCTTTTGCCCACTGTTTAAAGAGGAATGAATTTTATAGATTGGCACAGTGGATTATGTCAGCCTGGGGTCGGTCTTGACGGTGTGATTAAGTGGCTTACCTGGTGTATCCATGACATTGATGAGGAAATGTTTACCCTTACAGTCAGGCAGGACCAGTGTGACAGGCTGAGCTTTGATACTCACTCCTCGCTGAGGAACAGAAAAGAGATATACCATTGAACAAACATGGTCAATGTAAATTCTGTTTATTATTATCATCATCTTCATCATCATCATCATCATCACCATCATCACTATCATCATTATCATCATCACATCATCATCTTCATCACCATCATCATCTTTTCAAGGCAATCTCGGGTAAACTGTAGTCACTGTTTTGTAAATCATCATCATTTTCATCATCATCATCATCATCATCATCATCGACATCATCATCATCATCATCATCATCATCATCATCATCATCATCATCATCATCACAAGGCAATCTTGGGATAACCATAGTCACTGTTTTGTAAATGCTGACCCAGGGATGACATCTCAATGTGCATTGTTTCCAGTGGAAAGGAGTACTATCTACTATCATCATCAATATTATCACCAGCATTATCAGAAACATTGCCAAAATCATTATTACAATCAAAATCACAATCATCATCACCGTCATCGATATCAACGTGACAATCATCATAACCATCATCATCATTATCATGTCTATCATCATCAACATTATCATTATCACCATTATCATCATCACCACCACCACCATCATCCTCATCATCATCACCATCACCATCACCGTCATCATCATCATCTTTATCAATATCAACATGACAATCATCACCATCATTATCATTTTATTCTTCAAAACAGAGGGATGAGAAATAGGCAGGCAAGGGAAAGTGAAACCAAGACAACCATGACAACTATGGAATGTTTTCAGCTCACCTCATGTTCTGTGAATAGAGTGTCTGTGTACTTCAGCTGCAAGGAAGGAAGAAAATGTTTAACAAAATCAGCTCACTATCATACACACAAATCATTGAGATTGCGATCCCATTTCATGAAATGCCTTTAGAACTTAAGAATTATTCACTGGTAATAATAAGAGGGAATTTGTATGTCATAAATTTCACAGCATGGCTACATTTCTTTGTTACTAGTACAAAACAAAACTAAGTTTGTTACAAGAATGAAAAATACCACATACAGGGATTCAATCATAGCTCAATCATAGCAAAATCTTTATAAATTACATAATTAAAAGATTGAGGAATTTATCTGCATATTTAAGTTTTTATTGGCTGATTGGCATGCATGCCTTGCAATCTCCTTAGTAAATGGTGTAGACTTACAAATGTTATGAGAACTTACATGTTTATCGTCCTTAGTCCTCAGATCTGGATGAGTTTGCTCAAGCAAGCAGTCAACAAAGGTCGTCTGCAAAAAATTAATGTCACTTACTTCATCATAACATCATCTTTCATAACACATTAGACATCGCTCTATAGTATGTACAATAGGGCGATCTGCAGCAGGCCAGCAGGCATCAGAACATTCTACTACATAACCCTAAAACACAACAAATACTCACACTCAAGTCACTCTCTGTACAAGTATACACATTTCTTCATCTGAATTAAATAATTTGTGATTCTAAAGCCCAAAGCACACTATACAATCCTCCTGCGATCCGATTTTCAAAGAAATAGCAATTATGTAAGATATAGTAATCTAAATAAACACCATCTTTGATACTGATGTAGGTTCTAAATATTGATAAGAATGCTAACAGGCGGAATTTTAGTGAATTTAAGCTTTCTAGTCAGAATAAAAGCTGAATCAGCTTCAAATCGTAGACCTTCACACTACTGGTATGGCATCACTACGATTCTGAACCGATTTAGCTACAACTTCCACATATCTACTGTGCTGGTCGTTTATGCTACAAGAGCTAAAATGAATACAATATTTGTCACTAACCTTCCCATGATGCAAATGTCCAGCCAGGGTCACATTCCGGATGAGATTGGGGTTGTCCATCATGTCTGCAAGGTACCTAAGGAAAGCATGCAAAAATCATATCAATAGGCCAGTTTTGGCGATTACATAATGCGCGGTTACTGTAACTAGGTTGGTCAAGCTTTGCCATACCTAGAGTTAGGTTTAAGGTAAAGGTCAGAGTCAAGTATAGTCTCCAGTCCAGGGTTGATGATAGATAATTCAGTTAGTAAAGGAAATTGACTACAAAATTATTGCCACCTTGGCGTGTATTGTAAAACCGATCCAGGACGCTAAGTATAAGTAACAATGTGCTCTATTCATGGCATATGTCACCAAAGACCTACTGCCATAAGTTTTAATCAAACAGTTTCCTGCACACAGAGAAAATCACAAGACTGTAAAAGTACTTTTCAACATTCAAAGGCTGTGGAGAAAAACTCAAGAAACAATGAAAATTTCCCCAAAACAAACTCAAAACAAGCTTTAGGGATAACTTACTCCATGTCATACGCAGTGGCAGGCAGCTCCTGTTCAGTGAGAGTGAATTTCTTCTGCTTGACGGGTGCGATGACTGGCTCTGTAAGCATAGGATAGACAATGAGAGCATTTATAACTTGATACTAAATCTATGATGGTGTGGTTTCAAAAGTCTTTTCTTATGTGAATTTGTTATCCATGGTGAAGATGAACAATATAACAGTATAACCATGACGGAACAATGCAAAGCCATCAGGAAGAACAGCATTGATGCTGATGAGGCTTCACTGGGTAAACATATTATGACTGTGATAGAATGAGTTTGTTTATGGCCTAGCATCCACACCAACAAGATTCGGCATTCATGGATCTTCAGCAAGTAAGGTATATCAAAATACAAAAAAGGTTAGGTATATCAATAGAAAAGTAATACAAACTGCAAAAATCCTAACAACTTTCATTTCTCCAACTGTTTAAATTTCGACAAGCTGTCCACTCAAGTTTTCAGCATAACACACCTGTAAGTGGTTGTGCATCTTCTTCGTGCGTGATGGTCTCAACGTCCGGTCCGTAGATCTCCTCCGCAGTCGGGTAGTACTTCTTATCTTCATGGAGGACCACAGCCTGGCTGGTATCTTCATCATCGTGCTCATCGATGTCGTCGGCACCCTCATCATCGTCCCCCTGCAAGATTAAGATGTAGGATGATTCAGTTTTTGAAAGATGACATTTGGACGATAAGAAATGAGTTTTATGACACATTCAAATGTTCTTAATTATCAACAACAAAAATTCTCTCTGACATTTGGACATCTTCTAGCCTACCAACTATGATGATAAATTTTTTTTTCAGTCATGTATCTTCCTGAAATGTAAAAGATACATTACTCAATAGAAACTTTAAGAAAATAATTTGAGAAAAAATTGAATAAAATGTTGTACATGGAGATATATTACACGTTTTCATTTAACCCAAGGATATGACTTGATCCAAGTAACTAAAGCTGTAAATGTACTGTACAGCCTCAAATGTATTACATTTTATTTGTACAACTACCGGTATTTGTTGTAGCACTTTGAGTGACCTTTTTTGTCAGAAAGTCACTATAATATCTATATTATTATTACAATTCAGATGGATAGACCTGCTTCCCTCAAAGCCACCATCTAATTTGTCTCTTATAGCACTTTCTGACTACTCAAAGAACTCTTTATTATTTCTATGATTAGAACATTTGAAATATCGCCCAAATGTCTTCTTTTTTAATATCGAATTGGCCGTTTAAGAGAGTGACCAACAAGGTTCTCAACCAAATTGGATTTTATCATTCAGCTACACTCACCATATCAAAGTCTGCCATTGTATCTACCAACATCGTGACCAAAATTCATTAAAATCCGTCAAACATTACTAAAGTTATCGATCGGTAACCAGATGTGTATTTTTTCACATATTTAATGAGCTATGGCCTTTGACCTTTGAACTACATACTCCGAAATAGAAATTAGCCTATATTTTGATACCATGTACCTTCATATCAAATTTCATGAAAATCTGTCAAACATTACTAAAGTTATCGATCGGAAACCAGATGTGTATTTTTTCGCATATTTAAAGAGCTATGACCTTTAACCTTTGACCTACATACTCCGAAATAGAACTTAGCCTGTATTTTGATACCATGTACCTTCATATTGAACTACATTAAAATCCGTCAAACATTACTGAAGTTATCAATCGGAAACCAAATTTGTTATGAAGGAAGGACGGAAGGACGGACAGCAGCTTTTCTATATCCCCTCCGACTTCGTCGGTGAGGGGATAATCATACAATCATGGTAGAGAGTGACCAACAGGGTTCTCAACAAAAGAGTTTTCATCATTCATCTCCACTCACCATATCAAAGTCTGTCATGGTATCTCCCCTGCCATTCCGCTCATCATCCGAATCACTGTCCAGCTCAGGACCAATGTAGTTCCCAAATTCATCATATAGATCTGCATCCATGGTGGCTTGCTGGCTGGTGGGCTAGATGCTGGAGGAGTACCAAAGAAACCAAAGTAATTCTTAAATTAATCTGCAGATCAACAAGACTTAAAAATGTCATTTTAGGGACAACTTTGTATGCAATAGAATAATAATTATAATAATTATATTTGCTTATATAGCGCCTAACACTTACTTTATCAGAAGTCTCTAAGTGCTCTACAATAATGCAGCATAATTACCCTGGCTTTAGCAGTGCAGCTGTCACGCGCTCTGCGTTTCAAGGAATAAATTCCTACCAGGTCCCCATTTACTTCACCTGGGTGGAGTGTGGCAAATGTAGATCAATGTCTTGCCAAAGGACATCAGTGCCGCGGCGGGACTCGAACCGCGGACCTTGTGATCGATAGTCCGGCGACGTATCCACTCGACCACGACACCTCTAGAAGAATGAAGTTTCAAACGGTTGTTACAAACAACAGTGACATAGCTCTCTAAGTTGATTGTGCGAGGAGGTATGATGATCTAGATCTAATCAAGATCTTGTCATCATTTACTTACTAAGGCTGCGACGTGTACACGGATGTCGTCCGTTCGACAACTACACATGTACTATTTCTCGTACACGTGTGCAGGGACACATAGCAACCTTAGTATACTTTTTGTGTAGTAAAAACTGTTCAGACGACCTCTATTGATTCTCAACATTTTCAAACACCACTGTACAAAGCTCACCAGAATTAAGTCAAAATTGGTACTTTAGTGACTTATGATGACACCTAAATAGCAGTAAAATATGATCTTTTCAACTCACCGATGTTGGAAAAAACTCTTTGAAAATTAAAATCAGAAGTCTACTGTCAACCGTGCGATCAGCCCCTTACGTATTCATTGTGTGCATTTTAGGTCGCCGCGCACACGCTTAATCTCTGCATAAGATCGTATCAACAAATTCGGTCGTAAATAACTCAATCCATACCTTACCATGATGCGCATACGTAAAAACCAGTAAATTTTCGCGGGCGCGTTTAACAAAACGTAGGGACCAAGTTTTTGGAGGTTGATTTTGTTTTGAATTTTGAGCTGAAACTAGACGATTCGCTAAACAATAAAAATAATAATAATAGTTTGTTCTTTTATAGCGTATTTCAGGACCGAAACAAGACATGACGGAGGAAAATCAGTGGCAGTTTCTTCAGTTTTTCTACATGATTTTGAGCTGTGAATCAGCTGGAAATTATGGTCATTTACAGCAATTCACGGCAATAGTATCAGTGCTGTTTGTGTGATTGAAAGGGTGTGTTTCATTCTTTCTTACATATAATTTTGTTGTCATGATGATGCAAAACATGACCGTGTACACGTGTATCCGACCATATGTCCGGACGTGTTCACGACTACCAAAATACACGCTTATGCACAGCTTCATTACTTACTGACAAGGATTATGCATTTGGAACTCTGGATGCTTAAAGGAAACCT
Source organism: Mesocentrotus franciscanus (assembly GCA_037976565.1). NCBI lineage: Eukaryota > Metazoa > Echinodermata > Echinoidea > Camarodonta > Strongylocentrotidae > Mesocentrotus > Mesocentrotus franciscanus. The sequence goes on from CP137683.1 coordinate 3,356,904, forward strand.
CACCCAAAGAAATAGCTTTAGTTATTCTGAGATATTTATAGTATTTGTGCCCATTAATCTACAAGATTCCCCACCAAAGTGTAAGAGAGAGGCATAGAGCGAGAATGACGTAGTTTCTCAGCACGATATGGGCATCGCCATTTTCTTGATAACATGACGTAATGTACGAAGTCGTTATCAAGTAAATGTATTCAAATTTATGGATGCTTCCTTCCCAGGTGTGTATGGTGATGAAGTATTTCATTCACCTGCTATTATCCTTTCTACTACAATTGTCAGAACGCAAATTGCATGAATAAGTTGGTGCTCTTCTGGGGTGAAGGTTTCACATAAATGAAATAGATTTGTCAACTGCTTTATTTTAGTAATATTAAACAAATGACTTACAATTGTTCCCCTGTTATGTATTTTCACCAAATATAATTTTTACCTTCTCAGCTATGATTTTCCCTCATTGAGAAGTAAATGTTTTGTTATTGAATTAAAAAGTATTTCCAACCAAAGCTTGGTGCATGATACATGTACAACTTTGCCTGGTGCGTCACATTTTCAAGATGGCTGCGCCAATGTCATGCTAAAATGCATTACATCATGCCAAGAATATCTTCATTTATATATCTCTTGTACAATTTTGTCAGGAATTTTTTACATCAAAGGGCAAGAATGCATCTCATTTTTCAGAATACCTCCACTTATTCTGAGGGGTAAGGTTTCCTTTAAAGCTCATATTCTAGGACAATAAATGTCCATTAATTTGGTACCTACGGCAAGCCTATGTTATTTCGAAGTTGTTCATTTTCATTGCATATCACAAAAATCTTCTAGCTACTGGATATCCTCAATTGAAATGTCGAAATATAGCCTCCTCTCTTTGCCTAGAAAGTCAGTCACGGAGCTGGTCCACTATTTGTGACGTCACGCCCGGGACGAGTATATTCACGTACCGGATGTTCCATAGAAAACATGGGCAGAGAGATACGAATTTCTGCTATTTAGTTTCAAAGTTTAGTTTCATAACTCTATGTAGAATTCTTCACCTTCCCTAATATTTCATAGTACTAATATCAATTCCCTTTTTCAGAATTATGACATAAACAAGCCAACGATGCGCTATTAGTCGATATTTTCACCATGTGATTTTGTTTGAGTGTGTTGAATTTGGTGAGATTGTTTTCGTGTGCTCGGTAAAGTAGATACGGTCGTTTGGCTTTGTTCGAGTCTTTCTCGCGTTCGGTCTAGCTCGCTTTATACATATACACTTTCGATTCACGTACGGTACATATTATATAATTATATCAATTGATAATGGCTGGAGAGTTTGACCAGAACGATTTTGTATGGATTTTGAAGAGTTTATGGAGAAAGATGATGAAAGTAATGAAGGAAAAAGGGACGATATAGTGCAGACGAGGATGATGGAAGTTGGGAGGACGCAAGTACAAGTGGGGAGAAGACGATAGAGAAGTCGGAGAGCAAGGAGATGTCGACGTTCCTGCAGCCGGGCCGGGAGTAGCGGCAGTAGCACGAAGATTTCTGTCTCTTTCGTTCGTTAGCCTCTGATTTGGGTAGGGTCGGCTCCTCTCTTTAGAGACAGAAGCCGACCATAGTGACTGCATTGCAAACTACTGCTCGTGTCCGAGCAGTAAACTTATGCCCAAAATACTACATTTTACCCGATGCATATCCGATGCATTTATTATTGTAAATTAGGCCTAGGCTAAACTACATCGGTTCCACTTACCAGATTGACTGTATGATGCGTTTAAGGGTCTTTTTTCCGGATTTTCATCACCGAAATTGAGCTCCATGTTGAAATTCTTGCAGCCGTATTTTAAACTGTTACTGCGCATGGAGGAAGATGACGTCATCCATTGACAGTAATCAACACGGAGCTCAATTTTGGCGATGTACGTTCAACAAGCCGCCTAGAGCAGCGGCCGTATCACTTGCGGATGAATATCGTTCATAGACGTCGTCCGCTAAATAGAGGAAGCTTGATCTCGTTCAAGTGTGATATATATATATTTAAAACAAATATTTAACTGGTTCTGTATCCTTTTTGAGGCAGTCAAACACATCCATGATAACTACAGTCACAGTTCTAGGCCTATTCGTTTCACAAAACTGCTCCTGTACCTTATCTGATGACAAGATAATGTATATTATGTACACCCGCCTATTCTACCTGCATATGATTTAACCTTATTTTCCAAGCAGTAAACCCGTCTTAAAACTCTACCAAAAAGGATAATGTGAGGATATAAAAGAAATCAGCAACTGGAAAACGTTGCTTAGTTATTCTTCATTCAAATAAAAACAGAAAATCTATCAAATAAACTCGTTAACAAGAAAAATTCTAAGCTCTAACAGGATAGCATTTACGTGGGCATATCATTGGTATTCACTCTCACTCAGCCCATGATCCCGGTCGTGACGTCAAGAATAGAGGACCCGCAATTCCGTGCATTTCCGGGTTTCCGACTTCGAGATTTTGTGGAGTTTACTCGCATAAATTAACTATTCTGAACTTGTTTTGTCGGTTAAACGCCATTTAGTGTTATTCTGGGGGTTAAAAGCTTTCTATTGATGTGATTATCTCAATATTTGGGATTATCCTAGAATTTCACCTTTAACACAAATAAAGCCTTCTCTTTTGCCTTCAGATTTAACGATAACTATGCATCAAACACAAACCATCATATATATTTGTCCTTCAATTTTGTCCAAGAAATCTCTTACAAGATTTCTGAATTATTGCTTGCAACTTCTTCAAATTACTGTTTGAAGTCAACTGACTGACTTGAAGTCAACTGACCGCTAAAATGACATTTGACAAGTGCTGCTCCCGTAACATGTGCTGTATAACACTATACAGCACATGTTACGGGAGCAGCACTTTTACGGAAGTCCAATCAACACGAGTCAGAGGTCAATGTTATTCATATGCAAAGCGAATTTCTCACGCTTACACGTGAAGAGAAACCTCTCTGGTAAGATATTTGCTAATATTTCCTTAAATTTAAATATGATTTTTAATTTTCGTAGGCAATTAGATGTAGAAGTAGGGTGTCTGATCGCGCACCCGATGTTGTGTGCTAAAATCCTTCCCATAGAGATTGCACGCAGCCCTATGCAGTCTACGTACATCGCGCGATCATGCAAAATTGGTCAATGTTTTTATCACCAAATCAAAATTCAAACCTAAATCGCTCGTGATCCTGAAGGTGAAACTCAATAAATGAGGTGTCATATGAAAGAGCAGGTTTTTCTCCATATTCCCAAAGGGGCTCAATTCGAATTCTAAAAATATCTTGATCAAAACAGCGATTTAAACATCGTTTCCATCATAGCTCCGATCTTTGCCACTTTCCTGAACCGAGCCCCCAGGCTTATGTAGGGCTAGACGTAAGGAAAATATCCCAGCACTTATTTTTCGCTGGCCCCAAGAGATCACAAGCGATTACAGTTTGAAAATACCCTTCCCACATTTTTCGGATCAGCTAAGTAGGGAGGCGGGAGCTCGCGCGGCGGACCCATGGTGATAGCGCGTAAAATCTGCACATGAATATGCATCGGACGTGTATACAGACCGGAAGTGGGTGCCCATTGAAGACAATGGATTACCGATCGCCTTGAGTTGCGCATCCAGTTTACAACACGCATACGCTTGCACGCGTATGTGTACGCTTGCATATTGCGCAATTCAGTTGTGTTGCTATATTTAGCAAAACAACATAACTCTGCGTGTACGTCTTTTTGTCGATTCTGACAAAAAAGAGGATGAATATTGTAGGGAATTGAAGGGGCTGTAACTTTTGATAGAAACATCGGTGAGTCTTGAAATTTGAAATGTATTATTCTGAGTGAATAATTTTTTCAATTATCCAACCATAATGGTGAATAACAATCCAAAAGGGAAAATTGAAAAATCGTCCAGACACCCTAGTAGAAGTGGCATAAAATTCATCGAGGCCACTGTCCAATATTGGTCGGGCGTGGGAAGGGGTGATTTCGGACGCATTTTAGGGGTTGTTGACATGCCTCTCCGCACGGGTCTATGGGAGCCAGTTAAGGCTTGGTGATATCAATATCAATATTTCACATTATCACCAAGCCCTTAAGGCTATTTCTACCCAGGTCGTAACTTGTTCATAATCATTGCGACATAGGTCTACTGGTTTAGTCGAGAATCTGGCCGATTTAATTTTGATCTCCACCACATCGTACCAACGCAAATATTCATATATTCAAATATTAATATGCAGCGTAGGATGGCTAGGTTACTGGAAAAAAAAGACGCGTCCCGACACCCAACTGGCAACTCTCATCATAAGCTAACTCCAGGTAAGACCGAAAGCTTCAGTCTCTGATATCGACGGTTGTTACGCTGAGATTGCATCTGGCTCCTCTGACCGCCTCTATACATAGACTGAAGTATGTCAATGGGGTAGTGTGGGGAACGAATGGTTCAGTTCCTGGAGTTAATCATAAGCTAGTTACACAATATGCAATTCATGGGACTACACTTTACCTGGGAAGCAAGGTGCCCTATTCCCTCTTTTTCATGACCGGTAGAATAAAAAAACTATTTAAAACATCAAATTATTCTATTATATATAAGCACAAATTTTAATATGATTAAGTAACTCACCCAATCCTGATTTAAATGATGTAGTTATCGGTGACAAGAGAAACTGCCGCTTCGAGCACTCCGTTGCGATTCGTTTACAAAACGCTACTAGATGAACATGCGTTGCATGCAGTCTAAGTATCAGTGACATGAAATCCTAGACTACGACTTATGATTAGAATCATCTAGAAACCGAATTCGTATACCTAGAAAAAAATGTTTCATATTATCAAATACTAATAATTTGTAAGTTGATACTTCTTTGAAGAATATAAAACGATTCATCAGTTTGTCATATTTCTATTCTTTATGCTGACATCAATAAGAGTCTTAATTAATAGACTAAGCAATTCTTAATTTTGCTAGTTTTGATTCAGACAGAAAAGTGAGATTTCCATTTGAAATTTATACTAATTTCTTGTATTTCTCTATTTTTGTCTTTGTCAACAGTGTATAACAGGAACCGAATATGCTAACACATGTGATACAAAAATAAGAAATACTGAAAAGGGTAATGGAATGACACACAAAACAATATCTCAACATGAAAGAGTTGCTTATATCAAAATACAATATATTAAAAGTTTTATAATTATTGAAATAGGTCTAGCTTATAGTAGTCCATGTGTCCATGGAAGATTTTCTCTCGCTCAGAGAGCCGAGTGTCATACTAACCTGTGATATGGAGAATCATAAACAATTTCTTAATGGTTTACCGCAGATATGCTAGATCCAAATAATAAAGATATAGGCCGAACTTTAAACAAAAATGGCACTCATGCTATATGGAGCATCTCTCAAGTTCAATAAACACTCTCACATGACCTATTTAAGCTGCACCATCATTTTCAGACTTGGGGTTTAGTAATAGCCTATATCTGATATCGATAAAGCAGATTTTATTGTTGAGAAATTCCTTCGCAACTGAAAGTCTTCAAAGCACGAAAGGAAAGACTATCAAGGGCAATACCCTTATATGATTTAGCAAGGTTTTGCCTTTAGAAATAATACCACTGCCCATGCCGTTCATTTTGATAGGTGACTAACAATGCTATTAAAACTGCCTTAGGTTGATTTTTTTAAAGTCTTTGCTATCGTGTTTGGAACTCATTTTCTCCTCAAATGCGAGGGCCAGCTAGCCCTAGGGAAAATGGTTCACAGTGAACAGATCGTCAACTAGTATAAGTATATCTTTCTTCATAGATCGAAGAGCGCCATCTAGAGCAAAACTCGATAGAGGCCGTCAGGCCGATGCGTACAGAGAGGCCAACGAATTACTTGAAATTCGTTGATAGAGGCATGCATGTTTCTAAAAGTAGCCGCAATCTTAACAATAACCCTATTATACCCAGGAGGTGAAACTACCCTCCCTTTCCTACCTGATGCACACGGCACTCTGTAGGCAAATTGATGTAACTTAGCTACATTAACGTGTGGCTGTACTTTTTAGCAACAAGCCTTTTAAGACTGATTGAATAATACCTACTTAATAGATTACCCCCAGTACCTGGCCGCTTTTCTACGGGAGGGGAGGGGCTCACAATTTTCTTGTTCATTTCCCCCAACTTCAAAATTGAGTCCGTCAAACTTTATGCCAATGATTTCTTATGATTTTGTTACCCCTGTTTTTTCCTCTCAATAATGGGTATAGCTAGGATGGGGCGCCCTATAGATCTACCACTGCCCATAGGCCTGCAGATATACATGTAGGCCTACATGTATATAATTGTCTTTTCCCAAAAACCTCCGAGACATTCATTTGAAAAGAATTATTACTCCAATCAGGTAGGCTATTCATTTTCGACATCTGGGTAAGGTCGGAAATCGGGAGAAATTGAAATTTACTATACCACGTTTTATTTCAATTAGTCAAATAATTATATTCTAAGCAAAAAGTCCTCTCCCTTCATTTATTTAATTGCCTTCCTTAAAAAACAATAAAAATCGACCATCGACATTCATCTCTCTCTTTTTCAACACACACACCACACACTCACCACATACTATCACCCACACACACACACACACACACACACACACACACACACGTACGCATACACATCGGTTCCTTAACTCTCATCTCTATCTCTCTCTCTCTCTTCTAACTTTTTCTTTCTTTCTTCCCTCTTCCCCTCTCTCTCTCTCTCTCTCTCTCCCTCTTTTTCTATCACGCACTCGTTTCTAAAACATTCGCTTCGAATAGCAGATTACGGGGACATTCAAATCGATTTTTAATTTCCGACATTTTAATTCAGAACATCCATAAGAGCATGTACATGTAGTTTGTATAGGCCTCTGTTTTCTTATTATTTCAGTATTTATAGCAATCAATCAACAATTAAAGATAAGCTTGAGTTCTGGTAATGATAGTAAATTAATTCTCACAGAATCCAACGAAACTTACACTGAATGTTCAAGATTACAAATAAATGACATGCATGTGACAAAGATTTTGGTAGAAAATGTATATGGGCTGAGTAATGAGCATAGAAAGATAAGGAAATCAATGTAAGTAGGCCCGACACCATTGTGCTTAACACAGATCACTATGTGCAAATGGGAGTTGTGGTTTTTATTGAAGATGATTTCCAACAAGTTTTTGTGCGTTTTATTTTTCTTTCAATTTTACTGGTTCAATCAATCTACTGCAGGATAAACAATCCAGAATAAATCATAGCAATTTTCTCTCAAAATACGATTCCCATACCAGAGCTCAATATTACTATAGCTCTAACAACATAGAACAAACACTACAACATGGAACAAGTTGACGATTGCACAAAGGACTGCAAGCAAAACAGAAATGGGGAATTCCTTTCATCATGTCTGGCTACATTGAAACTGATCACCATCAGCGAGAACAAACGGAACAATAACGAATATCAATATTGACCGAAACTCTTTCTCTTCAGTGGGGCTACATTGTGCGTCTCCCTTTGCATTAAATGTAATTCTCGTCATCTCCTAATCCTTTCTTACAGTGAAAATGTGAGGGAGAGAGAAAAAGAAAAGGAATTCAAATAACTGTATATCCATACCTCAATCAAAACATGAAAAAGAGGGAGAGAGAGAGATATAGAAAGGTATGAAGACAAAGAGAGACATGAATGCCCCAAAAAAGGGAAGGACATAAGTGGAAACATTTCATAGGAGGGTGGACTGAGAAAGAGAAAAGATAGACAGACGGATATGCAGATAGAGAGAGAGAAACAGACAGACAGATAGCGAGATAATTTTAGGGAAGAATACGAAACATAATTAATTATAAATAAAACGAGAAAGACATGGAAAAAGGGTAAAGAGCGAGAAAGAGAAGGAAAGAGGAAAGACAGATAAAAAGACATGGGGATGTGATAGCACTGAGAGGAGTGTGTGAGAGAGCTATGAATGGATGCTACACAAATAGAGACATAGACAGAGACAGAGAGATACAGAGAGAGAGAGAGAGAGAAAATTTTAGCGAAGAGTACGAAACATAATTAGTTATAAATAAAACGAGTAAGAGATGGACAAAAGGTAAAGAGCGGGAAAGAGAAGGAAAGAGGAGAGACAGATAAGAAGACATGGGGAGGTGAGAGGAGTGTGTGATAGAGCTATGAACGAATGCTACACAAAGAAAGACAGAAACAGAGAGAGATACAGAGAGATACAGAGAGAGAGAAAGAGAATTTTAGAGAAGAGTACGAAACATAATTAATTATAAATAGATTGGAAAAAGGCTGGTAAAAGAGCGGGAAAGAGAAGGAAAGAGGAAAGACAGATAAAAAGACATGGGGATGTGATAGCACTGAGAGGAGTGTGTGAGAGAGCTATGAATGGATGCTACACAAATAGAGACATAGACAGAGACAGAGAGATACAGAGAGAGAGAGAGAGAGAGAATTTTAGCGAAGAGTACGAAACATAATTAGTTATAAATAGATTGACAAAAGGCTGGTAAAAGAGCGGGAAAGAGAAGGAAAGAGGAGAGGCAGATAAGAAGACATGGGGAGGTGAGAGGAGTGTGTGATAGAGCTATGAACGAATGCTACACAAAGAAAGACAGAAACAGAGAGAGATACAGAGAGATACAGAGAGAGAGAAAGAGAATTTTAGAGAAGAGTACGAAACATAATTAATTATAAATAGATTGGAAAAAGGCTGGTAAAAGAGCGGGAAAGAGAAGGAAAGAGGAAAGACAGATAAAAAGACATGGGGATGTGATAGCACTGAGAGGAGTGTGTGAGAGAGCTATGAATGGATGCTACACAAATAGAGACATAGACAGAGACAGAGAGATACAGAGAGAGAGAGAGAGAGAGAGAATTTTAGCGAAGAGTACGAAACATAATTAGTTATAAATAGATTGACAAAAGGCTGGTAAAAGAGCGGGAAAGAGAAGGAAAGAGGAGAGGCAGATAAGAAGACATGGGGAGGTGAAAGGAGTGTGTGATAGAGCTATGAACGAATGCTACACAAAGAAAGACAGAAACAGAGAGAGATACAGAGAGATACAGAGAGAGAGAAAGAGAATTTTAGAGAAGAGTACGAAACATAATTAATTATAAATAGGTTGACAAAAGGCTGGTAAAAGAGCGGGAAAGAAAAGGAAAGAGGAGAGACAGATAAGAAGACATGGGGAGGTGAGAGGAGTGTGTGATAGAGATATGAACGAATGCTACACAAAGAGAGACAGAAACAGAGAGAGTCTCATCGAGAGAGGGGAGAGGGGGAGCAAAAAGCAAGATGTTGAACAATTCATTGTATATACATGTATATGAAACTGATTTACTTTTTTTTTAATACAGTTAACAACTAAATTATTCATACCCCTTGTAAATTCGATGTTTTATGGGTTTTTCGTAACTCAAGAATGAAAGGTGGACTGGTTGAATTAGGGCCTTTGTTGAATACTTTTAGATGGAAGCTATAATATGTTACATTCTCAAGAAAATAAATCGGGTCAAATTAATTTTTCACATACTTAAACATTTATGAAACTTGGTAAGGGTATGAATAATTTAGTTGTTAACTGTATGTATCCATGTTGTATGCTGCATTTTCATTTGTTTATGTATATATATATATATATATATATATATATTTGGTCGGTTAGTTTGGCTGTTTTACTTGACTGCTAAGAAAGCATGTGCTTGTAAGTAAGCAACCAGGGGACCGACGGCTTTAACTCCTCTCAGTGGGACTTGGTAATTAAGGAGTAATGCCTTACCGAAGGGCAGTAGCGCATAGAGTTAGTTTCGAACCCGGGATCTCCCAGATATGAGACCACTGCTCGATACCACTAAGCCATCACCCCCCCCCCCTTATCTTATCTTGATTACACTGTTATTCGATTGTCTTATAAATATAATCAATCAAAACTGAAAGAAAAAGTTCTTTGCTGTCAAAAGTAAGACTGGACTAACAATGCCGAGAGCTCTACTTATACAGACATAAATGTGATAGCACATGCAATCAAACAATGACAATTTTTTAATCTTCATGTACTTAAGGTCTCGGAAATAATCGTCTCAAGTGACAATTTCTATACTCTGTCATAAAATAGTGAAAGGCTTACGCAAATTTCAATAATCATTTTCATTTCCTGTATTAAGGATATAAACTTTAAAAACAATTCAGCCATATAGTTGTTAATGAACACGTTACAAGTACCCCGTATTATCCACATCGCAAACAGTTCAAAATAGTATTAACAGCACAATGATATACCTTAACACAATAATACTGTGAATTATCCCACATAAACGTGATTTCTTCTGTCCTCTCTATTATTAACACGGTTCATCTGGGACCCGTTTCACAAAGCCTGTTTTCAATGACAAAAGCAAGGATTTCAGTAGCTTATAACAAAAACTGTCATTATTTTGTCACTGATGACAAGTTTTGTGAAATGGGGCCCTGTATGTCATTCTATGTAGGCTACAACTACTGCTAACAATTATTATATCCTGCATCAAAAATTTGTTGGCTTTTGATTGGTTGAGAGCTCGTCACATGACCAGAAATATTTGAACTATTTTTAGAAAGTACTATATGAGAGTACTATTTGGGAGTACTATTTGGGAATTGAAAAAAAAATGTGATATATATTTTTTTAATTGAATTTTTTTTTTTCAAATCTTAATTTAATGAAAACCAAATATTTAAAATCTATTTAGATAAAAATTGAAATTTTTTTGTTCTAAATTTTTTTTTTTAATAAAATAAATTTTTGAAGCAGGATATAAAACAAATATACCATGCCTTCTATTCGAGGTACTGGTTAAAAATATGGGCCTCGGTGACTCCAAAAGTACCATTTGCATCGGGGCTGCGCCCCTCAGCAAATAGTACTATTGGAGTCACCTCTTGCGCATAGTTTTAACCAGAACCTCTCAAGACAGTGTATATTTGTATACTAGTTCATTTCGGAATTACTTTTAGACATAAAGTTGAGGACTGGTCATGCAATAGGCTATTCTCGTAATGTAACCAAATTTATGCATATTCCTTTGAGAAGCGCCTCGATACGAATGATTTCATTCCCCTGTTACATATAAATGTATCTCAATAGTTAAAAATAAAATTACATACATTAGTTGTTACTACATGTAAGTAGGACAAACATTATGGCTTGCCCTATACCTAACAACAAGTAATATATGCAATTTCCATTCTGACTATTGAAATACAATTATTCGTAACTGGTAAATGAAATAATTCGTATCGGGATAAAGTTGAGTTCTGGTCATAATAGATCAGAAAAAGTTGATCACGTAGCATATAAGTATTGGAGTGTACTGCAAGGTTCTGGAGTCATCAAAATGGTAAGAAATTCGGCCCAGTCTTGGTAAAGTTACAAGCACTGTACACAGAAAGATGTATATGAGACTACACGCACATGTGGCATAAAAATCGGGCCTCATTTTTAAGCTGTTACTTGTCATATTTAGAATATGAAGGCATTTGAAGAGCCATGCTTTTCAAGGAACATTTTTTCTCGATGTTCTTCGACACTTGCATAATAACAATGATAACGCTCACAAATTACTTTTCACCTCTCCCCAGAACTCAATTTTATCTTTAGGTATAGATTTGGTTACATTACAAAAATGGCCTAACGTTGTGAAAGAAACTGACATAACTTTGAAAGTGACGTAAATATATGTCCGTTGGTTGTACTAGGTCAGAAAGCATCTGATTAAAAAAAGGATTTCCGGTTGTTAAGATCAATTTTCGTCCAGAAGCGTGACCTCTTGTACATAATTCTAATTCTTTAAGAAATTGTCTTATACAAGAATGGAAAAATACTATGTCAATTTACCATCACTTCTTTCTGCAGTTATGCAAGTCTACAGCCGGTTGCTTTTTGTATGTGACTAAAGTAAATACACACGTTAAGCAACTTACTTTCACATGATTTCACTTATTTACACAGAACAGTGGATGAATAGCATTAAAACAAGTATAAATACCTCTCTGAGCTCAGCACAGACTTTAAAATGTTCATATAAATACAGCACTCCTTCCAAATTATAGCGCCAGCGCTATCGGAAGGAGACTTAGCTATATATACAAAATTTACACTATTTCCTAATCATTGTTACACTACACTACTTTAATTTATGCTAATCTAATGGGAAGTCAGACCACATGAAGGAAAGAAGTGTTATTAAGACAAGAATTGTGGAACGATCAGCCATAACATCCTCTCCTTGTCGAAGGGAGGTTATAAGGTTCAGCCAATGATGATTCTGGATTTGGCCGAGTTCACAGTGGATGCTTTGAACCTCCTGCAGCCTTGGACCTAACTTTTCAGTCTCACAGTCAGTCAGGACCAGGGGCAGGACGTAAGGTCCATCTCTATTGAAGGCCACGCGAAAGGCCTCGCGCAGGACAGCCCTAGACTCCCCACTCTGCACATAGTGTGGTGAAAGGACGATGACGCAACGGTGACTTTCCCGAAGAAATTTCCGTATGTTGTCAGTCTGATCAGCCCCAACGACAAAGTCCCGCTGCTCGGTGCATCCGCGTAACTTGTACTCCGTCTCGAGCTTGCTCAGAAGAGCCAGACACCAGATGCGATCCCTCTCGTTGAAGGACAAAAAGAAGTCGTACTTGTACTGACCTGGTGGGATTGGACCCCGGTAAGGCATTTGGTTATGGCGCGTCCAACCGGCGGAAGCCACCCAGAAGTCAGTAGCGGTTAGAAGACGCACATGACCAGGGAGGGCGCTTCTACTGTAATGCTCGAAGTCGTCACTGAAACTGTCTCCGTTTGTATCAAGAGGCGTTGCAATGAGCCTCTGTCGATGATCCTCCGCAATGCGCCGTAGATAAGTCGCATCCTCGACTTGATCTTCCCCAATGCACTGAGCCCATCGGCGGTAGGTCTCCAGGACATCGAAGTAGTCATCCTGATCGCTATCACACGCTTTCTTGAATTTTGCCACCGCGTGTCTCTTCTCACCGAGTAGGAAATGGACGCGGCCCAAATCAGAGAAATCAGCGTGAATTCTTCGCTCTTGCTGGGCACTTTCAAAGTCTGCCTTTGCCATGAGCAATAGATCTGTTCTCGACTTGATTCCAAATTGCGTCACAAGGTCTTGATCGGTAAGTCTTTGGTCTTCAAACATTGACAGATAGAGCACACCGCTATATCGATGGCCAAACCAAGACTTCAGCCTTTTGAGAGAACGATCAAGCAGGCATTTCGCTTCCGAGTAACGCTTTAATTTCACATATTCGGCACCGACCCTGCGTGTTGTTATTTCATGGGTATCGTCTATTGATAGTCCCTTTTGATAACAGTCGTCTGCATTCATGTGTCGAATGTCAGGGTCATTCGGGAATACTCTGGCTAAACTTCGGTGGTTAGGATCATGGTTTAGCAGTATTCCGATAAACACCCAGGAAAGTGAGAGATACGCCTTTGATTTACTTATCTGTATGACGTCATAAAATAGCCGAACAGCCTTCTCGAAGCCCGATTTAATCTTCCGTTGCATGACGTCAGAGATGCCCTCACCCATCACCTTCCGAAGGTAAATCATTTGGACGTCCCTCCTATAGAGCGCCAGTGCGTGATCGAAGAACCATTCTGCTTTTCCTGGTGTTTGATGACAGTATCTTCCCAATGTTGCCGCTCGTTCCACGTACGCCATATACCTGAAGGATCGTTTGTTTTGTTCAAAGTAGCGTATCGCATGCGCGCGGTCCGCGTACGCCCTCGCTCTTTGCGGATATCCTCGACAGCACCCAGTGTTCTCCCCACATTGAAGAAAGATGGCGCGTAATCTCTTTGTGAAAGGTCGACTCTCCCTGATCCGATGCTGCCCAACCAGCATGTGGACCATATTAGCCAGGGCGTTGATATTGACAGGATCACAATCGAGCACGATTTGAAAGAAAGCCTCGGCCTTTTCCTCGTCGCCGAGCTTGTACTCGATAAACCCTTGCAAGTTTCGGACAGCGGTGAAGTAAGTCGGACGTTCGGAGTAGTCCCATGTCTCACCCGCAAGAACTCCCTGGTTAGTCTTCAGAGTCAAACCATCGATCTTCTGGAGCTCTTTCCATTCTAGATGACATCCAAACTCCTTGATTTGGAGGGATACGTTATCTTCCTCCGCGCTCTCGAAAACATCGTCGTGGTACCCTTCCTCCATCTCGTCGGAACACGTCTTGTTGCAGTTCTGAAGAGCGTCGATTGTCTCTTGGTTTGAACTCTCGATAATCTGCATACTCTAAATGGTTTCGTGCTATCCAGGGGAGGAATTCTGTTTCCATTCTGTCATGTTATCAGTCGCATAAAGTAGTGATGCGATGATCGAGTTCGTTGACCCCGATGAGCGTAAATAGAGTGATGTCACAGCATCCCTCGGCGACCAACCTGTAAAAAGTTCAGAAGAAAACAAAAATGAAATTCATGTAGTACAGTGTAATTGCATAAAGATGAAACAAAAATAAAAATGAACTCATGTATTAGTTGCATGAAGATAAAACAAATAGTGCAGTATAAGTGTCAGCAAGGGGTCTGACATTAATTTTTCTCTGGCGACGATAGGTCCAGGGTTTATTTCGTCAAAGATATAGGATTAGTGTTAGATTAGGTATAATAGTGTTTGCAGGTCCAGGGTTAGAGTTATAATGATTCAGTTAGTGTATATTTTGATCACAGAGCTGTCAGCGGAGCAAGTGTCGTACAGCCGTCAGCAACCATAGATAATTCTTTTTTTACATACATGTAAATAGTTTACATTCACTGCTAAACAAAAAAACCACAACGAAGTTCTGCCAAATATGGCTACGCGAGATCCTTAAAATTTGATAAAAAGTTATTGAAAGTGTTAAAGGTATTCTGAATTGGGACCCGGAAAGAATATGCAGCAGATTCTCAATCCATCATTAGGATTTGGGGTGCAATTAAAAGTACTAACCCTATAGCATGAAGCTGATAGCATGAAGCTAGTTAAACTACCCCTATAATACACATTTTACTCTTAAAGCAACATATAGTAGTCAGCGTCCATGTGTATTCTATCATAATTCGATAACACCAGATTTGGTTGAATTACGAATTGTCTCTCGAGCAGCGAACCAATGGTGCCACCAGAAAAACTCCAACTTGCCTTCATATTATGTCGAGGGTGAGGGAAATTTGATATTATATGATGAGAATTCAATGGCCATGGCCATGGCACATTGCATTACACAAGACCTGTCGCCAGTGTCGGTCGTAGAAGCGAAGTCCACTCTCTTTGTGAGTGACAACACCTGTTATAGGGTAGACACCCGGATGGTGTCAAATTCCCCATGAAAACCCACTTTGTCAGATAATTTCTATTCTTCGTAACTTTGAGAAAGCGCTGGGCAGTTTCCTGTCCAATGTTATCTTTCTCTATTTTTCTTCTATAATTAGACACGTCAGTCCTTCCGCTCTCTCTATAGATTGTACACGTACTTGAATCTGCCTTGCCTTCCTCATTCCCTTTTCATCATGTATCAAAACTCCCGTTAGACAGCCATTTAACATTTTCCTCTATTTTCTCTCCTTCTTTCTCAATGCTCTAGTTTTACCATATTGACACATAGCTTTCATTCTATTGACACACGCCCTGAGAAACATGCAACTTATGTAAATACATAATGTATTCCACATTTAAAGACAGATTTCAAATAATAGGCTATTTTCGTAATGCAATCAAACTTGTGGAACATATGCCTCGTTACAAATCATTTCATTCACCTGTTACGAATAATTTCAATAGTCAGAATGGGAATTGCATACAAGTACATTAAGTGTTGTTAGAGGGGACAAGCCATAATGTTTGTCATACCAAGCAACAATTAATAATTCGTATTCTGAGTTTCTGACTACTGAAATACAATTATTCATAACAGGTGAATGAAATCATTTGTAACGAGGCATAACAAAGATCTATGAAAACAATTTGATTACATTACATTTGATTACAATGAAGAAGTCCTGGCCAGAATCTCCAATTGCAAATTTCCACTGCTGAAGCGAATCCTCGCCCGCATTACTAAAGCCCAACTGACCTCGTCACGTTTCCAGAATTAACAGCGTACGCTTACTCATAAAATAGGCAAAGAAGACCAATGAAGAGATCGGAAAGTGACATCCCAGTAGGCAGCACCTTCCAGAATGCATATAGAATTGCTCAAGAAAGGAAAAAATGTTTTAAATATGTTTGTGGGGTTCTAGGACACCTACCCCCTGGACATCCACCCCGGATAACCACCCCCAGTCAACTACCCCCTAGGACAACTACCCCTTAGGGCAACCACCCTCTAGGACGACTACCCCCGGGACAACTATCCCCAGACAACTACCTCCTAGGACAACTACCGCCGGACAACTACCCCCTAGGATAGTTGTTTGGGGGTAGTTGTCCTAGAGGATGGTTGTCGTAGGGGGTAGTTGTTTGGGGGTAGTTGTCCGGGGGTAGTTGTCCGGGGGTAGTTGTCCTAGGGGTAGTTGTACGGGGGTAGTTGTCCTAGGGGGTAGTTGTCTGGGGTAGTTGTCCCGGGGGGTAGTCGTCCTAGATGGTGGTTGCCCTAAGGGGTAGTTGACTGGGGATGGTTATCCGGGGGTGGGTGTCCAGGGGTAGGTGTCCGGATACGGTTTGTGGAGCCAACGTCCTTTTATAGGGTCACGGTGATTACGAAAATTGTCTATTATGTACTAGACAATGAGTGCGTGTCTGTTACAGTAAATGGCGACGAATTGGAATGTGGTCCCCAGTAGAGTGAAGAATTAATGTACAATGGTTTCGCCATCCCAACCCCAATTTATGACAATCCTAGAACTGCCTTAAAAAATGAAGTAGGGTAGACATAATTATATTGAACTAATCATATTATCCAATTATCCATTAGTTCCATTAGTTCCGCATAATGTCGTTTTCATGACGCACAGAAGGGTACGACAGTGACAATCAGACACCATTTACATGTTCCTTTCCTATACAATTAAGCCCTTTGGTTATATCATGGATGTAGTAGGTCCATGGTTATATCAGCATCAGACTAAACTTCACCTGCAAAGCCTTCACCTGCATGGCCTTCACGTTGAGAAGCAGCTAATACAACAGACTGAAATTATGTAATATTTCTGTCATTTTCTGAGATAATTTTCAGAAATATATTTTTCCGGATTTTCACAGAAGATTGAGAATGTTCCAAAGATGCGCCAGTTTGATCAACCAAATGAACAAGCTTAAAATAATATAAGCTAGTATATCCATCAGACAATAAATATCTCCTGATTCTACCATCATAATTATGGAGAACCTTGCTTCAAGAAAAGGTTGATTTCGGGTGAGGGTGAACAATAATTTGAGAACTTTATCATTCTTTTTATGTCAGTTTGGAACGAAATCATAGTAGGTTATGTTCTATGAAAAGGCTTGTTCCTCAGATACTCTCATTTCCAAAATACGATGAGAAATATTCAGTTCAGTTTTAAAAAAAATGCAAAATATTAGAAATATATACACAGCATTTCAAGGTAAAATACAACGTACATGAAAGGTATAGACCAATTCTGGTCATGCGATTGCATTGTGAATGAAACGTTGTGGAATCGATCAGAAAAGGTTGATCATCTAGCATATAAGTATTGGTGTGTACTGCAAGGTTCTGGAATCATCAAAATGATAAGAAATTTGGCCCAGTCTTGGTAAAGTTACAAGCACTGTACACAGAAAGATGTATATGGGACTACGCGATATCTATCCAGGCCGGATCGATATGATAATTTACCAAATATATCAATTAGTAGGCGGTTTCCCGGCAAAATTTGTATCATCACGTGTTAGTAAAAACATATTCTTTTACATAATTGGTAATAAGAGCTTCCATTTCATTTTTTGAGAGGGGGCGTTTCCAAAAACTGGCCTTTACCTTTAAATAGATTCATATACAATAAGAAGAATAAAAGGGCCATCATTAAAAGCCTACTTAGGCTTGACAGGTTGATGGTCCCAAGAATTATTCAGTTATAACATTAATATTTCGGCGGGGAGGAAAAAATTAGATAAAACAAAGGCGATGGGGTATTTAATTAGAAAATTAGATTAAAAACAACTGGTAAAATAATGATAATATATTGATGAGAAGATAACATGTATAATTTGAGCTTTCTTTAGAATTAATTTAGAAACGAGGAGGACAAGAAATTCCATACAAAACTTCCAAAATGGCGAATTGATTTTTTTGAGAAGACTGGATGTCTGAAAAGTTTGGTACAAACTTACTTAATTGCCACATTATATTCCCATATCATTCTGTGTGCAGTGAATGTAATTTTCAGCAAGACTATGTCAGTTTCTTGACATTAATGATTCCCAAGCCTAACAGTATTCACCAATTCCTCTGTACTTTATAATCCATCTTTCCAGATGTTTCTTTCACAAAGCAACCAATACTCGATTTCTAAACTGATTTTATCGACGAAATAGTAAACCTCACCCCAAAGAATAAGTGTAGGTCCTCTGAAAAATGAGATGTATTCCTGCCATTATAATTATGTACAATATTACTTACGAAAATGTACAAGAGATATATAAATGAAGATATTCTTGGCATGATGTGATGCCTTTTAGCACGACATGGGCGCAGCCATTTTCTTGAAAATGTGACGTACCAGGTGAACTTCTACATGTATCATGCACCAAGGGCGTCAATCGGGGGGGGGGGGCAGGGGGGACACGTCCCCACGATTTTTCCTAGGGGAGACATCATATCAAATGTCCCCCATGTTTTGTCAGAAAAGAAGGGGGACCACCAGGAACAATGATTTTGTATACATTGCCAAGGAGATGAGAGTGAAATTCTCGTCAAACAAAACTAAACTTTCCAATGCATTTTCAGTTTTGATCTAAAATAAAATTTGGACGATAGGGCCAACTGCGTTGAGACGGGTTAAGCATTAAAATATTGGCATAATGCGCCATGCAAGGGCGTATCTAGGGGGTATTTTGGGTGTTCAAACACCCCCTTGGCAAAAGAATCTTAGTTTACACTTAGTGCTCACACTACCCCCCTCCCCACTGAGCAAAAATTACGGTTTGCACGATTTTCAGATTTCCGGGGGCAAAAAAGAAAGAAAAAAAGTAGTGCTCACTACACACATGGAGCTAGAACACTCTAGCTTCATGCTACACCCCTTGTAGCAAGAATACTATATATCTCAGAATAAGTAGGTCCATGGATTAACTAAGGTTATTTCTCGGGGTGAGGTTTCCTTTCAAGTCAATCACAATAGTGACTCTAATCCCATTGTAAATAGACCATACAGTATTTACATTCCCCACTGGCGGATTCCGACACACTGTGGCGACGATGGTTCTAATTATAACATGCTCACTCATGCGACATTATTCAAGCATTCAAGCCAGAATTTCCAAAGTAATGCTAGTTTGCGATATATATGACTATGAGAGAGATGTGAAAGGCAGCGTTTTCAACCGTGAACCGGTGTGCCGCGGCACCCTGCACCCTGCACCCTGGGGCCTGGGGTGCTGCAAAACACGTCTAGGGGTGCTGCGAGAAATATTACATTTTTCGTGAAACACCATTCATGAGGATAGCATTTTAAAAATAAAAAAGTGTATTTCTTTCTCGCTCCTCGCATTATTCAGAAAACAGGATAATTTCAAGCATCGACAAAGTGCTGAATTCCGCCATATTTTGGAAATAACGTGCCCGAATGTTTTTTCTATTTGATAGGAAGGTGCCAGAGTATATTTTAAATCATGTATATCAAAATTAAAGTTTTATCGCTCGTTCCGATTCGCTAGTTCACATCATTTACAAACGGGATCCTTTCGGGCAACGAGAATACGAGATTTCCGAATATCCTCATACTCACGAATATTTGGCGGCGGGATACCCGCATACATTGCTTTATAATTATACCTTATCTAGTGCGTTGATTGCAAAATAACTTTTTCAAACATATCAAAGGAGAAGCAGGTACTTGACGAATTTCAGAGTGATGCACAAGTAATATTCTGTGATGAATTCGGGATTAGGGTGACGCGAAACTTTTTATTTCTGAAAAGGGTGCCATGACTCCAAAAAAAATTTAAAAACGCTGGGTTAAGGTATGTATTAACTTTAATTAACTGAGGTTCAATCGAATCAATTCAGACTGCCTTACACACAGGCTGCTCGAGCTCTACATATACAGTGAGAGTGATATATACATGACAAGTGTAGTTACATGCATACATTGTCCGTGCTATTTTATTTCTTGTCCATTATGAACAAGAGATAAGAATTGCATGTGCCAGGCTGCCAGCCGGCAGCCATGCAGTACACCGAAGTGTCAAGACACTAATATTGCGGAGCGCCACGAGTGTCAAATCTGACAGACAGGAGCGCTATACAAGAACCCACTATTATTATTATTATTATTACGACGGTCTACCTCAATTTCCTAATAACTTCAATCACGGAAGAAATCAAATTGTCTAAAAACCGTCCAACGTGAGAGTATTTGTAAACGACCAACTTTAGGGCAATATAATCATGCCCAAATTGGGTGATGTTTGGCCCAATCGCGATCAATTTAGTTATGTAATAATTATATTGAGCAAGAATGATCCAGGTTAGTCTGGCCTATAATTATTATTCCTACACGTTGGGCAGACGCACCCAACAAGAAGAAGGAGTAGACGGAGAAGAAGATGATGATGAAGAAGAAGACGAAAAAGAAGAAGAAGAAGAAGAAGAAGAAGAAGAAGAAGAAGAGGAAGAACAAGAACAAGAACAAGAAGGAGAAGAACAAGAACAAGAACAAGAAGAACAAGAACAAGAACAAGAACAAGAACAAGAAGAACAAGAAGACGAACAAGAAGAAAATATAGATGACGAAGAACACGAAGAGGAAGAAGAAGAAGAAAACTAAATCTAACGTAATCTAATACCTCTCAGTATCTATGTATGTGCTCACTATAGTACGACAACTCGACAAGGGATACTGTTATGTCTCTGATGCAACGCTACTATCGGATTTAAATGATTTAATTCTATATTAACTTGATAGTGCAGTGTTGTTATAACTCTTATTTGATGTGGATATGTTATAGATAACGGAGAGATCTTTACAGCAACATCCTGGTTTCCGAAGTAATTTATTTTATATCTCCCGTTGGTTGCCTAATCATTTTGCTCAGATGAAGATCGTGAAGGTTAGAGGACAAGTTAAAAGCTTTAAAAACAAATTGCCAACCAGAATAACCTACATTACCACAATAATTATACGGACCTGCGACTAAATGGGGGAATTAAAACCATATGTAATTTCAGCACTGCACTCATCACCGGAGTAGGTTGTTTCAACGTTGTTTCAACGTCGTTTCGTTAAACAAACGTCGAAATATTTACCATCCCAAATCCTGATGGGAATAGAAATAATTTAATGAAATAATCTGAGTTAGTATAGGCCTACCAGTATTCCTCGTAGAAGCAGGCACGGATCACTTGAACGCTATCGAAGGGCCTGCACGCCATAATATTTTCGTGCATTTTATAGCTAATCTTGAGCTCTAGTATCGGAATTATGTTATGAGAGAAAATTGCTGTAATTTATTCTGGATTGTTTATCCTGCAGTAGATTGGTTGTTTGAACCAGTGAAATGAAACAAACACACAAAAACTTACTGGGCATCACCTTTGATAAAAACCACAACTCCCTCTGTTAAAAAGCACCCGGATTTACTCAGCCACTATATAGTCTATACATTTTCTACCAAATTATTGTTTGGTACATGTCATTTATTTGTAACCTGAAAACTTTCAGTGTAAGTTTCGTTGGATTCTGAGAGAATTTATTTTCTATATTTAGTAATTTACCAGAACCAGGGAGGTGAGACTGCGAGACTATTGTCTCACCTCCCTGCAATGCAGAACTCAAGTTTATATTTAACTGAAATCACTATTGGAAAAGGTCTTGAATTATTCTATTACAGGGGAGTAAACTATAATAAAAGTGACATACCTTTTGAACATTCAGCTAGACTTCCTGCAATGCAACAACGTTACAAATAATCCTAAAGTATTTCTCTGCACAGTGCAATGGTCTTTCATATAGAACGTGGTTGTGGCTAAGTGGACCGTTGTCGTTTTTGTGTTTGCACTCTCAATTTGTACTGCCGCTCCCACGTTGCTCGTAGAAATCAGGGAGATGTAGAAATGTACCGTTATATGAATGTTACGGCTCAGAAATCATGCCGTAGGCAAACTTATGAATAGATATTGATCCCTTTGATTGTTGCATCATCTTGCATGTGAGTTCCATATGCCTAATGCATGTGGGAATTAGACATGAAACCGTTGGAAGCACAGGACAGTTTCGGAGTAAACCCATTGATGAAGTGGAAAAAGGGGGCTTTCTAGGCGGGCGTTATAATAGGCCTATTTGCGAGAACAAGCGGTGATTATTGTCAACGTTTCGTCAGGCGAGGCCGAGTTTGTCAGTGTTGACATTGGTTGCTAATAGAGATAGAAAAACTTAACATTTTGACAGCTCTTTGATCATGCTGATGCATTATAAAGGTGCGAATGTATGCAGTTCACCCATAAATTCTGAAGAGTACATGTGAATATTCAATATCTGAAACGATGTCTATTATCGTGATCCAAGTGTGGAGAAAACGAGCAGCATTTAAAATCAAATCACAAAGTTTGCAACGCTAATGCATTGTTGCTCTGTCTTGTGCTCAATAAATAATTGTCCTGCAGACCACGAAGTGAAGTCTAAAAGCTTTTGTAAATCACATGTCACAAATCACGTCAAGCACTAATAAGTTGGATCAAAGAAACCATGCAGCAGCGTAATTTTAGAAACACGACTGTACTGCTGGTTAGAATCATTCCTACGAGTTCCTGGTGCGTTATAAGGCCTGATATCTTTCTAAAAATTCGGTGTTGTATGATGTACATGTATCCAACCAAAGAGATATCACAACATGATATCTCTTTGATCCAACAGCCTATATACTCGTAGCAATTGAAATTCTTAATTACAAAGCTTTCGGAAATCACAAGCACTCGCAAATAGACTCCGAAAAAGTACAGCGAAATAATAATGGATGCGTCGGACCTTTAATTAAAAATCTGTTCCTGCTTGGGTATAGATGGCAACTGAGATGACAAGGAAAATGTACCTCTACTGCTCTATAGTGCTGAAAGATGCCAACGTTGATTCGCTAATATACGAGCATGGAATTGGAAAGCTATATAATTCCGTGATGACGCAAAAGACGGTTTTGTCATTTGCTTCCGGTAAATCCGACTCATGTATGTACACGTCTTGCTACAAAATATGTGGATGAGTACATTAAAAGCAAAACCTATAAAGCCAGATATTTTCTTCCCTCTTTGGTCTAAAATCGTTAGTTTCCTCCTTCTCGTGCAACCGATGTATCAGTCAATCAACATCAACCACACGCCCCTGCTGACTTGTGGTATCGCATTCGCTGAGTATAATTGTTGACGTCATAAACGAAGCAGCGTTATCCCACCCAGTCATAACAGGCCATCTCTTTTTAGAGAATGGTTTAAAGGTACTATGTCCCATTTGCAGGTCAAAAAAATGAAAAGGTTAAATTCCAACGGCATTTGAAAGACAATACTTGTTAAGAACTTCCCTCAGAACGAAAGGGTTTGAAAATGGCTTTTTGTGGGAAAATAACGACCATTAGTAAGTTGTCGAATCGACAGTGATTGCAATCACCTAAGTAATAGTCTGATTTTCAGACCCTTGTTACGAATGGTCGTACGTTTTGTGCTGCACAATCAGTTTAATTTTGGCCATTACAAGTAGTGGGTTATTGATGTAGACAAATGATCATGTACCTGTTACAGCTCATTTTATGTATGTTATTACCAAAGAAAAAAAGATGTCAGTCAGTCACTCAATAGTGTCTGGGAAGTCTAGAAAGTAAACGGTTTTCATTGCACAATTTGAATACTAGGACACTGCTAACGTTTAAATTTCACAGATAGGACATACATGACATATTCATAATTCCTGCAAAGTTCTGCAGAATTTGATGTTGGCTTCAAAGGGACATAGTATCTTTAAAGTAAACAAAAGGCTCGAGGCTCCATGTGTATACGGCTGCACATTTCGTGGTGGGGGGTCTGAGCGAATGTGCATTGTGTGTATACTGAATCACCTATGGCTATAATCTATATAGGATCCCATGCTTCGTTGCACTTTCACTGTCATGACTGTTGCTCGTCATGAAGTTGGAATAATTGTTTTCTTTCCTCTTTCCTGAAGTGATAGTGATAATATGATACTGTATATGGATCAATATCAAGAGTCATATAGAGATTGTGATCACTATAGTTCAGAGAAGACAAAAAATGTAATCCTAATCCTATCAAGAATAAACAACAGTGTCTCACATATTACATGAAAAGAGGTAAGAACAAAATATTCCAAGTTTATGGGCAAAAGTGTTTTTTCTGTCCCAAATTATGCGCCTGTGTCATGATCAATAGAAGTAGTGTAAAGTATCTAACCTATATCGCATCATCAAACGATCTTTGCTGGGAACCTTGATTTCCTTATGAAGGCATTATCAGTACATTGTTAATTAATAGCAAATAAAAATGATGATAGGTGAATTTGATATAGGCCTATATTGCTTTTTGAATAAGGAAAACCTTCGAGTATTTTTCAAGTTATATTGATAAAGTGTCCGGTTGGACTTACTTCTTTTGGTCGAGTGTATGATAATTTGATATTATTGTATTCATTCCCCAATCACAATTAACAACATTGCGATTCAGAATTCGGGTTTTAAATGGGTTTTCTAGATTAAGCATAGTTTTTTTGGTTTATGTTTGATCAGGGACACGTGTCTCTTGTACGATGTTCAGAATTCAGTTGGTGTAGTAGGACAATAGCAAGTTAACAACCAACCATTGGTGCAGATATAGCGATATTAACTATGGCGCAATCCAGGGAAGGCGAAAAGAGTTCGGGAAATCCCCTGCGTGACATCATCTCTGGGCGTGGGAAGTAGGTTCATGGTTATCCACATGCTATATATAGTGCAGAGACCTCGATCACAACAGTATGTTCAAATATGGCAAAATCCACTCCACATCGGCCGACTTTTCGCCGTTTGTGGTAACATGTAAAAGAATCGATCTGGTGGCGTTCTCGCAAACGTGATTAGGGTGGATTACGGGGAGTGAAGAGCAAACTATAATTATGTACAGATATTGGCGTCGCGTGGGTCCATGCAGCCATAGGGAGAGGGGCACTTGCATCTGGGGGGCGGGGGCGGTCTCAGTAGAGGGATTAAAATATGAAATGACGAGGTCACTTCCCCGATTATGAGGATGTAGGAGGGTTTCATGTTTTCTTCTCTTTCATGTCATTGTTCCCCCACCCTTCGTTATTTTGGGACCAGGGGGTCGTGCCCTTGTGGCTCGATCTCTTAGCTACGCCACTGTATAGTATCATGAAAGTAGGCGAGTGGTATTACTTTGTTATAATAATATTAGGGTCTATCATATTCCACGTGTGATCATGGCATTCGCTGCCGAGCAATACATTTAGGGAAATCCCACAAGTCAAAAAGTCACATGATGATAAAGTAAACAAACGTGGCATACCGTTGATGGTTTGCATGCAGGCACAAATATGGCGCACTACTTCTTTGTCTTCTTTCTCCACGACACGTGTAGGCTATAACGTCAGACAGACGACACAAGGTCATTCTGAAACAAATTCAAACTATATCTTGATGTGCTGAATATTGACCAATATTGTATCAAATTCACAAATCGTGATTAAAACCCCATACATATCTAGTTTTTGATACCTTCACACAAGAATTAAAGCATTATTTTGTACGTCAATCACTCTCCTCTCACAGATTAGTGTCACATTGAGTCGGACGTTTTGCTTTTTTAATCCATACAGAATGCTACAAAATACACATAATAAATACATGGGCGTGGACAACATAAATAATAAGAAGGGAAAAAAAGTAGTCAACTTTTGTAGTTCATGAACAAGAGTGATAATTTAATTGAAAATAAACATTTAGGCCCCTAATCCTTTAAACTGGCAACCCGGAGTGAAATTTAAAATTGCTATTTTAGTGTACAAAGTTGGCAATATTTTGTTTTTGTAATTTCCATTACACATTTACACTTTAGTTCATTTGACATATATTCTGATTTTGTTTAAAGGTGAAGTACATCCTGATATTAAGTTGCTTATGATAGAAGCAGAAACATGAGAGAAACAGATCAGTGAAAGTTTGAGCAAAATCCGATGAAAAATAAGAAAGTTATGAATTTTTGAATTTGCGATAAATCAAACACAAATTGGCAACTCAGTGACGTATCTTGCGAGCTCCTCTCCAATTTGTTTTCTAACTTTCATTGTCTTTGTTATTTTTGACGGAATACATTCGTTGCATACAGGAGTTGTATAAAAACATATTTGCAATAAGTATACCTAGGGTAAAAGTATTATTGTTTGTTTAGCCACAGGCCAAATTAATGGAAGGAGAGCTCGCAAATATTCAGAATTTTCTTATTTTTAATCGGTGGTTTGCTCAAACTTTCACTGACCTGTTTTCTCATTTTTCTGCTTCCATTAAAACCAACTTGCATCGTGTACTTCCCCTTTAAACAGGCCACTGAACAGTCTGAACTCTAATACTACGTATTGTTAGAGTGAACAGCGATACGGTACAGAGTACAGATGAAAAAAAAAATAGTGCCAATTTGAGGAGGAACGCTGATTCATATAAACCTTTCGTATATGCTCAGTAAAGGTTAAGCCTCAACGGCTCAAGGCATGAAAGGTGAAAATGGCAAGCTCTCTCGCATTCAGTTCATTCCAATGTTTATATTATAGTAGGACACACTGTTATGAAATGGATGGCTCATGAAATGTCATTGTATATTCGAATTGCGACAAAAGATAGTTTGAATGCTTGGACAAATTGAATTTTGATGCCACGTGTTTGTGTAGTCCCATATGCTCTTCTAGATGTGTGCAGTGCTTGTCGCTGCATGTGATTTTAGAAAGGATGAGTGGATGTGGTACCAATAATCGCAAATCCTAGCTCTCAAAACTTATGATAGTCAACTTTTCCTGATACATGTACATGCATGATCAGTAGGCCAATTCAAATTTTAACCGTTAAATATTTGATATCTCGACCTATTAATTGGCGTAGGAGTATTGCAGTCATGCACAATTTTTTTTTGCACAAGTTTTGCACAATGAGAGCGTACGTGAGGATAAATTACATTGCACTTGTAGAATGTCTGCTAAAGAAGGGATTTTGTTATCGAATTTTTGCAGACATTACACAAATGATATGAGTAACCTTTTGCTTTCGAATTCTAACCCTGATGACTATTTCCTTTGAAAGTAATGAGAGGATAAAAATTATAGCAGAAAAGTCATATACATAGATCATCGAACGTTTGAACGAAAACGGATGAACAATAAGAAATTATATTTAAAGATTGAGTTCATTAAATTAGGCTTACGTATACTTATGGGAATACCAAATTCTTTCGTAATCAATCTTTGTGTTGTTGTGACGCAATATATAGGCTTATGCAACTCATGGATCGGGGAGCTAGCAGGCGCACTGGCAGCAGTTTGGGAGTGGGGGGGGGCAAACATTCCAGGGGGCTCGACCTTTCAGGGGCAGTGGCGTAATGAGCACAAACATTTGGGGGAGTGGGCCGCTCCAGGGGCTTTGCCCTGGCGGGGGTCAAATGGGCGGAGCCCCCGGAAACTCAGGGGTTTTAGGCATTTAATTACGGTCAGATGAGCATATTTTGCTACTTAATTTGTGACACTGGCAGGTCACTAATTGGCGGGGGTCCAGGGGACTGAGCCCTATGGAGCTCAGGCGTTTTATGCATTTAATTAAGATCAGATGAGCATCCAGGGGCCCGCCTTAGCCCTTGGTGGGGTCCAGGGGGCAGAGCCCCCGAAGCTCAGGGGTTTTAGGTATTTAATTACGGCTAGATGAGCATCCAGGGGTCCGGCCGTTGGTGGGCTCCAAGGGGCGGAGCCCCCGTAAGCTCAGTGGTTTTAAGCATTTGAATACGGTCAGATGAGCATATTTTGATACCTCATTTGTGACACTGGCAGGTCACTCATTCTTTCTTTTTCTCTTTCTTTCTTTTTCTCTTTAAAATACTTTTTCAAAAAAGTGAGGGGGCTCGAGCCCCCAAGCCCCGCCGTTCTGCAGGCGCTGACATGAAGGCTTCTAAATTAGCATATTTTTTGCCTGACTGTAAACAAACGCATAAAAAAGTACAATTTACCAAAAGAAATTGAGAAAAAATCCCGGAAAATCATGTCATTTCAGCAAAATTTGTAAATCACTGGATCGAATTAGAAATAAACCACGTTTGAATCTATTAGGGGGCAACTTCTCCCCCATCCGTACGCCAGTGTTCAGGGGCTCATGTCTTCTCACCCCTATAATAAAAAAAAAACACACACGCTTTCCCATCCTCTCACAATATTTCCACGATATGCGCGTATCGCTATAATTATAAAATCCTCCATTGATAAATATA
Source organism: Mesocentrotus franciscanus (assembly GCA_037976565.1). Lineage (NCBI taxonomy): Eukaryota > Metazoa > Echinodermata > Echinoidea > Camarodonta > Strongylocentrotidae > Mesocentrotus > Mesocentrotus franciscanus. The sequence continues at coordinate 3,385,630 of CP137683.1, forward strand.
GGGGCATGCGGAATGTTTTGGAAATTTAAGTCCTGTTTACTCTCCTTTTCTTTGAATGGAATATAATTTGTATGTGATTCAATTCAGGTTTTATTATTTTTTATTTTCTTTTTGGTTAAAAAATACAAACAATTTTTACTCCTTTACTGCTGATTTTGTTTAGGGGCTTTTTTTTGGGGCAAAATGCGTTTTGCCCCCCACTTTTCGTTTGGGGGCGACCGCCCCCTTCCCCCCATTTCCGGCGCGCGCAATTTTTTTTTACACGCTAGCCTGGCCATTTCTGTGATAAATACCATGGAAGCGACTAATATTAGAGTCTAGCAGCCTACACATCATGCATGGCAATCATCACATCAGATAAACCCTAGCTGGCCCTTGTAAGACGGCCATCGCGGCCATCGCAGCCATCGGGCGATGGAATTCAAGAACTTAATTTAATTTAACTTAGGACCTTTACATTAATATTGATCTAAGGAGACACGAACGAACGAACGATCAGATATTATAGCGAGCAACCAAGTCCACCCCCACACTAACTGCGTGCATGCCTATGTGTAGGCTTTCCCACCAGCGCACTTTTACGAGTATTACGGCGAAAATGGCCAGGCTAGCGTGTAAAAAAAATATCCGCTTCCGGCGCCCCTGTCGGGGAGCATACAGCTATAGGCGTGGGGTGCTGCATGGGGATTCAGTACGTACCCCTAAAAGTATAGGCTGACTCATCACTGTGCACGCAGAGATTGTTTACCACACACTGTGTACACTGCTAAACCTGAACATCAGACTATTTACAACTCAAGAATAATAGACTTTGAAAGTTGGTACGGGCTTAGTTTTTTCACACAAAGTAAGTTCATACTTTCAGCCAGGTATCTGTGAATTTTCAAGTTGTAGGTCATAGGGAAATATTTTTTAAGGATTTTTTAAAAATATATACCGTTTCCAGTGCAGCGCCTTGTATGACTGTGTATTGTCACCACTGACAAAATTACTACTCGCGCCGCGACATAGTTGGTTAAATACCTATATAAAAAATGGACTTTCCTAATAATTATGTTCCATTCAATGGAGATCGATGACCTTACAATACAGGTTAGCTGTGACCTTTATTATGTACGTGCAGTATTGTTTCTTACGAAAGCCCATTACTGCTACTGAAAAAAAATTGTACGTTTTCTGGAAGAAAAAAAATATATATTTCCAATGAGTAAAAGCCCATTACTGGCACTGGGAAAAAAAAATTATACGTTTTTTTTTCTCCAGAAAACGTATATTTTTTTTTCAGTGGCAGTATATGGGCTTTCGTGGTTTCGTTTGGGATATAGACCAAATCTACAAATTTACAGAGAATGCTTCAAGAGGCGTTAGATAGTCATCTTTTTAAAAATAATATACCAGATTTGAGTAGTTAAATATTATACAGTTTCAATTCATAACCTCAAATTTGTAGTCCATCGACTGGAACACTTGAGGAAATTGCAACAAAGTTATGTTGATGTCTGAACTGTCTGTCATTTGAAAACTTTGAAAACACATATACTGCCTAAATGTACCCTACTTGTATATTATTGGTAGACAGGTCAAATGGCTAAATGAAAAATAAAAATATTACAAAAAATTTGCATTTTCAGGTTGCGAATATATAACTAGCTGCTAATTAGGTAATTTGCATATTTAATGACAAATTACTGTCTTTTATTGCGCAGATACAAAATACTCTTTAAGATAAACATTCCTTTAAAGTTTAAGCTAAAAAGAAGTTTTACAAAGTCCTGATATTAGGTATATGCGCATATTAATTTGCTGCTCTTAGTCATTTTGGGGACATTTCTGCAACTGCAGATGTGTAAAGTTGAACAAATTGGCATTTTTGACAACTCTGTGTGTTAAAATATAACAAGTCTGGTCATTGAAACTGACTTTACTTTGAAGCACCATAACCATCTTTCAGAAAAGGGAGAAACTTTGGTTTTGCAATACATATTTTCTATTTTACAAAGCCATGTGTAAAATTGGAAAAGGGTAAGTTTTACCGTATTTTTCCATTATAATTTTAATGCATGTTTTTTAATGTGAATAATCGATATTGTTTTTGTTTTTTCTCAAGAACCGCTTTCCCGATTTTGAAAATGTTAGTAGGGAAATGAATCATTCAATGAGATCTTTCATACAAAATCAAAATTCAACATAATTATGTGATGTATTCTTATTAATGGGGTGCTCCGGGGGGGGGGGTGCTCTACCTATATACTAGAAGGCCATTTGCAGTCACAAACCCTTGTCTGTCAGTCGTTGTGCGTAAGTGAGACTATGCTGAATGCATACTATACTGCATTTATACTTTATCTGCTTTATAAGATGATGACGTGGATCCTAATCAAATGATTGGTTGAAAGCGTACAAGTGACCAGGCATTTATTTTGCCTAACGCGTAATTTGGATAATGACCGGTCATTATCCAATGGCAATGACCGGTCATTATCAAAATCATGTTATAAAACATAATCTTATAAAACAAATAATACACATCATTTTGTTCGGGCATTAATAAAATTACCCACACTCGGTACCTTCAAAACAGTCCAAACGCCCCGCGGCTATCACCTCGGGCGTGTTAGACTGTTTCAAAGGTACCTCGTGTGGGTAATTCTTACTAATGCCCTCACTGATGTGTATTATTTGTATACTAGGGACTTTAAGATTGTACACGACGAGAACGTGGACTGCCACGGTGACATCCTTTTAAGGTAATGTGACGTCCTTTTAAGGCACTGCCGGGCACGGGCCAGTGCCTTGAAAGAATGGCACACGTTGCAGTCCACTACGTCGACGTGCAAATCTAAAAGTCCCTAATATCTGACCAAGGAGTGCTAGTAATAACTTCTTGGTCTGACTTAGCCAAAGAGTGACAGAGCACTAGGCTCTAGCTGCATGCTCAAGGCTTTCTAGGAATTGTGGTAAAGTATATCGGTGCCTGGATGTAGACTACGTACGCCCAACCCTGCCCTCCATCTTCTCATATTAAATTATAATTATTATAATCCATGTCAAAAGGCTGGTCTTGGGACTACGATTATTGACTTTTTAATTCAAAACTTTCAAACTTTCAATAATATTCTGTTCTAATAAATGAGTTGGCTTTAACCCGCTTACATGTCAAAAATAGTAGGGTCTCATTACGGCAACAACAAAAATTCTCATATTCTTTTGAATTCTTATGAACAAAGAGCCGGGTACCTGCATTATCTTATAAACAGTGTAGACACTTCCTTCCCCAATCATGCACTAACAATTATACGCCTACATGCACCATCAAATATTAAAGTTCAACGCGATTCGATCTGTACGTGTAGGCCTACATGATTGTATAAAGCCTGCCGAATAATACGTACTATAAACCACTGCAGTGGTTCATTTTGGTCTATTACAAGCTTCATGTGACTGTGTCCAGCATTATTAAGGTAAGACAATGATTCTGTGATCATTTCCTACATTCACGAACAATGCCTGCACCTTTATCTTCAAACGCAAACTCATCTAGACATGCAAGACTTGTGCACAACTGGGCAATATCCAACACTTGTAAGAAGTTCATTTGAATGAAAGACTAGAAAGATCACTGAGAGAAACAGAATGGTTTGAAATAAATCGGAACGATGATAATTTTACTTTGTAAGATCCATGCAATTCAGCCCTTAGGCTGCCATGTGGATTTATTTTAATAAATACCATTTCAATTCAATTTAATTCAATTCACTTCCGGATTCCAACCCTTGCGCAGCCAGAGCTATTTGTAGACAGTGGCGTAGCATTCGTACATTCATAATTCAGATGTCATTGGTGTGTGTATGGGGGGGGGCACCCGACTTACCGTAAGGTGAATTGGTCAAGTGCACGCTAGAGAATAAATCCGTCTACTCGAGTGGAGCGTATATAGAAACGATGCATTCTTCTTTCCCCCCCCCTCTCCCTTCCCCCTCTCTCTCTCCTCCCCTCTCTCTAGCTCACCCTCTCCCCCTCCCCTCTCTCTCTATCTCTCTTTCGCCATTCTATTAGAAGACACGTCCACCGTGCCCCCTTAACTAAACCACTGTTTGTATATAGGGATTATGTAAATATTAAGCTGTTTATATTATATCCAGCGATCAGTATACAAAGAATTCATTATTTGCCTCGAATATTGACATTTTGTATGTTTCTACATTTTTGTGCCTGTTTATATTTTTCGACAAGACAGTGGCCTAACGGGAATCGGGTTCGAACTATTTTTTCATTTTTAAAAGTTTTTTATAAATAAAAATCAAAGAATAATCACAATGAACAAGATATAAACAAGATATTAAAGGTAGGAGGCAATGGAGAAATGAATATGTAAATAAACACAATGGATAAGAACATGTCTTCCAATCGTCTATATATAATATATATATATACATCGTCTGAACATCAGATAAAGTCTATCCTCCACTTTCGAAAGTGAAGAGCAGGAGCCTAAGTATATACCCTTATCCTTGCTATTCTATTCCCTGTTGGACTGATCGAGTGCCTTAAAACCATCCATGTTTGGGGAGATCCCTTTAAATCTGTAATCAGAAACATAACATTTAAGCAGCAAAAAGAAATACGTTAAGAATTTATCATCATAACTTAAACCATTGGGTTCAAACTAGGCATGAAACGAAAGAAAGCGGAAATAACGATGTTGAGCACTTGCACGTACGAGGGGCACGTGAAAGGGGAAGATCCCCTACTATATATACCCCCCCCCCTCCCTCCTCATCCCGCAGATTCTGCCTCTTCCAGGTTATAAAAAACATTATTCAATCATGAAAGACAATGTTTACATTATAAAGGCTGAAATTCGAGTTTAAGCGGACAAAGTCCAAGGTTACAATGGTTCCATTCCTCCCCGTCATACAGAACTAGGGATAGGGTTGCAGTTAACGGATAGAGCAGGATATTGACCGCGGAGCAATAGTCGCTGGAGCAGGCGTCGTACCTACATTCCATTTGGGGGTAGCATCAGTCCAAAGGGCAGCAATTTTCAATTCCCCTAAAAATAGCAGACCTTATCCAAGAAAAAAATCCTTTAAATGATAATAGGTCTTTACAATTATTAAACAAATATTGGCTAGACAGTAGGTATATAGTATGTAGAGCTAAGGTGTCGTCGTCGAGTGGATTCGTCACCGGACTATGGATCACAAGGTCCGCGGTTCGAGTCCCGCCGCGGCACTAATGTCCTTTGGCAAGACATTGATCTACATTTGGCACACTCAACCCAGGTGATGTATGTGTACCTAGCAGGAATTAATTCCTTGAAATGCTAGAGCGCCGTAATGGCAGCCATGCTAAAGCCAGGGTAATAATCGCCTTGAGTGTCAAATCTGACAGATATGAGCGCTATTCAAGAATCCAATATTATATCATGTAATCGCTGAAGGCTTCCATGAATCCATGGTGAGGATAGATTTGAGCATGGACCATGAGTTGAGCGAGGTTTGCAGTTACACCACGTATTTTTTCGACAGGATTAGTTGGCCTAAGCCTGTCACACCGATCCAGACCGACAAAAGATGGAAAAATATAGGATAAGAGTTGTGGTTATAGGGTTAGGGTGTGGTATAGGACTTGGTCCTGACTTGAAGTTAGGACTTTGGTTAATGTTATATATGGCCGAGGATCCATTTTTGTCAGAGCATGTGCCGCAAAACCACTCATTATCCAGGTATTTTGTCAATCTTAGCTGTTTTTAATAATTCTATCCTGTATGAAAATTTTATTTTCAGTGACGGATATTAAAAATCTGGCCATGGACAAGCTCACAAACTGTCGATCAAAGCGGGAGAGTGCCCGGTACCGTGTATTTTGCTTCCCCTGGGCTGGAGGCGGGTCAGGCTTCTACTCGAGCTGGTATCAACATCTACCTGAGCACATCGAAGGTAAGGCTCTCCAATAGTGGCGTAGTGACAGGGGTTAGATGGCAAGGGGCACGTACCCCCACCCATCCGACGACAAAATAGGGGGGAGATAAAAAAGGAGAGAGAAAATGTGAAAAGTAAATGATGAAATTTAAACAAATTAAAGGAAGAGAGAAACAAAGATTGAACAAAAGACAATAGTAAGAAAGGAAGAAAGGAGAAAATAAATAAAGAAAAATAGAAATGAATAAGTAAAGAAATGAACAAAGAAACGAAAAAAGAAAGAAAGATAGAAGAACATAAAGGAAAGAAGGAAAAAGGAAAGAAATAAAGACAGAAATGAAGGCAAAGAAAAAGAAACCCACGGCTTTTAAAATATGTTGCATTTAAATTATTTTTGTTTTTGCAGAGTTTTTTTATATGCTTGTCAACATATTTATATATAGATGTAGGCCAAGCTAGTCATCACACTTACTCATACACACATCAAATTTCTTCTGAACATATTATATATATATATATATATATATATATATATATTTTATTAATTATTTGTTTAAATCAGTTCACATACTCTATTTATTTATCTTCTTCTTCCTCCTCTTTCTCTTCTTCTTCTTCTGGTTCGCCCGAGTCCGTGGCTGGGCTTTCCTTATTGTATTACGGATAAGTACTTGTATGTTTTTCCGTGTATCTAAATTTCATTATATTTTCCAATATGCTTTTGTGATTTTTGTTTCGCATTCTAATGTTCATTTAAGAATTTCTGTATTTGTTTGTTCTATTTTGAAGTGTTTCTATCTTCTTAATACTATTTGTTGTATGTCCTTAATCAGAACCATGATGAAAAACAGCTTTGCTGATCGTGTTTTTATCCTGAATACAACGAAAGGAAAGGAAAATAAAAAAATTTGCAAAATATAACAAAACATGACTTGAATGAAGTCATCATAGAGGATACCAATGTTAATATGTACATAGCAACTTTGGTATCCGGCATTGTACATTTTTTGTCGTTGCTTATGATCTTTTAATCGATAAGAGGATATCTTCTCTTGTTTATTTTTTTATTTATTTTTTTTTTTTGGGGGGGGGGGTAAGATTGCCTGAAAATCTCATGACTATCAAGCATCTGATTTACAAACTAATAACTGTCTGTAAACATACAATAAGATAAAAATGTGCAACGGTATTTCTTGAATAATCCGCTTTTTATGAGGATACCAATTAATTTGTATACTTGTATACATATAGGCTATGTATTATATGTGTGTGTGTGTGTGTATTTATTTCTCTATTTTGTTTGTTGCTGTTATCTGTTTTTATTGATACTTTTTATTGAATAGCATTGTTACCAAACAGGGCCTCATGGAAGACCACCATAATCGGTGAAATATGCCACCCTGTATAAACACCTGAAATAAATAAATAAATAAATAAATAAAATTAGTGGATTTAGTGCGTACAAACACAGGTATATAGTAATCATAATTCTGTAGCAATATGGAAGTATTAATTTACTTTATAGAGGTAACATAATTATATCTATTCAATTCCCTCAAATGCATGGAAAGTGAACATGTATTACGTAAACCGGAATCAAGATGATGATGAAATACTATATATTGTGTTATGTTACTACCAACGACCAGCGGTAAATACATAAATGCCGCACACGAAATAAAAAAATAAAGGGGGAAAAAAAAGGAAAGTTTGGTAGATCGATCATTGAAATTCGGGTGACACTGCATTTTAATTTCATTTCCTATGACTAAATATTGTTTGAATAGAATTTCCATGTAATCGTTACTATAACAATGAAATTAAATGTTATTCATCATAACTAAAAATAAATGCCAAATACTCTCTTTATCTATTATCAAGATAGATGTTATTATTCGTAAAGCTGTCGTGAATGACTCATGATAGAAGCTTGACGAATATACTATATTAAATGGGCAATATATTTAGCTGTGTGGTCAAATTAATGTTGCACTTTTCAACTAATTCAATGGATCTCTAAAACGAAACCAATTTGTTAATGGATTTAAATTCATTAGATGGTGAATGTAACCACTTGAGGCACAAGGAAACACACTATACGTTTATGGGTGGAACTTCCTTCTCTTCCGTATAACATTATTGAAGTAAACAATTATTGAATGGTGTATATACTGTCCACTGATGAATCAAGGGCTGCAACAGGCCCATACCTCCTTTTAAAACTCAACTGACATTCCTTTTTTACTCAAAGTTAAAATGCCCCCTATTTTTTACTACCCCCCCCCCAAAAAAAAAAGTATTAGTGAGCACCTAAAGATATGATCCCTCCTCCAATTTTTGAGGTTGAGAGGGCGTAATTGTCACAGATTTGTTTTCCTTCGGAATTGTATCCTACCCCTCTTCCCCCCTCCCCTTCCAGAATATTTGATCTTGGCCCTATGTATCCATACTCGTGCATAACTGGGCTATTCTCCTAACGATTTAAAACAAATACTAATAACTGTCTCTCCACTATAGAAGCGAATATAAGGAGACAGGGTACGCCACTGCTTTTTTGTATTTATATGAAATGTTTATTTTTGTGATTGACAAACTGAAATATTTTGTACTTTTGTTTGAAAGAAAAAACTTTGTGAAGTCTTCGATAGTAATGAAAGTTGGTTTTATCATGCAGTTTTATCCTAATCGGGTTTTTAAACCATCCTATCTCAAGAAATGTAGGTGCTTTAATTGATATTTTACTAAGAAATATGTTGTGTCGGCAAATAAAGCATGTATGGACACTTTTACTTCTCTATGTTTTGCTTTGTTTTCCAATCAAGTCAATTCTGATATGATCTGATTTGGTTACAGTACATGGTATACGTCTGCCTGGTAGAGAATCACGCTTTCAAGAACCGCTCTACAGAAACCTCCAAAAGATGGTCAAAGATATTGCTACCACTCTCCTACCGACGTTGAAGACGAAACCGTTCATATTCTTTGGGCACAGGTAAAACGAAAAGATTGATTTAAAAAAAGGTCCGTTTTGTCTCTTCAAGCTTACCGGTTTTCTCAATAATGCACAAGAAGTCCTTATGCTTGAAGATTTTAAAACAAAAAACATACACAGAAAACACGTAGAAAACGGAGCTGGAGGCGGCTGACTCGAATCATCGGGTCATCGCGTACCCCCGACATTTCGTGAATGAAGGGGCATATTTTCACAAAAGGTAGGGTAACGTGACCACCCGACCCGACGCGATGATCCGATGGTTCGAAGTAAGCCGATGGGGGCTGGGTTCTGAAAATTGAAGTTGGAAATATCAATATTACGACGTTACTTTCATCTCGTATTTGGTTAACCGTCACGTTATATTCGGGCAGCGAAGTGGTCCGTTTGAAATTTTCATATCATATTTACTATGCCAACATTTTTTATGACAAAGTTACATTTTTAACATTGAAAAAGTGTCAAAATCTTTGCTCGCTGTTCTCGCTTGCTTACAATTTTAAAAAAGTAGGGTCCCAACCATGCTTACTGGAAAGTTGATATTTGGGCAAGAGATGTAAGCCCCCTTTGGCCCGCCCAATAATAGTTATGATAATACGATCGCAAAGCCTTTCAAAAAGAATCATCCTAAGGCAATGTCGATAGCCTTGGCCATCACCTATTGAAATGTGTGTACATTAAAATGATGTACTACCTAATCTACGCAATTGAGCTTTAGTTTTTTTCTCGAAAGTCTTTGTGATCGTGTTGCTATCGACTTGAGCATTATATCTATGTACATTATCTTGTATTTCAGTTGTCACATTTTATGTAAATCAATTGTATTATAAACTATTATTGTTGTTTGAGTATTTCGTATATGATTTTTCAATAAATGCAGTAACATTCGCTTAAAATAGGTTAATGATTAGTATATCAAAAGCTTCTCTCATTTCCTATTTTAGTTTCGGTGCGCTAGTCTGCTATGAAGTATCCCGTTACCTAGTTACGAATCATAACTTACAGCCGAACCATCTCATCGTGTCTGGAACATTTGGCCCTCACGTGAGTATGTGTGAATATATAAAAAATGAACTGGGGTTTTTCCCTTTTTTCTTCTTTTATATACTTTTTTTTTGTTTAGTATCGATACAATAATTTGTGTATACTATTACTTCCTTGGTTAACAATCAAGATTGCTAATAAAGTGATATTGAAACAACCTTTCACACCTATTATTATTTCATACAAACCCAGTTTAATGGTTAGTTCTCTTATGCAGATTATCAAAACAACACAAAGGGAATAATTTCTTCAGTTTCGTGAGAGTCCAATGTAGGCCTATATATGTAAATGTATAGCTTTATGAAAGACAAATATATAAATAACTATAGAAGATTTGAATAGATTTTAATCAACACAAATCTGATAGATGATATGGAAACCGTTCGCGTAGCTACGGATGCCCTCACCCCCTTACACACCCACACAAACACACACTGAATCGTATGGTGAAAAAATAAAGAGATAAAATAAGAATAATAATGATAATAATAACGAAAGTAAAAATGACGATACGACTCCCTCCCACACCTTCCCTCACTGTAATATTAACTTGTTCATTCACATTCAATCCACCTAGATAGTAAGTATGGTCCCCTCCCCCAAGGTGCCCCCTCAAGGTCAAGACCCACACTACGCAATTGATGGAAAGTTACAAATTAGATCATTATGAAGAGGAGTAAGATGAACAGAATGTTACGTCTTATATTTTTTCTCGTTGATACATTGATTGCTCATACTTCGTTCTCATTTTTTATCATGAATTCGTTATATTCTTTTCAAATTTCACCCCTATCACGTTTCTAGTCAGAATTACGAGCCCAGCATCGAATCGGGTGGACACGCATGACTGATAAACAGTTCGTTGCTAAGTTACGAGAGTTGGGAGGCACTCCCCCTGATGTTTTGGAAAACCAGGGACTGATGAAAATATTCCTTCCAAGTTTAAGGGCTGACCTCGAAATAGCTGAACAGTATAAGTGAGTTATGATGTTTTTTCGTGCAATGTACTCATGTCTAACATACATAAAATCAACAATAACAATCAAACAACTAATTGTCGATTACTGGTATTAAGAGGTTACATAAGATAACCAGTGATAAACAATGCTCATCAGAAAGGAAAAGTAATACAAAAAGCAGGCACCTGGTCAAATGAAAGAAAAAAAATAAAACTCAAACCTCTCATACCTACTGTACATTTCACGTCATTTATATTTTATTATATGATGTTATACTTTTGTGTAAGTGTTTTACGTAATTTCATCCAAAGATATTGATAATAATAACAAAGTCATTTATGTAGCGCTCTTACACATATAAAACTTTTTCACAGCGCTTCACAGAGTTCAAATAAATCGACATACAAGAAGCTATGAAAAGTTAACGATAATCATTAAATAGGAGAGTTTTGCACTAGCATGCCTGTGTCTCAAGTGGAGTTGGCGCCTTGCAATTCTTATACGTTTTTTTTTAAGTATAGTTAACTGCCATTTATACAACATAAGTTTCGGATCCTAGGTATAATAAGACCAGATTGATGTATTCAAGTTTTTACTTATACGTCATAACAAGGTACTTTAGATGATCTAATCCATTATGAGAGGTGTTTTTTTTCTCGAATGCTTGCCCAACATATCAACATAGTGATGCGGGGGGGGGGGGTCACGTGGCTCTTCCCCAGTACTGTTGGATGTTGTTGAATAAACCTTATCGTATCGTACCAAATCAAGTGTAAATCAAATAACTTTTGAATTGATATAATTTATTCATAGCGAACCTGCCCCAGCTGAACCGTTCCTCTCATGTCCACTAACATGCTTCAATGGAAAGGAAGATCGTGGGCATCCCCCAGAAGGTACTATAATTATTATATTTGTTTGATTATTTGTTTGATTACTTTTATTTCACTTTATCTCTCTCTCTTTCTCTATCAAACAGTGACAAACTCTATTTTCTATTACTATTTGTTATTTGTTTCATGCCTTTCTCTGTCTGTCTGTCTGTCTCTCTCTCTCTCTCTCTCTCTCTCTCTCTCTCTCTCTCTCTCACTGTCTGTCTCCCTCTCCTCCGTCTCTTTCTCTCTCTCTCTCTCTCTATCTCTGTCTCTCTCTCATTTTTCCTATTTCTATATCTCTTTCTCTCTCTCTTTTTTCCTATTTTTATATCTCTGTCTCTCTCTTTTTCTCTCTCTTTGTCTTTCTATCCTTCTCCCTCTCTTTATTCTCACTCTCCCCTCCCCAATCTCCCATTTTTCAGATAAAAGAGGTGATCAACACAGTTCACAATGCTAATTAATATTTTGTGAAAATAAAAAGAGAAAGTCGTAAAGTTTATCGTCTCCCGGCTAGATACTAGAACTTATTATATGTATAATAATTTTTCACCACCGCCCCACATTCTTCTCGATTGTTCACATTGAAAATTGATTTATGTGATTCCATACCATGTTTAAAGCAGACATTGCCAAACGCTGTATACACCTACATGTATAGTGTGACTTCAGACTCTGATCAATTTTTGTTATGACTCTTATTTCGTGAAAGGTTGGGCCGAGGCAACAAGCAGTACAAACTTTCACACTGAACTACTTTCAGGAGGACATTTCTTTCTTCTAGAAGAAGCCAACAAACGAAGGATATGCGAATACATAGCTAGCATTCTACCAGACTACCACTAACAGAACATTGTAGCAATGGAAACGGATGATGTTCGGTTGGTAGCTGCTTGCATGTTTCTCAGTTCTTTTGTTTATCTGAGCAAAGTCCAATGTATTCAGTCATTTGGCGTCCTTACCAAACCAAGTACTTTTGATTTCTGAACATACATTGACATGCACCAGACGTGTCATTTCACTCCACCATTCATGTGACCTGAGCTCTTGTATGGCTATTATCTTAAAGGGCAATCCACCTCTTTTAATAAGATCATTTGTATACAAGCAGACAAATACGAAAAACATAATGGCGAAAGTTTGAAATAAATCGGACCAATAATAACAGATTTATGAATGTTTGAAATACGAGATCGCTATAGATATGCGAATCTCATATTGGCAATTTTGTCAGTGGATTGTGACGTAGTCACGGACAACTCTCATGTTTGTCGTGTACAACAACAACACATCTGATTTTCTCCCAAGTGCCTTATTCCTTGGGGCACTACTCAAAATATATCATCGATAGTGTGTTGTTATAGGTTTTGTCATTTTGTGTGTTGCAAAAAATGGGAAAGTTGTCCGGCAGTAGATTACAGAGGCAGTACTGATTCCGTCAATTTGAAGTGCCCATACGTGTAATGATTATAACTTTCAAAAATTCACAACTGTCTTATTTTGTCCCACAACCAGATTTAGGGTTTGTTACCATGGTTGCAGGTGACAATCTGTAGTCATACACATGCAGCAGTCTGCCAGATAAGAATAATGTTGTACGCAACTGCCAGCTGAATGTATGCTGTTTCTAATTTCAAATGTCTATTTGTTTCTTAAAAATGAACCAAATATAACACCATCCTTAATCTGTGCCCATGGCAGTGGGGGTGACGTGACATTTAGTTCAGTGTGTGGGTGGGGTGGGATTCTTTTAAGGCCGGGGTTATATCGGGGGAGAGGAGATAGCAATGTAAAAGGAATTGTAACGTATAGAGAGCTGTGATTCGGAAGAGAAAACAGTCATATTCCATCTCCGCTCATTATGATCACCAATACGTCTTGAATGTTGGAAGGATAGCTGATAACAACCACCACCATCACAACAACAACAAAATTTATCATAACAAATACTAAACAACAACAGAAACACAACTACAATAGCTTTAAAACACTGTAAACGATAGCTACTATAGAAGCAGCCACCTAAAACGCCAAGCTTGAAATCTACCATGACATTATGATGTTCATGGACCACATTAATAATGTACCGTATATCCGAGCTAACGAGAGACATTAACGACCAATTGAAACTATTTTTGTAATTATGTTTGGAGTTGGTTTTCTCAATATAACCCAGACAATGAATTAGGAACTTATCTGTGTTCACATAAAAACGTAATTAAGCCGGTTTTCTTTCCTACTTTTGTTTTCCTTTTCTCCCTTTTTCTCTTAAAAAAAAACTAAGAGACACATTTTGTCCTACTGTGTTGCAGACAATTAATCCAAAACGGATTATGCGCTTCAGTAAAAAGGACTTATTTAGGTTAAAATAATACATTATAACATGCAGTTTAAGCTTGTCTACTACTACATGTTATGATTACCCCAACCAATGAAAGTTTTCTGTATCAATAAATTGTGATATTGACAAGTATTGTTTTTGTCGTCTCTTGTTTGGTTTGGTTTATTTGGTTTATTATAAAAACACATCAAACAAGCAGCTCGCAGGCTGAAAATGTTCAATTTACAAATTTAGAATATAGAGAGATATAAACATATACAAAAACTAAAATACATATTGTAAGTCAACTTTTGCAGAAATTATATAGCATTGGTAAGATGAAATCGAAATTGCAAAACAAAGTTATTTGTTTAATGTAGTAATACACTTTTGTGTTGAAAGACCAAGACGATGAAAAGGAGAGAATGGAGAAGGAAAAGAAATGGAAGTTGTTTGAGTGAAAGAGTTCAGAAAGTATTTAACAATAATATTGCAATAATAACATTTCTATTACAAAAGTTGAAATTAAGCATAAAAATATACATATACTCTATTCCGTTTTCCCTTATAAATGTTGTAAGTTGTTATTGTTGTTGTGATGAAATTGTATTTTATAAGTAAGTTGTCCATCGTGGAAGGAGTCATTTCGCCGTTGTATTTTGCCCACTTGCTATCTTGAAGGCTTAGTCCAGCCTCTAAACATGTTGCTTTGGTTAAAAGCTGACAGACAAATTTTTTTTTCAAATGATTTGAGGCAAATCAGAATAATAATATGTAAGATATCTTCCGAAAGATTACGCTCTTTAACTGGGATACAAGACGGTAACGCGGTCATGAAACTCTGAAATGATGAAATCACAAATCTGTATCATGTATACATACAGAACTATTTTAAATTAACGTTCTTAAAGCCCAAGTCCACTCCAAAAATAACTTACTTTCAATAGAACCAGAAAAATCAGACAAACCTATCAAAAAAAGTGTGAGCAAAATCGGATAACTAATAAGAAAGTTATGAATTTTTAATGACATGAAAAACTTTGAAAATCACTACACAAAATGGCAACTCACTCATGAGTCTGTGACGTATGGTCCTCACTATCCACTAATTATTTTCTGTATATTGATAATATAAATTTCCTATTTTCACCCTAAGAATCTTATTTCTTCACACCAGCATCCAAGTTAGATTGTTAGTAATATGTTTTTGTGTGGATGCACAAATAAAGAGTAATTTTGTCCAGTTAAATCATGAAAAAATTGAATTTTGATAAACTATTTATATAAAAATCAATAATTATGAAATACAATATTCAGAAAATAGTATCAATTCTTCAAAATTCATAAAAGTTTTTGGAAATGTCATGCACGCAATAATAATAATAATAATAATATTCAGCTTTTATATAGCGCTTAATACAAATGTCTCTATAAGCGCTTTACAGATATACTATTACCCCGGTCATTGGACTCAGTGCTTGCCCGCACACACTGTGTGCACAATCTCCACTCCCTGGGGAGCAAAGGCATGGGGAAATCAAGTTTTGGGGGGATAAAAGGAAATTAAGGGATTAAACTATGTAAAGCAATTGATAAGTTGTGAGGACATGACGTCACAAACTGATAACCATCTTGGCAATTTGTGTTGTGAGTCTCATTGTTCCATAGTTTTATATACTTTTTCAAAATTCATAACTTTCTTATTAGTTATCCGATTTTGCTCAAACTTTTTTTGATTGGTTTGTCTGATTTTTCTGCTTTTATTGAAAGTAAGTTATTTTTGGAGTGGACTTGCCCTTTAATGATTATTCCCCCGTTACTCAGCGGAAATGCAATTAAATGAATGATCATAACTTAAACTATAAGTGTCTTTCCTTTTTAACCCTAAATGAAGGGCAGTTAGAAAACAAAACAAAATATGACTAAATCCCTCCCAGCTTGTTATTATACGTGATCTTCAGCTCAAACCAAGGAGCTCCTTGATCAAACAAAAGCATCGTTTTCAGTTCGCATGATCTTAATTTAGGTACTTTTCATGATTTCCCCAAAATATTTCTTCAATTTTTTATCCGGTGAGTTTTTGTCTTTGAATCAAGACTGGACATGTTGCCGGGCTTCCCCATTATGAGAACCTATTCTTTAACGTATTACCTTCCTCATCTATCTCATTAATCATGTGTTTTATACTTCTACATCATCTCGTGATCTGTTTACACAGGGGCGGATCCAGAATTCTTTAAAAGGGGAAGGGGAGAATAAGGAGGAGGAGAAGGAGAAGAAGAAGAAGGGGACAGGTGTTAATCATCTTTTTTGTGCTCTGAATCTCAAATTAAAAAGAAAAGAAAAAAGAAAAAAATATCACATATTTGGTGCCATTTTACTCAGAAAATCTCTGACCAGCAAAATATAAAGGCTAGGCTTATCACATCTTCTGGTGCCATTTGTAAAATGGGGGATAAGAACACAAATGAAGGGAGGGGGGCATTTTTTGTGTACTTGGGTATGCAAGATTTTTTTTTTTTTTTTTTATAAATAGGGGCACTTGCCCCTCTCGCCCCTTGATCCGCCACTGTGTTTTCCATCCATATTTCCTTCTCGAGAAGGAAACTCATACTTGTAAAATACATAAATAGTCATTCACCAGACCAGATTAAAGGTAAAGTCGAGTTTTGGTCATCCGAGTATAGTGTGCGGTAAAAACACTGTCTGAAATCGATTGGAAAGGGTAGATTCTATTTGGAAAATACAAATTGGTGTATATTGTATAGTTTAGGAAACATTAATTTGATAAGAATTTGACTTGGTCATGCAGTGTACACAGAAATGTCATTTATATATCGGATTACACAAGCATGCGGCAAGAACATTTGGTGCAAACACTTTTGCTGTATCTTGTCGTAAATAACGCTATTTATTTTGCTCTTTTTTGTTGATCCCTCATTCTCATAAATTATTTTGGTTCTCATTGCTCTGTATTGATTTCTATTGGGATTACTCTGTTTTCTATGTATTATGTGTATGTTTTTTGAGAATGAAATAATGACTGAACTGAATTATTTCGACAATGAGCGCATTGGAAGAGCTATATCCTTTACAATTGGCATTTTCTTTTCTATGATATCCTGCCACACTAACGTAAAAAGAATGAAAAAGCTTTTAATTTATTTTTTCATATTGCCCAGATCGAAGTAGACCTTCTCTTTAAACGTTGAATGTCGGGGAAAACAAGGATGGTTATGCACACACATCTATAGCTATAAATAAATCTTCGTGCTTTATATCTACGTCACTATCTTGGAACTCTTGTTATTATGTCTGTTGAGAGAGGGGGAGGGAGAGGGAGTTTGAGAGAGAGAGAGAGAGAGAGATGTAGGTGGCAAGTGGGTGGGAAAGATATAGAGAAGAGAGTTTAAGAGAGAGAGAGAGAGAGAGGGGGATGATCGAAGTGAGGGAAAGAGACTGAGCCTGACATAGTATGAAAGAAATGGAGAATGAGGAGAGAGAGAGAGAGGGGGGGGGGGAGCGGGAGGTGTTATCATTGATTGACAGAGAGAAGGACACACTTGAAAAGGAGAAATGATGATGAGAGAGAGAGAGAGAGAGAGAGAGAGAGATGTAGGTGGTGTGGGAAAGAGAGAACAGAGAGTTTAAGAGAGAGAGAGAGAGAGAGAGAGAGAGATGATCAAAGTGAGGGAAAGAGACTGAGCCTGACATAGCATGAAAGAAATGAAGAATGAGGAGAGAGAGAGAGAAAGGGGAGGGGATCATTGACTAACAGAGAGAGGGACACACTTGGAAAGGGAGAAAGGACGATGAAAGAAAGAGGGAGGGAGAGAGAGAGAGAGAGAGAGAGAGAGAGATGATGATGTAGAGAGAAATGACACAACGCACGCAGAAAAAAGAGACATGCACAAAATAGTGGAATACTAGCAGGACCCGTGGAAAATCCACGGGATTCTAGGGAGGGTGGGGGTTGAAAATAGATATGTGCTAACGATTATTATTATCAATATTATTATATATTTTTTTTTATTTATTTTTATTTTTTAATAATATTTTTTAAAGATAATTTCTTTTTATCATTTTATAATTTTTCTTCTTCTTTTCATTAATATTGTACTCGTTAGAATATCAACCTTTTGTTTGCTGTCCCATGTATCATTTTGAATTTTTTTTTATAAATATGTATCATGTAATAAAACTTGAAAATTGGAAGAAAACAGTGAAATCAATAAGTTGTAATTAAAATTGATGCATATATTTTAGACTAATACTTTCTTTTACTTTCGTTAATTACGATTATTGTCGTCACTTAAATTCGTTCCTACTTTTTCACTATCCCTTTCCGGATCCTCACTCTCGTTATCTATACGAATATTGTTGTCATGCATGCACTGAAAATAATATACAAATATACATAAAATGACACTCGAGGATCTAGCTAAAACTATTCGCATCGAAGGAACATCAAATCGTATTATATTCTCCCGAGGGCCATCGCGGCCCGAGGGAGAACAGTACTATTGATGTTCCTGAGTGCGAATAGTTTTAGCTTGTTCCGAGAATGAGTCATTGTATATTTGTTTTATATCCCTTCCACCCAGGCGCGGATCAAGGATTCCTTAGGGGGCCCAAATTTGAAGTTATGCGAGCCAAATATTGGTACGTAATGAGCAAAAACGTTTTTTTTTTTGGGGGAGGCCGGGGCAGACAAAACATCCGCATCACCCCACTCTTACATGCAAGCCCCGCTCAACGTTTTCATAGTGATTCGGGGTCAGGGGCGGAGCCCCAGAAGCTCAGGGTTTTAGGCATTAAATTACGGTCAGATAAGCATCCAGGGTCCGCCTTAGGGCCATTGAGTGGGTCCAGGGGCAGAGCCACCGGAAGTTCAGGTTTTTAGGCATTTAATTACGGTCAGATGAGTATAATTTGATACCTTATTTGTGGCACTGGCAGGTCACTCATTGGCGTGGGGTCCAGGGGCGGAGCCCCAGAAGCTCAGGGTTTTAGGCATTTAATCACGGTCAGATGAGCATATTTTGATACCTCATTATTTTGTGACACTGGCAGGTCACTATTTTTCTTTCTTTCTCTCTTTCTTTCTATTTCTCTTTAATATACTTTTTCCACAAAAAGTGGGGGGGGTGGAGCTCGAGCCCCGAGCCCTGCCATTCCGCGGACCCTGACATGTAGGCCTCTAAATAAGTATATTTTTTGCCTGACTGTAAATTTGGGAATTTGTCATTTTCCAACAAACGCATCAAAAGTATAATGTACTAAAAATCTCGGAAAATTATGTCATTTCAGCAACATTTGTAAATCACCGGTATCGAATTAGAAATAAACCACGTTTAATTTCATTTGGGGCAGGCCCCAAGCACCCAAGCCCCGTCAGTATGCAAGCGCCCCCGATCTACACCTTGTTGGCGGGAAAAATCGCAACTGATCTCCCTACCTTTCTTCTTTCTCTTTTTTCTTTCCCTTCCCTTCTTTCTCTCTTTTAGGTGTGCTGGGGAAGGGAGGCAAGGGCCGATTCACACGTTTTTGGCGGGATTAATCGCAACTGCTCTCCCCTTCTTTTCACCCTTTTCTTTTCTTCTTACTCTTTTTTTGTTCCATTTTAGCTCTCTTTTGTTGGCGGGGGCGGGGGGGGGGAGGCAAGGTTTTTTTGGCCCTCGATTCACAACTTGTTGGCGAGAAAATTGCAACTGATATCCCCCTTCTTTTCCTTTCTTCCTCTTTTTTCTTTCTCTTTATCTCCTCTTTTCCTTTTTCTTTCCCTTTCCTTCCTTCTCTCTTATTTTGTTGATGAGGGGGGGAGGCAACAGCCCGGGAGGCAAGGCCCTTTCGCGCCCCCCCCCCACCTCCTTAATTCTTATTTACACCTTTTCTTTTCTTCTTCCTCTTCTTTCTTTCCCTTTCTCTCCTCTTTCCCTTCTTTTCCTTCTTTCTCTCTCTTTTTTTTCTTTGCTGGGAGGGGGACCAAGGCCCCTGCCCCCATGGATCCGCGCCTCCTTCCACCTGTAGGCCTATCATTCCTTGCACACTTCTGTAATAGCATGTACGTACCGTACTCACATTCACATCACATTCAAAAAGAAATAAAAAAAACAACAATTGCACGGCTCAAACATGAAACATTGAATGATCTAAATACACGCTATATACAGGTACTACATGCAGTATAGCTAGAGTGCTGCAGTTACTGCATAGGTTAAATGCATTGTGTGAGCGCCGTGACTGGCCTGACACCGCGAGTTGCCCGTGCGGAGGCATGTGATATTACCTAAGCTCGCTGAATTTTTCTTCTCTTCAGTTATATGGTCTCGACAATTACAATCTATTTGCGTTATTATTGTTGTGATTTCAATGTAGTTTTCATGAAAAGACCAATAAAGCAGAAGCTTGGACTATGATTATGTTGGCATGGTCCACAGAATTTGTACAAATATATTCAAAGTAAAGATTTTACGCGAAAAATCGGACTGTTTGTGCCAATATATTGTAACCGTCGCACGAATTATCTCGACTGTGTGTGTACGTGTGTGAGCGTAGAACCACGTATTACGTTGACGTCAGTTTGGCTGCTGCGTATATATAGCAAGATGCCTCACACGGGATAGGCCCAACCCATCGCATCATGCATGTGCTACGCTACATGACGTGAGTGGCGTGTCTCTTGATAAAGTATCTCTTTGATTAGACTGCATATAGCAAGATGCCTAACACGGGATAGGCCCTACCTTTGCGACGTGCATATTTGCTACAACACATCATGGACTGGACTGTCTCTTGATAGTGTGATCTCTTTGATTAGGCGTGCAGAGGGCGGGTGCACGCCTCGCCGACTCACTCTCGCGGGTTCGTCGCCTCCTTGCACGGACGACGCGGCCGTGCTCTCGTCCGCCCGTCCTCCCGGGACCCGAAACCACCTTTTAACGACATGGACGGCGACCACGGGGTCGACGTGGCACGCGACATGCCCGATCCATCCATTTGGAATGTGTCGCCGTTCCCGCGCCACGGCAGAGGCGGGCAGGGTCGAGAAAGACGGGTTTGATGTCAAAAATTCACATTGGCAGACCGTTACGCACCCCGCGGCGATTTTGCGTATTAATATT
>CP137683.1:3407364-3432364 GCA_037976565.1 Mesocentrotus franciscanus
GCATCTGATTTACAAACTAATAACTGTCTGTAAACATACAATAAGATAAAAATGTGCAACGGTATT
Source organism: Mesocentrotus franciscanus (assembly GCA_037976565.1). Lineage (NCBI taxonomy): Eukaryota > Metazoa > Echinodermata > Echinoidea > Camarodonta > Strongylocentrotidae > Mesocentrotus > Mesocentrotus franciscanus. The sequence continues at coordinate 3,407,431 of CP137683.1, forward strand.
TCTTGAATAATCCGCTTTTTATGAGGATACCAATTAATTTGTATACTTGTATACATATAGGCTATGTATTATATGTGTGTGTGTGTGTGTATTTATTTCTCTATTTTGTTTGTTGCTGTTATCTGTTTTTATTGATACTTTTTATTGAATAGCATTGTTACCAAACAGGGCCTCATGGAAGACCACCATAATCGGTGAAATATGCCACCCTATATAAAACACCTGAAATAAATAAATAAATAAATAAATAAAATTAGTGGATTTAGTGCGTACAAACACAGGTATATAGTAATCATAATTCTGTAGCAATATGGAAGTATTAATTTACTTTATAGAGGTAACATAATTATATCTATTCAATTCCCTCAAATGCATGGAAAGTGAACATGTATTACGTAAACCGGAATCAAGATGATGATGAAATACTATATTGTGTTATGTTACTACCAACGACCAGCGGTAAATACATAAATGCCGCACACGAAATAAAAAATTAAGGGGAAAAAAAGGAAAGTTTGGTAGATCGATCATTGAAATTCGGGTGACACTGCATTTTAATTTCATTTCCTATGACTAAATATTGTTTGAATAAATTTCCATGTAATCGTTACTAAAACAATGAAATTAAATGTTATTCATCATAACTAAAAATAAATGCCAAATACTCTCTTTATCTATTATCAAGATAGATGCTATTATTCGTAAAGCTGTCATGAATGACTCATGATAGAAGCTTGACGAATATACTATATTAAATGGGCAATATATTTAGCTGTGTGGTCAAATTAATGTTGCACTTTTCAACTAATTCAATGGATCTCTAAAACGAAACCAATTTGTTAATGGATTTAAATTCATTAGATGGTGAATGTAACCACTTGAGGCACAAGGAAACACACTATACGTTTATGGGTGGAACTTCCTTCTCTTCCGTATAACATTATTGAAGTAAACAATTATTGAATGGTGTATATACTGTCCACTGATGAATCAAGGGCTGCAACAGGCCCATACCTCCATTAAAACTCAACTGACATTCCTTTTTACTCAAAGTTAAAATGCCCCCTATTTTTTACTACCCCCAAAAAAAAAGTATTAGTGAGCACCTAAAGATATGATCCCTCCTCCAATTTTTGAGGTTGAGAGGGCGTAATTGTCACAGATTTGTTTTCCTTCGGAATTGTATCCTACCCCTCTTCCCCCCTCCACTTCCAGAATATTTGATCTTGGCCCTATGTATCCATACTCGTGCATAACTGGGCTATTTTCCTAACGATTTAAAACAAATACTAATAACTGTTTCTCCACTATAGAAGCGAATATAAGGAGACAGGGTACGCCACTGCTTTTTTTGTATTTATATGAAATGTTTATTTTTGTGATTGACAAACTGAAATATTTTGTACTTTTGTTTGAAAGAAAAAACTTTGTGAAGTCTTCGATAGTAATGAAAGTTGTTTTATCATGCAGTTTTATCCTAATCGGGTTTTTAAACCATCCTATCTCAAGAAATGTAGGTGCTTTAATTGATATTTTACTAAGAAATATGTTGTGTCGGCAAATAAAGCATGTATGGACACTTTTACTTCTCTATGTTTTGCTTTGTTTTCCAATCAAGTCAATTCTGATATGATCTGATTTGGTTACAGTACATGGTATACGTCTGCCTGGTAGAGAATCACGCTTTCAAGAACCGCTCTACAGAAACCTCCAAAAGATGGTCAAAGATATTGCTACCACTCTCCTACCGACGTTGAAGACGAAACCGTTCATATTCTTTGGGCACAGGTAAAACGAAAAGATTGATTTAAAAAAAGGTCCGTTTTGTCTCTTCAAGCTTACCGGTTTTCTCAATAATGCACAAGAAGTCCTTATGCTTGAAGATTTTTAAAACAAAAAAACATACACAGAAAACACGTAGAAAACGGAGCTGGAGGCGGCTGACTCGAATCATCGGGTCATCGCGTACCCCCGACATTTCGTGAATGAAGGGGCATATTTTCACAAAAGGTAGGGTAACGTGACCACCCGACCCGACGCGATGATCCGATGGTTCGAAGTAAGCCGATGGGGGCTGGGTTCTGAAAATTGAAGTTGGAAATATCAATATTACGACGTTACTTTCATCTCGTATTTGGTTAACCGTCACGTTATATTCGGGCAGCGAAGTGGTCCGTTTGAAATTTTCATATCATATTTACTATGCCAACATTTTTTATGACAAAGTTACATTTTTAACATTGAAAAAGTGTCAAAATCTTTGCTCGCTGTTCTCGCTTGCTTACAATTTTAAAAAAGTAGGGTCCCAACCATGCTTACTGGAAAGTTGATATTTGGGCAAGAGATGTAAGCCCCCTTTGGCCCGCCCAATAATAGTTATGATAATACGATCGCAAAGCCTTTCAAAAAGAATCATCCTAAGGCAATGTCGATAGCCTTGGCCATCACCTATTGAAATGTGTTTACATTAAAATGATGTACTACCTAATCTACGCAATTGAGCTTTAGTTTTTTTCTCGAAAGTCTTTGTGATCGTGTTGCTATCGACTTGAGCATTGGCCTCTGCATATATTTTGATTCCTTGATTTATCTCTATACTTTAAAACTTTTCAATTATATCTATGTACATTATCTTGTATTTCAGTTGTCACATTTTATGTAAATCAATTGTATTATAAACTATTATTGTTGTTTGAGTATTTCGTATATGATTTTTCAATAAATGCAGTAACATCCGCTTAAAATAGGTTAATGATTAGTATATCAAAAGCTTCTCTCATTTCCTATTTTAGTTTCGGTGCGCTAGTCTGCTATGAAGTATCCCGTTACCTAGTTACGAATCATAACTTACAGCCGAACCATCTCATCGTGTCTGGAACATTTGGCCCTCACGTGAGTATGTGTGAATATATAAAAAATGAACTGGGGTTTTTTCCCTTTTTCTTCTTTTATATACTTTTTTGTTTAGTATCGATACAATAATTTGTGTATACTATTACTTCCTTTGTTAACAATCATGATTGCTAATAAAGTGATATTGAAACAACCTTTCACACCTATTATTATTTCATACAAACCCAGTTTAATGGTTAGTTCTCTTATGCAGATTATCAAAACAACACAAAGGGAATAATTTCTTCAGTTTCGTGAGAGTCCAATGTAGGCCTATATATGTAAATGTATAGCTTTATGAAAGACAAATATATAAATAACTATAGAAGATTTGAATAGATTTTAATCAACACAAATCTTATAGATGATATGGAAACCGTAGCTACGGATGCCCTCACCCCCTTACACACCCACACAAACACACACTGAATCGTATGGTGAAAAAATAAAGAGATAAAATAAGAATAATAATGATAATAATAACGAAAGTAAAAAATGACGATACGACTCCTCCCACACCTTCCCTCACTGTAATATTAACTTGTTCATTCACATTCAATCCACCTAGATAGTAAGTATGGTGCCCCCAATGAAAAAAACTTTAGTGCCCCTCAAGGTCAAGACCCACACTACGCCATTGATGGAAAGTTACGAATTAGATCATTATGAAGAGGAGTAAGATGAACAGAATGTTACGTCTTATATTTTTTCTCGTTGATACATTGATTGCTCATACTTCGTTCTCATTTTTTATCATGAATTCGTTATTTTCTTTTCAAATTTCATCCCTATCACGTTTCTAGTCAGAATTACGAGCCCAGCATCGAATCGGGTGGACACGCATGACTGATAAACAGTTCGTTGCTAAGTTACGAGAGTTGGGAGGCACTCCCCCTGATGTTTTGGAAAACCAGGGACTGATGAAAATATTCCTTCCAAGTTTAAGGGCTGACCTCGAAATAGCTGAACAGTATAAGTGAGTTATGATGTTTTTTCGTGCAATGTACTCATGTCTAACATACATAAAATCAACAATAACAATCAAACAACTAATTGTCGATTACTGGTATTAAGAGGTTACATAAGATAACCAGTGATAAACAATGCTCATCAGAAAGAAAAGTAATACAAAAAGCAGGCACCTGGTCAAATGAAAGAAAAAATAAAACTCAAACCTCTCATACCTACTGTACATTTCACGTCATTTATATTTTATTATATGATGTTATACTTTTGTGTAAGTGTTTTACGTAATTTCATCCATCAAGATATTGATAATAATAACAAAGTCATTTATGTAGCGCTCTTACACATATAAAACTTTTTCACAGCGCTTCACAGAGTTCAAATAAATCGACATACAAGAAGCTATGAAAAGTTAACGATAATCATTAAATAGGAGAGTTTTGCACTAGCATGCCTGTGTCTCAAGTGGAGTTGGCGCCTTGCAATTCTTATACGTTTTTTTAAAGTATAGTTAACTGCCATTTATACAACATAAGTTTCGGATCCTAGGTATTATAAGACCAGATTGATGTATTCAAGTTTTTACTTATACGTCATAACAAGGTACTTTAGATGATCTAATCCATTATGAGAGGTGTTTTTTTTCTCGAATGCTTGCCCAACATATCAACATAGTGATGCGGGGGGTCACGTGGCTCTTCCCCAGTACTGTTGGATGTTGTTGAATAAACCTTATCATATCGTACCAAATCAAGTGTAAATCAAATAACTTTTGAATTGATATAATTTATTCATAGCGAACCTGCCCCAGCTGAACCGTTCCTCTCATGTCCACTAACATGCTTCAATGGAAAGGAAGATCGTGGGCATCCCCCAGAAGGTACTATAATTATTATATTTGTTTGATTATTTGTTTGATTACTTTTATTTCACTTTATCTCTCTCTTCTCTATCAAACAGTGACAAACTCTATTTTCTATTACTATTTGTTATTTGTTTTATGCCTTTCTCTGTCTGTCTCTCTCTCTCTCTCTCTGTCTTTCTCTCTCTCTCTCTCTCTCACTGTCTGTCTCCCTCTCCTCCGTCTCTTTCTCTCTCTCTCTCTCTCTATCTCTGTCTCTCTCTCATTTTTCCTATTTCTATATCTCTTTCTCTCTCTCTTTTTTCCTATTTTTATATCTCTGTCTCTCTCTTTTCTCTCTCTTTGTCTTTCTATCCTTCTCCCTCTCTTTATTCTCACTCTCCCCTCCCCAATCTCCCATTTTTCAGATAAAAGAGGTGATCAACACAGTTCACAATGCTAATTAATATTTTGTGAAAATAAAAAGAGAAAGTCGTAAAGTTTATCGTCTCCCGGCTAGATACTAGAACTTATTATATGTATAATAATTTTCACCACCGCCCCACATTCTTCTCGATTGTTCACATTGAAAATTGATTTATGTGATTCCATACCATGTTTAAAGCAGACATTGCCAAACGCTGTATACACCTACATGTATAGTGTGACTTCAGACTCTGATCAATTTTTGTTATGACTCTTATTTCGTGAAAGGTTGGGCCGAGGCAACAAGCAGTACAAACTTTCACACTGAACTACTTTCAGGAGGACATTTCTTTCTTCTAGAAGAAGCCAACAAACGAAGGATATGCGAATACATAGCTAGCATTCTACCAGACTACCACTAACAGAACATTGTAGCAATGGAAACGGATGATGTTCGGTTGGTAGCTGCTTGCATGTTTCTCAGTTCTTTTGTTTATCTGAGCAAAGTCCAATGTATTCAGTCATTTGGCGTCCTTACCAAACCAAGTACTTTTGATTTCTGAACATACATTGACATGCACCAGACGTGTCATTCACTCCACCATTCATGTGACCTGAGCTCTTGTATGGCTATTATCTTAAAGGGCAATCCATCTCTTTTAATAAGATCATTTGTATACAAGCAGACAAATACGAAAAACATAATGGCGAAAGTTTGAAATAAATCGGACCAATAATAACAGATTTATGAATGTTTGAAATACGAGATCGCTATAGATATGCGAATCTCATATTGGCAATTTTGTCAGTGGATTGTGACGTAGTCACGGACAACTCTCATGTTTGTCGTGTACAACAACAACACATCTGATTTTCTCCCAAGTGCCTTATTCCTTGGGGCACTACTCAAAATATATCATCGATAGTGTGTTGTTATAGGTTTTGTCATTTTGTGTGTTGCAAAAAATGGGAAAGTTGTCCGGCAGTAGATTACAGAGGCAGTACTGATTCCGTCAATTTGAAGTGCCCATACGTGTAATGATTATAACTTTCAAAAATTCACAACTGTCTTATTTTGTCCCACCACCAGATTTAGGGTTTGTTACCATGGTTGCAGGTGACAATCTGTAGTCATACACATGCAGCAGTCTGCCAGATAAGAATAATGTTGTACGCAACTGCCAGCTGAATGTATGCTGTTTCTAATTTCAAATGTCTATTTGTTTCTTAAAAATGAACCAAATATAACACCATCCTTAATCTGTGCCCATGGCAGTGGGGGTGACGTGACATTTAGTTCAGTGTGTGGGTGGGGTGGGATTCTTTTAAGGCCGGGGTTATATCGGGGGAGAGGAGATAGCAATGTAAAAGGAATTGTAACGTAGAGAGCTGTGATTCGGAAGAGAAAACAGTCATATTCCATCTCCGCTCATTATGATCACCAATACGTCTTGAATGTTGGAAGGATAGCTGATAACAACCACCACCATCACAACAACAACAAAATTTATCATAACAAATACTAAACAACAACAGAAACACAACTACAATAGCTTTAAAACACTGTAAACGATAGCTACTATAGAAGCAGCCACCTAAAACGCCAAGCTTGAAATCTACCATGACATTATGATGTTCATGGACCACATTAATAATGTACCGTATATCCGAGCTAACGAGAGACATTAACGACCAATTGAAACTATTTTTGTAATTATGTTTGGAGTTGGTTTTCTCAATATAACCCAGACAATGAATTAGGAACTTATCTGTGTTCACATAAAAACGTAATTAAGCCGGTTTTCTTTCCTACTTTTGTTTTCCTTTTCTCCCTTTTTTCTCTTAAAAAAAAACTAAGAGACACATTTTGTCCTACTGTGTTGCAGACAATTAATCCAAAACGGATTATGCGCTTCAGTAAAAAGGACTTATTTAGGTTAAAATAATACATTATAACATGCAGTTTAAGCTTGTCTACTACTACATATTATGATTACCCCAACCAATGAAAGTTTTCTGTATCAATAAATTGTGATATTGACAAGTATTGTTTTTGTCGTCTCTTGTTTGGTTTGGTTTATTTGGTTTATTATAAAAACACATCAAACAAGCAGCTCGCAGGTTGAAAATTTTCAATTTACAAATTTAGAATATAGAGAGATATAAACCTATACAAAAACTAAAATACATATTGTAAGTCAACTTTTGCAGAAATTATATAGCATTGGTAAGATGAAATCGAAATTGCAAAACAAAGTTATTTGTTTAATGTAGTAATACACTTTTGTGTTGAAAGACCAAGACGATGAAAAGGAGAGAATGGAGAAGGAAAAGAAATGGAAGTTGTTTGAGTGAAAGAGTTCAGAAAGTATTTAACAATAATATTGCAATAATAACATTTCTATTACAAAAGTTGAAATTAAGCATAAAAATATACATATACTCTATTCCGTTTTCCTTATAAATGTTGTAAGTTGTTATTGTTGTTGTGATGAAATTGTATTTTATAAGTAAGTTGTCCATCGTGGAAGGAGTCATTTCGCCGTTGTATTTTGCCCACTTGCTATCTTGAAGGCTTAGTCCAGCCTCTAAACATGTTGCTTTGGTTAAAAGCTGACAGACAAATTTTTTTTTCAAATGATTTGAGGCAAATCAGAATAATAATATGTAAGATATCTTCCGAAAGATTACGCTCTTTAACTGGGATACAAGACGGTAACGCGGTCATGAAACTCTGAAATGATGAAATCACAAATCTGTATCATGTATACATACAGAACTATTTTAAATTAACGTTCTTAAAGCCCAAGTCCACTCCAAAAATAACTTACTTTCAATAGAACCAGAAAAATCAGACAAACCTATCAAAAAAAGTGTGAGCAAAATCGGATAACTAATAAGAAAGTTATGAATTTTTAATGACATGAAAAACTTTGAAAATCACTACACAAATTGGCAACTCACTCATGAGTCTGTGACGTATGGTCCTCACTATCCACTAATTATTTTCTTTATATTGATAATATAAATTTCCTATTTTCACCCTAAGAATCTTATTTCTTCACACCAGCATCCAAGTTAGATTGTTAGTAATATGTTTTTGTGTGGATGCACAAATAAAGAGTAATTTTGTCCAGTTAAATCATGAAAAATTGAATTTTGATAAACTATTTATATAAAAATCAATAATTATGAAATACAATATTCAGAAAATAGTATCAATTCTTCAAAATTCATAAAAGTTTTTTGGAAATGTCATGCACGCAATAATAATAATAATAATAATAATATTCAGCTTTTATATAGCGCTTAATACAAATGTCTCTATAAGCGCTTTACAGATATACTATTACCCCGGTCATTGGACTCAGTGCTTGCCCGCACACACTGTGTGCACAATCTCCACTCCCTGGGGAGCAAAGGCATGGGGAAATCAAGTTTTGGGGGGATAAAAAGGGAAATTAAGGGGATTAAACTATGTAAAGCAATTGATAAGTTGTGAGGACATGACGTCACAAACTGATAACCATCTTGGCAATTTGTGTTGTGAGTCTCATTGTTCCATAGTTTTATATACTTTTTCAAAAATTCATAACTTTCTTATTAGTTATCCGATTTTGCTCAAACTTTTTTTGATTGGTTTGTCTGATTTTTCTGCTTTTATTGAAAGTAAGTTATTTTTGGAGTGGACTTGCCCTTTAATGATTATTCCCCCGTTACTCAGCGGAAATGCAATTAAATGAATGATCATAACTTAAACTATAAGTGTCTTTCCTTTTTAACCCTAAATGAAGGGCAGTTAGAAAACAAAACAAAATATGACTAAATCCCTCCCAGCTTGTTATTATACGTGATCTTCAGCTCAAACCAAGGAGCTCCTTGATCAAACAAAAGCATCGTTTTCAGTTCGCATGATCTTAATTTAGGTACTTTTCATGATTTCCCCAAAATATTTCTTCAATTTTTTATCCGGTGAGTTTTTGTCTTTGAATCAAGACTGGACATGTTGCCGGGCTTCCCCATTATGAGAACCTATTCTTTAACGTATTACCTTCCTCATCTATCTCATTAATCATGTGTTTTATACTTCTACATCATCTCGTGATCTGTTTACACAGGGGCGGATCCAGAATTCTTTAAAAGGGGAAGGGGAGAATAAGGAGGAGGAGAAGGAGAAGAAGAAGAAGGGGACAGGTGTTAATCATCTTTTTTGTGCTCTGAATCTCAAATTAAAAAGAAAAGAAAAAAGAAAAAAATATCACATATTTGGTGCCATTTTACTCAGAAAATCTCTGACCAGCAAAATATAAAGGCTAGGCTTATCACATCTTCTGGTGCCATTTGTAAAATGGGGGATAAGAACACAAATGAAGGGAGGGGGGCATTTTTTGTGTACTTGGGTATGCAAGATTTTTTTTTTTTATAAATAGGGCACTTGCCCCTCTCGCCCCTGATCCGCCACTGTGTTTTCCATCCATATTTCCTTCTCGAGAAGGAAACTCATACTTGTAAAATACATAAATAGTCATTCACCAGACCAGATTAAAGGTAAAGTCGAGTTTTGGTCATCCGAGTATAGTGTGCGGTAAAAACACTGTCTGAAATCGATTGGAAAGGGTAGATTCTATTTGGAAAATACAAATTGGTGTATATTGTATAGTTTAGGAAACATTAATTTGATAAGAATTTGACTTGGTCATGCAGTGTACACAGAAATGTCATTTATATATCGGATTACACAAGCATGCGGCAAGAACATTTGGTGCAAACACTTTTGCTGTATCTTGTCGTAAATAACGCTATTTATTTTGCTCTTTTTTGTTGATCCCTCATTCTCATAAATTATTTTGGTTCTCATTGCTCTGTATTGATTTCTATTGGGATTACTCTGTTTTCTATGTATTATGTGTATGTTTTTTGAGAATGAAATAATGACTGAACTGAATTATTTCGACAATGAGCGCATTGGAAGAGCTATATCCTTTACAATTGGCATTTTCTTTTCTATGATATCCTGCCACACTAACGTAAAAAGAATGAAAAAGCTTTTAATTTATTTTTTCATATTGCCCAGATCGAAGTAGACCTTCTCTTTAAACGTTGAATGTCGGGGAAAACAAGGATGGTTATGCACACACATCTATAGCTATAAATAAATCTTCGTGCTTTATATCTACGTCACTATCTTGGAACTCTTGTTATTATGTCTGTTGAGAGAGGGGAGGAGAGGGAGTTTGAGAGAGAGAGAGAGAGAGATGTAGGTGGCAAGTGGGTGGGAAAGATATAGAGAAGAGAGTTTAAGAGAGAGAGAGAGAGAGGGGGGGATGATCGAAGTGAGGGAAAGAGACTGAGCCTGACATAGTATGAAAGAAATGGAGAATGAGGAGAGAGAGAGAGAGAGGGGGGAGAGGGAGGTGTTATCATTGATTGACAGAGAGAAGGACACACTTGAAAAGGGAGAAATGATGATGAAAGAGAGAGAGAGAGAGAGAGAGAGAGAGAGATGTAGGTGGTGTGGGAAAGAGAGAACAGAGAGTTTAAGAGAGAGAGAGAGAGAGAGAGAGAGAGATGAGTGGAAAGAGACTGAGCCTGACATAGCATGAAAGAAATGAAGAATGAGGAGAGAGAGAGAGAAAGGGAGGGATCATTGACTAACAGAGAGACACACTTGGAAAGGGAGAAAGGACGATGAAAGAAAGAGGGAGGGAGAGAGAGAGAGAGAGAGAGAGAGATGATGATGTAGAGAGAAATGACACAACGCACGCAGAAAAAGAGACATGCACAAAATAGTGGAATACTAGCAGGACCCGTGGAAAATCCACGGGATTCTAGGGAGGGTGGGGGTTGAAAATAGATATGTGCTAACGATTATTATTATCAATATTATTATATATTTTTTTTTATTTATTTTTATTTTTTAATAATATTTTTTAAAGATAATTTCTTTTATCATTTTATAATTTTTCTTCTTCTTTTCATTAATATTGTACTCGTTAGAATATCAACCTTTTGTTTGCTGTCCCATGTATCATTTTGAATTTTTTTTTATAAATATGTATCATGTAATAAAACTTGAAAATTGGAAGAAAACAGTGAAATCAATAAGTTGTAATTAAAATTGATGCATATATTTTAGACTAATACTTTCTTTTACTTTCGTTAATTACGATTATTGTCGTCACTTAAATTCGTTCCTACTTTTTCACTATCCCTTTCCGGATCCTCACTCTCGTTATCTATACGAATATTGTTGTCATGCATGCACTGAAAATAATATACAAATATACATAAAATGACACTGAGGATCTAGCTAAAACTATTCGCATCGAAGGAACATCAAATCGTATTATATTCTCCCGAGGGCCATCGCGGCCCGAGGGAGAACAGTACTATTGATGTTCCTGAGTGCGAATAGTTTTAGCTTGTTCCGAGAATGAGTCATTGTATATTTGTTTTATATCCCTTCCACCCAGGCGCGGATCAGGATTCCTTAGGGGGGGGGGCCCAAATTTGAAGTTATGCGAGCCAAATATTGGTACGTAATGAGCAAAAACGTTTTTTTTTTTTGGGGAGGCCGGGGCAGACAAAACATCCGCATCACCCCACTCTTACATGCAAGCCCCGCTCAACGTTTTCATAGTGATTCGGGGTCAAGGGCGGAGCCCCAGAAGCTCAGGGTTTTAGGCATTAAATTACGGTCAGATAAGCATCCAGGGTCCGCCTTAGGGCCATTGAGTGGGTCCAGGGGGCAGAGCCACCGGAAGTTCAGGGTTTTTAGGCATTTAATTACGGTCAGATGAGTATAATTTGATACCTTATTTGTGGCACTGGCAGGTCACTCATTGGCGTGGGGTCCAGGGGGCGGAGCCCCCAGAAGCTCAGGGTTTTAGGCATTTAATCACGGTCAGATGAGCATATTTTGATACCTCATTATTTTGTGACACTGGCAGGTCACTATTTTTTCTTTCTTTCTCTCTTTCTTTCTATTTCTCTTTAATATACTTTTTCCACAAAAAGTGGGGAGGGGGTGGAGCTCGAGCCCCGAGCCCTGCCATTCCGCGGACCCTGACATGTAGGCCTCTAAATAAGTATATTTTTGCCCGACTGTAAATTTGGGAATTTGTCATTTTCCAACAAACGCAATCAAAAGTATAATGTACTAAAAATCTCGGAAAATTATGTCATTTCAGCAACATTTGTAAATCACCGGTATCGAATTAGAAATAAACCACGTTTAAATTTCATTTGGGGCAGGCCCCAAGCACCCAAGCCCCGTCAGTATGCAAGCGCCCCCGATCTACACCTTGTTGGCGGGAAAATCGCAACTGATCTCCCTACCTTTCTTCTTTCTCTTTTTTTTCTTTCCCTTCCCTTCTTTCTCTCTTTAGGAGTGCTGGGGAAGGGAGGCAAGGGCCGATTCACACGTTTTTGGCGGGATTAATCGCAACTGATCTCCCTTCTTTTCACCCTTTTCTTTTCTTCTTACTCTTTTTTGTTCCATTTTAGCTCTCTTTGTTGGCGGGGGCGGGGGCGGGGGAGAGGCAAGGTTTTTGGCCCTCGATTCACAACTTGTTGGCGAGAAAATTGCAACTGATATCCCCTTCTTTTCCTTTCTTCCTCTTTTTTTTTCTTTTATCTCCTCTTTTCCTTTTTCTTTCCCTTTCCTTCCTTCTCTCTTATTTTGTTGATGAGGGGGGGGGAGGCAACAGCCCGGGAGGCAAGGCCCTTTCGCGCCCCCATCTCCTTCTTATTTACACCTTTTCTTTTCTTCTTCCTCTTCTTTCTTTCCCTTTCTCTCCCTTTCCTTCTTTTCCTTCTTTCTCTCTCTTTTTTTTCTTTGCTGGGAGGGGGACCAAGGCCCCTGCCCCATGGATCCGCGCCTCCTTCCACCTGTAGGCCTATCATTCCTTGCACACTTCTGTAATAGCATGTACGTACCGTACTCACATTCACATCACATTCAAAAAAGAAATAAAAGAAAACAACAATTGCACGGCTCAAACATGAAACATTGAATTATCTAAATACACGCTATATACAGGTACTACATGCAGTATAGCTAGAGTGCTGCAGTTACTGCATAGGTTAAATAGCATTGTGTGAGCGCCGTGACCTGACACCGCAGGAGTTGCCCGTGCGGAGGCATGTGATATTACCTAAGCTCGCTGAATTTGTCTTCTCTTCAGTTATATGGTCTCGACATTTACAATCTATTTGCGTTATTATTGTTGTGATTTCAATGTAGTTTTCATAAAAGACCAATAAAGCAGAAGCTTGGACTATGATTATGTTGGCATGGTCCACAGAATTTGTACAAATATATTCAAAGTAAAGATTTTACGCGAAAAATCGGACTGTTTGTGCCAATATATTGCAACCGTCGCACGAATTATCTCGACTGTGTGTGTACAAAGAGATCTCTTTGGTGTGTACGTGTGTGAGCGTAGAACCACGTATTACGTTGACGTCAGTTTGGCTGATGCGTATATATAGCAAGATGCCTCACACGGGATAGGCCCATCCCATCGCATCATGTATTTAGTACGCTACATGACGTGAGTGGCGTGTCTCTAGATAAAGTATCTCTTTGATTAGACTGCATATAGCAAGATGCCTAACACGGGATAGGCCCTACCCTTTGCGACGTGCATATTTGCTACAACACATCATGGACTGGACTGTCTCTTGATAGTGTGATCTCTTTGATTAGACGTGCAGAGGGCGGGTGCACGCCTCGCCGACTCGCTCTCGCGGGTTCGTCGCCTCCTTGCACGGACGACGCCGGCCGTGCTCTCGTCCGCCCGTCCTCCCGGGACCCCGAAACCACCTTTTAACGACATGGACGGCGACCACGGGGTCGACGTGGCACGCGGCATGCCCGATCCCATCCATTTGGAATTGTGTCGCCGTTCCCGCGCCACGGCAGAGGCGGGCAGGGTCGAGGAAAGACGGGTTTGATGTCAAGAAATTCACATTGGCAGACCGTTACGCACCCCCCGCGGCGATTTTGCGTATTAATATATAGATGTATTTAAACCTCGTATAGACCCTACCGATTATTTGTTAGGCTTAGCATTGTGTCCAATAATGAGGTTAAGATAAGTTAAGGCCTATAATTATTATGCTAAATTCAGCCAATATTACTTTCATTCAGAAGTTCATCGCCTTAGTGATTAGGGGTGGATTCAGGATTAGGCTATGAAATGGAGCACATTAACATGTTCTGACGAGAAACAAAACAAAAGGAATAGAGAAAGACAAAGTTTTTAGTTTTTATTTCTAAACTCTAACAAGCCCGAATTTTCTTCAACGGGGGGTTACGGGAGGCCGGGGCAAGGGACGATCATTCACCCTTAAAATATCAGAGATATCCTGTAATCAGGTTTTAATCTTAGATATATTTATATTCATCTTTAGAGGGATAATGGGTCTTGAACTTTAGCCACACTTCCAGGTCTCTCTAAAGAATTAACCACGAACGGTGGTCGGTTTTGACGGGTATCACCTTCCGAACAAAACTGCACGAATCCTGTTTGTGGTGCCACCAAATACCTTGATCTCAAGAACCTGGAATTCTCAAATTTCAAGTTCGTCGCGCTTCTCTATTGTTTTATGTATTTTTAAACAGAAAATTATCCCCAAAAGGGTATCATACACGCAAATCACGTCATATCTATGTACTGATAATGACTAAGGAGGAAGAGGAGACGATCATAGTGATAAGATGATATGTTTTTTTTAACACGGGTGACGATCGAGGGCGGGTGCAGTATTGTCCGAAGAAGCGCTGGGTGTTTGAAAACCGCCAAAGGCTGCGATATCGTGGTATCATGCATGATTATGTAAAAACGTTCCAATATTCGTATTTATGGTAGTTCTTTTTCCGAAGGTTCGTCTTTCGAATTGGTTCTATCTCATAATTTTCATCATTATCATAACATCAAGTAGTGGACGGGAATGTCATTTGAGCAGCTAACTAGAACAGCTGAAGACAGAAAGTTATATAGAACCTGTGTCTCACGGCCTCATTTCATTGGCGTCCCGACGGCCTCCAACGTTGGGACATAGATAAATATTGATCAATTTCTTTTTCGGAATCATGAACCCTATTTCATTTTCGGAGTAATAAGTCCTATGTATATTCTCGTGGTAACGAAACGTTGTTTTGGGATAACCAAGCTTTCGATTAAAGAACCTTTGGATTAACGAACCTTTGGATTAAAGAACCTTTGGGTTAACGAACCTTTGGTAATATGAACCTCAGGATCAAAGTCCTATAAACGTTCCTAAAGTGGGAGTCTTGTGGGACTGCGGACAATTTCCCCTTACGTCTATACATGGATCCCCCTCCTTATCAGTCATGTAACAATTTACGTTGTGTCGAGTAAATACGGTTTAGTAATCGCAAACAAAAACAAACAATTAATTCCCATCAACATCATGACACTTAAATCTAAATGTAGCCCTTAGTTAAAGCAACAATGTGCTCGTAAAATATACTGTTAAATCAACTTGCTAATATTATAATTAACCTTTGCCCGTCCCTATAAAGGCCTACTTCTCTTAATGAAAAAACAAGTCCTTAAACCCAAATTGGAATCATTCAAACAAAACGTTGATGTTCTGGTGCAAATTCATTTATCTTATTTATTCATTTGTTTATTTATTTATATTTTGCCAGGGTAGCCCATTCAACAAACGTTGGTCTTCCATGCGCGGGGCCCTGTAAGTACATCACAGCTAGTATTATACAGTTAATAAGATAAAAATACAATCAAAGTATAGCATACATACAGCAAATAAAATATTACACATCATAAACGAATTCGACAAAATTTTACAAAATTTGAAACATATTAAATAATCAATATAAAAAATGACGCGAGAAAAGATGAGCATATATATTATAAACGTGTAGAGAGAGAGAGAGAGAGAGAGATAGCGAGAGAGAGAGAGAGGTCACATACTGAGAGACGAATAGAAGATAAATAAGAAAGAATAAAATAAAAAGAAAGAAAGAAATAAAGAAGAAAGAAAAGGGAATAGGCAGAGAGAACGAAGAAAGACTGCGGAAGCGTGCATGGGTGGAAGGTACCAATAACTAAAAAGGAAAAGAGAGAAACTAGGGAGTATAGAAAGTAACAAACAGAGTTGCTTTCCATAGAGAAATATCTTCTTTTAGCACTACCCTGACTCAACGGCAAGATGGAAAATGCTTCTTCAGAGCCAATTTGGACGTCTTTACATTACTTATTTGTTTAATATTTAAAGGTAGATTATTCCAGAGAGTTGCACCATGATAACATATTACATTCTTATAATATTCTTTATGACATTTACTCATAATAAGGTCGTGATTGACTGTTGATACTTCTTGAAAAACATTTTTGTAAAGGTCTGCAGATAAAAGATTGAGACATTTAAACACAATATACATCTAAAATATTCAACTGTTTCCTTGAAAGGCATCCATTTCAAGCGAGCGAATAATTCCTTAGATGCAGTATATATATCATAATTTAGAATCAACCTTGGAGCCCTCTTTTGTAATTTGGTTATCTTATCTATAGCCATATGACTTAAAAATCTATTTCCTCATATTTCACAACAGTAATCGATTTGTGATTGAAAAGGACAAGTAATTTCATTGAAATTTCATCTACCTGAGGTTTTACTCTTCTGAAATTGGGAAGACCAGCAAATACTTTTCTACATAAATAATTTATATGATCAGACCATAATAAAGTGTCATCGAAATGTTGTATCTCTATTACTTTTTAATGTACGAGAAAGTGTGCAAAAAGTCCTTGAAATTGTTAATCTATTTTTCGGGTATTTGGGTAAATGTGTTGGTAGTAAACATTGAGCGTACGATAAAAAAATATATACTAATATTTCCGGACCTCCTCTGCAGCTATGTTCTATCAGTTTAGAATATTACTTCCAAAGTTGGAAACAAATCAGGATGCAATCATTAATAACTAATAGAGCATGGAAAGACCAGCAAATATTTTTCTACATAAATAATCTATATGATCAGACCATAATAAAGTGTCATCGGAATGTTTGGAATAAGCTATTAAGCGAATAAAATACGAAATGTTGTATCCCTATTACTTTTTAATGTACGAGAAAGTATGCAAAAAGTCTTTGATATTGTTAATCTAATTTTGGGGTATTTGGGTAAATGTGTTGATATTTGGTAAACAATGAGCGTACTAGAAACAAATAGTATACGAATATTGTCAGTCCCTCTCTGCAGGAGGGCTATGTTCTATCACTTTAGAATATTACTTCCAAAGTTGGAAACCAATCCGGATGCAATCATTGATAATGCCACTTATGCAAAAGGAAGTTTGGTTGTGCCGGAAACTGTTGTATTCACATGCAGGCATTATATTCAGGCATTATGTTTTTCGAGAAAAGATTGCACATAATTCCTTTCCTTTCCATGCATCCTTATCATTTCACGTTTTGACACGTTTCTTTCCTTCTTTCTCAAAGCAACAATGCATGATTAGGCCAAATAAAATTAAATTCTAGTTTCTCGTCACCTATCCTCCAATCTTTTCTGCCCGGCCTCAATTATTTTGTTATTTGATATTTTGGTTCTGAAATTTAACAATACGAGGAAATAGGTCTACAAACAACAACAGAAGCAGATATAAAATAGGACGACGGGCTTGTAACAATGAAAGGGAATCAATATAGCACTGATAATCATCACGATATGAACAATTCTGGACGACTAAGGCTAAAAATATATCCCTTCTGAGCTCTTCGGCATGACATAATTTTGTATACTGTACAGGATGTTATGATAGGGGTACAAATACCGAGAGACGCTTGATCAAATATAAGGGGAGGGGGGGATAGAGAAGGATTTTCGATGCATGAAGATAGTTATGATGATGATGATAATGCCGATGACGATTATAGTGACATTGATGATGGTGATGAGGATGGTGAGGATGATGATGATATAATGCTGATGGCGATGATAGTGACATTGATGATGGTGATGAGGATGGTGAGGATGATGAGGTTGGTGAGGATGATGATGATATAATGCTGATGGCGATGATAGTGACATTGATGATGGTGATGAGGATGGTGAGGATGATGATGATGTAATGCTGATGGCGATTATAGTGACATTGATGATGGTGATGAGGATGGTGAGGATGATGATGATGTAATGCTGATGGCGATTATAGTGACATTGATGATGGTGATGAGGATGGTGAGGATGAAGATGATGTAATGCTGATGGCGATTATAGTGACATTGATGATGGTGATGAGGATGGTGAGGATGAAGATGATGTAATGCTGATGGCGATGATAGTGACATTGATGATGGTGATGAGGATGGTGAGGATGATGATGATGTAATGCTGATGGCGATGATAGTGACATTGATGATGGTGATGAGGATGGTGAGGATGATGATGATGTAATGCTGATGGCGATGATAGTGACATTGATGATGGTGATGAGGATGGTGAGGATGATGATGATATAATGCCGATGACGATTATAGTGACATTGATGATGGTGATGAGGATGGTGAGGATGATGATGATGTAATGCTGATGGCGATTATAGTGACATTGATGATGGTGATGAGGATGGTGAGGATGATGATGATATAATGCCGATGACGATTATAGTGACATTGATGATGGTGATGAGGATGGTGAGGATGATGATGATATAATGCCGATGACGATTATAGTGACATTGATGATGGTGATGAGGATGGTGAGGATGATGATGCTATAATGCTGATGGCGATGATAGTGACATTGATGATGGTGATGAGGATGGTGAGGATGATGATGATATAATGCTGATGGCGATGATAGTGACATTGATGATGGTGATGAGGATGGTGAGGATGATGATGATATAATGCTGATGGCGATGATAGTGACATTGATGATGGTGATGAGGATGGTGAGGATGATGATGATATAATGCCGGTGACGATAAAGTGACATTGATGATGGTGATGAGGATGGTGAGGATGATGATGATGTAATGCTGATGGCGATTATAGTGACATTGATGATGGTGATGAGGATGGTGAGGATGATGATGATAATGCCGATGACGATTATAGTGACATTGATGATGGTGATGAGGATGGTGAGGATGATGATGATAATGCCGATGACGATTATAGTGACATTGATGATGGTGATGAGGATGGTGAGGATGATGATGATAATGCCGATGACGATTATAGTGACATTGATGATGGTGATGAGGATGGTGAGGATGATGATGATGTAATGCTGATGGCGATTATAGTGACATTGATGATGGTGATGAGGATGGTGAGGATGATGATGATATAATGCTGATGGCGATGATAGTGATGAAGATGTTTATGATAGTGTAAGAGTAATCTGTTAAAAGGGTTGTAATGCATGGCCGTGGAGCTAGTCAAGACAGTAAACGGCTAATTTTGCAAAGCAAATAGTGTTGAAGAAAGCATTCCCTCCATCCATGTGTGCCTTTTTGGGCAAAATCAGTCATGTGCGGCAAACGAGCAACTTAACAATGAGGTTCAACAATTATAATGCAGCTTCACATTGTTTTCAGCCTCGCTAATGCATTTTAAATGAAATTTGAATTTAAAGAAAATTAACCCAATGGCTCTATACAAAAAAAAAATCAAATAACCTGAAACCTAGCTCCTCCTCATTTTCGAAAAATGACCATCAAAAATCGGCACGAGGAACTAAGAATTCATGTTACTTGGCCTTCGAGCCAAATGCACGGGAAATAAATGTTGATCTGTTTTTATATTCTCACTCTGCATGATAATGAAGATATCTTACGGCTATAAAAACAAGCGTAAGGATCAACTGTCTTAATATTGATTATAAAAACATAAAAACTCATTTACAAACTGTCAGCTAGTGTCAGTACTTTACATGTTTATCAAGTTTTCACTGTTACAGATATTGTCGATATCGAATTGCTATCAAAACATGATGATCAAATGTCTTAATTTAAAAAAAAGTTCAATGACAATGGATGGCGGTAAAACCGACCCTGAAGAAGAAAGAGAAGAAGACGAAGAAGAAGAAGAGGAAGAAGAAGAGGAAGAAGAAGAAGAAGAAGAAGAAGAAGAAGAAGAAGAAGAAGAAGAAGAAGAAGAAGAAGAAGAAGAAGAAGAAGAAGAAGAAGAAGAAGAAGAAGAAGAAGAAGAAGAAGAAGAAGAAGAAGAAGAAGAAGAAGAAGAAGAGCTGGAAGCTAGAACTTGGAGAAGAGTTGAAGAAGAAGAAGAGTTGGAAGAACAAGAAGAACAAGAAGAACAGGAAGAACAACAAAAACAACAAGAAGAAGAACAATAAGAACAATAAGAACAAGAATAACAAGAAAAAGAACAACAAGAACAACAAGAAAAAGAAGAACAATCAAAAACAAGAAGAAAAAGAACTTGGAAGAATGAGGAGAAAGCCAAATGAACTCAGAAACCGCTGAATGGGGCGCCGTCAATGACTGCATAATAAGTTTTGCCTCATTTGGCTTACCATACATGAAGAGCGTACGAAAATCGTCCATCCAGTCCCAATCGTGTAATCTTTTGTAGGGCCTAGATTTATGTAGATCTAGGTTATGGGAACAAATTGACACATTTATGTCGTGAGTATTCAAAGTTTTTGACCTCCTATTTTACATATTTTGTCAATGTGATGAGTATTTGTACCATTGTGAAAAGTTATTAATTTTGATTTTGTCCGTAATGTATGGTTTCATCAAGTTTTGATGTCTCCAGCTCCCGGTACCGGTCTCACTTCGTTTTGCACGCCCACTGCACTGGCCTTGCCGGCAGGCACGGTTACGGCGCGGCGCTAGTCGATCCTCTCGGCCGGTTTACCTCTCAGCTCCGGGTTGCGTATTTACAGCTCTGGGCTGTTCCTGCCACCCTGCAAAGCCCCCAATCCGGCAATCGGCACTAATGACAAGTTCAATGATCCCAGATTCCCAGTGCAGTGGTAATGACAATGTCATTGTATTCAAGATTGGGAGCACCTACCAGCAACCTGTACCTGTTACGCTGTAAGCTGTAGGCCTAGCCCTAGACCGAAGATTTTCATGAACATTATCATGAAGACGTTAATGATAATAGAAGTTAGAACTAAATTAGATTATAAATATAATTATAACTGAAGTGAAGAGAAGAGTGTTGATTTCCTTTGCTCTCTCTCACTCTCTCTCTCTCTCTCTCTTGCAGACTCTCTTCTTGACTTCTTGTTTCCCCCCTTTTTTTCACAGCAGAAAATTGAGAGAAGCCAGTACTAGGCAGTAGGCTTTTAGCAGAACAGTGAAACTGAAAGTTTTGGGAGATGACTTATGGTAATCATCAGATCAGGAAAATTATCTTTCTTAAAATTAAAAAGCTGTAATCCGAATCGTTGAAATGCAAATAAGCAGTTGTGTGACTACAGAGTACAGTACTCGCAGTCGTAGTCTACTTATTACAAATTCTAGAAAAGAGGACTTAGAGGTGCATGGCAAATTCGGGAGACTCTCTCCAATTTTAGAGATTTAACAGCATCTTTAAGTTTAACAAGGCTAATTCCCCCGCATAGTTTTACCTCTCTTGACTGTCGTTGCCATCTAAGTCAGGAGCCCATTGGTTTTATGTGTGGATCATCACAGACACTGTTTTGAAAAAAAAGTATGGTAGATCTAGGCGATGAATATTTCTTTTAAAGTAGACGGACTAAAGGGGTATTTTCAAGAGGAATGTGATCATATGTTAATTTTAAGCCAAGCCCAAGTGGTCCCTTTACATAAAATTTACCTGTTTACTAGAAGCAATTTAGTATCGCAAATGGGCTACCAAAAAAAACTTTACAAAAGTCTCTGACATTAGAGACAGTCTCCCAAGTAAGAAACAGTCTCCCGTATTGGCCACGCGCCTCTACCGTATGACCAGGGCCCTGTCTTATAAAGAGTTGTGATTGATTTGGATCAATCGCAACTTTGCTGTCTCCTATCTCTTGTGTACCGTACATAGTTGCGATCTATATTAATCACAAATAAGTTGCGATTAATATCAACACTTCATAAGACGGGCCCAGCTCTCTTAAATTAGTTCAATGTACAGTGTTTGTACATTACTTTTTCCAATGATATGGTATCATTTTTGTGTGTGTGGCATATGCAGGAATAGGTTGGTAACCGAGAAGACGAGAAGATGGGACGAGCTCCCAAGAAACCTCATGAGGTCCTGTTTGATGGCCTGCAGACAGACCTCAAAGGACTGATCATCAGGTTCATTGCAACAGAGAGCGTACGCTATGAGGAGTTTACCAAGATTTGGAGAGCGCTCAATTTCCCCCTCATCTTTTAGTAAGTTCATTCAGATTCGGAAGAAAAAACAAACTGGAGACATGATGATAAGAAGAGGAATTTTGTTTACCTCATTATCATCAATGCTGTTCTTCCTAGGGATCCTGCCATTATTATTTATTAGTTAATACCCCTGCAAATGCCAGGTAGATTTACCCATTTACCCCTGGGTGGAGAGTGGCAAATGTGAATTAATGTCTTGCCAAAGGACATTAGTGCTGAGCTGGGATATAAACTCTTGCCCTTGGATTGAGAGTCGATTGAATGCACCACCAGACCACATTACCTCCACAATTAGTATCGTGAGATTATTTTCAATTTGCAAATTTTATATTTCAATGTTCCGTACGGTATTTCAAATGAAAGTCTGTCTCAAAATCATCAGCATTGATTTTCACTGTCGACATGTCTATATGACCGGAGCAATGTCAGGATAACTGTTAACATATATATGTTATTTTTAATTTCTTTGTGTGAATATACAAAAATCTGATGGAAGGTTTCGAACTTAGCAGTTCTATCCAATGAAGATGTACAAGAAGAAGAAAAAATTAGCTCTGCGACGACAACAGAAATAGACATCAGATTGAATACCAGTAAAATATACTAGACACATGTTTTTTCCAATTATCATTCCCCTTTACTTTTTCATTTACAATTACAGTGGCATAAAGAGTGACCAGCTCCTACGAACGGTAAGTTTTCTAAAAACAAAGATGATAATTGTGTAATTGAGTTTACAGCTTTAATTATTTCTCTTTGACATGAAATTAAAATGTACTGTTGACATTTAAAAAAACTTCTGACTAGTACTATTTGTGAAAAAAGTTTATTTGAAAGT
The DNA here is from genome assembly GCA_037976565.1 of Mesocentrotus franciscanus. NCBI lineage: Eukaryota > Metazoa > Echinodermata > Echinoidea > Camarodonta > Strongylocentrotidae > Mesocentrotus > Mesocentrotus franciscanus. Next base: position 3,430,772 of record CP137683.1, read on the forward strand.
CTCCGGCAAAATGATAATCATTAGATGTTGAACAGTGGAGGTGGCCATTCTATTAATACAAGAAAAATCCTTGTACAGACAATTTTTTGTTTACTTACATTTCATACCAGTGGGTATAGCTTTTGGATGATCACAAAGTAACTTTTCACAAATCTTTTACACATACCTGGATTTAGTAGATTGAAAAATGTTGTCATGGTCTTATGGATATGTCGTTGGACTGTGAATCACATGGTTTGCTGTTCGAGTCCCGCTGCGGCACTAATGTCCTTTGGCAAGAAAATCTACATTTGCCACTCTCCTCCCAAGTGTGGTAAATAGGTACCTGGTAGGAATAAGTTTCTTGAATGCTGGATTGCCTTATCATGGTAGCTCGGCTGAAGCCAGGGTAATAATTTGATTGCAGGGCCCTCAGGGAGAACAGTATTAAAACAAGACATATTATTATTATTATTATTTAAATGTTTTTGTGTGGAATCACCCTTAAATTTCTCTGTACTCTCTTTTCTGTCTCTATCTCTTGTTAGTTCACATCAGAAGCGTTTTCCCTGACTGCGACGTCTCTGGTCCCGCCACATGATCTTCAGACTAGAATATGTGCCATGTATATGTTATATGGATTGTATCACACCCAGCCCTGCTCACCCAAGGTCAAGGTCAGTACCACTCACTAAATAGACCGGTTTATTAACATATTCAAATTCTATGCATAAAGTTTATAGAAAGGTTGTTCTTGACAACCTGAAAGCTTTCAGAGGCTTACCCGACATATCAACGGGTAATGTATGCAGACTGTATTGTAGTTCAAAAAGTAGGGCAAATCAGCCGCAGCCCTCCTTTTTCTGGCAGCCTAAAAAAATGGAAATGGGAAAAAGAGAGAACGATGGAAGGAAAAATGATAAAAGAAAGAGAAAATAATGTAAAAGAGAACAAGAAAGAGGGTGGGGGAAAAGGAGGGAGAAAAAAAGGAAAAACATGAAACTTACATTTACACTTACAGATTACATTCCAGATGGGTTGGCTCGACATGTGCCTAAAAAGACTGCGGACGAAAGTACAATACAAAAACAGTTTTATAAAAATTGTCTTTAAGAGAGAAAGAGAGGTTATTTCTAAGATGAAATGAAAGGGGCTATGTGACTTCAACAATGTGGGCATCATCCCATTGAATGTTGTGTCTAGTATTAAGGGCGTGTCTGCTATTGATGAATGAGATGGAACATTCAATATGAGGGCTTTTTGTGCTCTTTGAAAGGAGCACACAATGGGGGCAGTGCGATTTAAATTTCAAGGGATGGATTAGAGTTTTTATTGCTCACGAACGCTATCCAAGGGCCCTAAAGTGGACCCCTGGACCACATTAGTAAAGATAGAAGTGGTTCCCAAGACAACCCGCTGTTGTATAAAATTGTCCCTAGGAGAAAGCGTGAGTTTCCATCGCTCAAGACGGTCATCTTGAAGGTTCTGAATTGCTCAAACTCGAGAGCATCCTGGGGCTCTGCCCTGGAACCCCCAGCAGGGGCTCTGCTATGCCCCCCAAGCTCTGCCATGTTGTACGGATCCATTAGAAAGCAAAATAAGCTCACTAAATAA
>CP137683.1:4034864-4217782 GCA_037976565.1 Mesocentrotus franciscanus
TCGGATGAAGATGATGAGTTGGAATCGGATGAAGATGGAAGTGAAAGGAAGGAAAATATGAAGTCTCTCTCACAAGGGAAGAAGGGAAGATTAATAGATGCAATGAAGAAACACAAAACCGATAGGAAACAAAGAAAACATGACTCTGATAGTTGTGATGATGATGATGACGACGAGGAGGATGAGGGAGAGGAGGACGACGAGGAAGAGGAGGAGGAGGACTTTAATGATTCTGATGAAGATGATAAGAAAAAGACAATCAAGATGGATCCCTATGGTAATGTGATCGGCGAGGAGAAACCTGAGAAGACATCCACCTACATTCCTCCTCATAAAAGAGCCGAGATGATGGGACAATCAGTGGATGCTGAGAAAAAAGCTAAGATGGATCGATTAAGGAAACAACTCAAAGGAGCAATAAATAGGTATGAAAGTCAGTTTATGATACAGTCAAACCTGCTTTAGTGACCACCTGTCTACAAAAACCACCTGTCTACAAAGACCACATTTTTTGTTTCCCTTGAAAATGGTTTCTCATTGAAACATGTACTAAAGGAACTTGTCTGCAAAGACCACCTGTCTACAAAGACCACTGTGTGTGTTTCCCTTGGGCGGTCACTATAGACAGGTTTGACTGTAGTAATAATAACAAGATTGGATATCTTTGAAGCGCATACATACACCACACAATGTTCTTGCAGAGCTCCAATATCATCCTGGCTCTGGATTTTCGTGCTCACAGCATTCAAGGAATTTTTACCGGTACCCATTTAACACCTGGGTGGAGAGTGGCAAATGTAGATTAATGTCTTGCCAAAGGACACTAGTGCCGTGCTGCGGCTCGAACCCACGACCTTTGCATCTCAAGTCAATTGTTTAAACCACTCAACCACGACACCTGTATGACCAATGCACATCTCATCATATTTTTAGACTGGATTTTAAAGTGCACTAGGGTATAAAATTTAAGAAGTTAAATTCCTTTTAATTACATTCCAGAATAGTCATATGAATAGGCAATATTGAAATTGAACTTTGTGAGCTTCCCATTTGGTAAAATGTGTGATCAGCAGCAAATACATGTAGGCCATTTTTGTAATGTAACCAAATTTATATTTGAGTGCCTCGATACAAATTATTTAATTCACTGTTACACATGATTGTTTTTCAATAGTCAGAATGCAAATTGCATACATTACGTGTTGTAAGGTAGGGCAAGCCATGATGTTTGTCCTACCTAGCAACAACTAATGTATGCAATACGCATTCTGACTATTGAAATACTATTATTCGTAACAGTCGAATGAAATCATTTGTATCAAGGCTCTTCACAAAGACGTATGCATCAAATTTGATTACATTATGAAAATGGCCTATTGTAGTGATAGCGTACCACTATGGCTATCGGCCAGTAGCAGATTTTGCTTTTTCTATGACTGCTAGAGGAAAAGTTTGCTTTAATATCCATATTTATATATGACTTTTTGAATCGTTAAATTTACATTTTTGAAATCCCTTTTGTTCCTTATATTTTCAATCCAGTCATAGCCTAATTGTAATGTGTATGATGGCCTTCATATATGGATATTTAATAATGATAATAATAATAATGAATACTTATAAAGTGCACTTATCTAAAAACTTACTCAAGGCGCTATACAAAACAAAATACAACATAACATCATTAGTAACTCTGAGTAAATAAAACCTTAATGCTAAATATATTACTCATTGCGGATGTAGTATCAAAAATAATATCACTAGTGATATTCGTTTGTCTGGCAATGTATGGTCAATAAGGGATCTAAAAGATCACGACGTTTCATGCGCCGCTGCAACACTTTGTCAGGTGATAAAATCTAATCTAATCTTGCTTACATTAGATTTTATCACCTGACGAAGTGTTGCAGCGGCGTACAAAACATCGTGATCTTTTAGATCCCTTATTGACCATACATTGCGAGACAAACGAATATCACTAGCGATATTATTTTCAAAATAAAACCTTTTTAACATGTTTCTGAAAGGTTTTTAGGCATTGAATGTTTTGAATGTCACTTGGCAGCTTGTTCCAGAGAACTGGTGCAACATGCACAAAAATCAGTATAAGCTAGAAGAAAAAAATGTTTCTAATAATAAACCAGTTAGTATTCTTTTGATGTCAGGTGCATTTAATAGTGACTGTCATTGATGTGAGAGATCCTAGAATGAATCTCAATATTTGTTGTATATTACAGGTTGAGTGAAAGCAATGCCCTGTCCATCTCCAACCAAATAGAGGAGCTTTATCTCACCAACAGCCGCAATGGTAAGTGTTCCTTTTCCCCCCTAGAGAGAGAAGAATGATGAGTCTTTGAGAGACAGAGTTAACGCTCTCATTTCCAGTATTACGTCTGTATATTTTATTCAGATATTGTACAACTTCCAACTGACTTACCAAACTGTTTACATGATAAGATGTGCCATTATACCCTCCTTGATTATACTCACTCTCACACATGTTGTACAACTACAACACAAAACAAATTGTATACATTATGTGTTGTTAGGTAGGACAAGCCATGATGTTTTGCCTTACCTAGCAGTGATTTATATATGAAATTCGCATTCTGACTATTGAATTACAATTATTCACAACAGGTGAATTAAATCATTCGTATTAGGCACTTCACAAATACAAATATCTATACATTAAAATTTAGATGTACATTACAAAAATGGCCTATTGAAATATGTAACAATTAATCTTTTCTTCGACAGATATGAATGAGAGTTTGAGCAGACTGATCCAGGATGCATGTATCAGTTACAGCATGGCACCCGACAGACTGGTTATGGAACATGTTTTTCTGATTGCTATCCTACACTCCGTCATCGGCAGTGAAGTGGGTAAGTATCAGTAATTCAGTACCTATTCTATGCGAATGCGTTCCAGTGAATCAACTAGTTTACTAGCTCCGCAAGTTGTTTTACTGTTAACTGAGAGTGTAGTTATAGCCCCTCTAAAGTGGGAGCCCCACAAATTTGATGGCTACATTTCACTTAAATTGTATCATAATGTGAAAGAGGATGTCATGTAAGACACATTTCTGCCAGGATTTTCAAAACAAATGTGTTTGAAGTTGAATATTGATGAAAGAATACAAAATTTAGGTTTCTGCGTACAACAGAAAACCCAAATTATGTATTTTTTTATCAATATTTGTCTTCAAACACATTTTTTGGGGGAAATCTTTGCAGAAGTGTTTTTTAAATGACATCCTCTTTCACATTACTATACAATTTAAGTGAAATTTTGCCATCAAAATTTGGGGCTCCCAACACTGTAAGAGGGTCTTTAAACTGCAATATCAGTTTGAAGGGCTAAAGGCTTTCTGCTACAGTAAAACAAATTCAATAATCTTTTGAAGGCTCGCAAATCTCTGATGAGGGCTTTAAGTATCGGAGGTTTTATAATTGTCGCACGAATTGTAAACATTTACTTTTACTTCAAAGAACAGACCATGCTAGCACAGTAAGTTATTTTTTTTGTGAAGGGGAGCTTTTCTGATATTTCTGGGGCTCCCAACACTTTAAGAGGGGCTTTAAACTGCAATATCAGTTTGAAGGGCTAAAGGCTTTCTGCTACAGTAAAACAAATTCAATAATCTTTTTAAGGCTCGCAAATCTCTGATGAGGACTTTAAGTATCAGAGGTCTTATAATTGTCGCACGAATTGTAAACATTTACTTTTACTTCAAAGAACAGACCATGCTAGCACAGTATAATATATTTTTTTGTGAAGGGGAGCTTTTCTGATATTTACTGATGTACACAGGAGATTCACAGCAGTTTTTATGTTTTATCTTCTTATTTACCTCTCTTTGAATTTGAAATGATTTCTATGTGATAGCTTCGGTGTCCAAGTCCAGACACACCTTTACCACGCGTGCACTGGCCTTGTAAGCAAAAGAACTGAAAGCAATTTGGTGCTTGATTATGACAATTGTTCTCATGCTGTAGGTGCCCATGTACTGCAGTCCGTAGCGACTCGTTTTGATAGGATTCATTCTGATGATGGTAACTATGGTGACAGCAAGGAAATAGACAACATCATTATACTCTTTATCCATCTTTATAACTTCAAGGTAAGAATGATATACCAGTATTTTTCTACCTTTGGATACACATGTTAGTGGAGAACACACCCTTTGCATTGAAATGCCTTTCTGAGAAATCCTACATATGTTGAATTGAATGTATTGTGTACCTGATAAATATCTTGTGTTATTACAGTGGGCAGGCTCAAAGATAAATTACATTAAATTTGTGTCTGACTATGTGAAACATCCATGTGCAAGCTAAGATGGAATAGAATGTGTACGTTCTAAATCTCATTCACTAGATTGTAATTTTTGTTGTAGACCATCTCAATGTTTGAGGAAAATATTACCTGTATCACTTATTCTATAATCTTGACCTTAACACTATGCATTACCTTTGATAGACAAATTTAATGAATTTATGATATATATAATACAAAAACAAAAGTTCAATTTTTTTTCTTTATTTTACACATTTTTGTTGTTTACTTTTATTTATTTATTTAATTATTTTTTATTTAATTCTTTAGATTTATTTATTTATTTATTTGTTTATTTATTTATTTATTAATTGACTGATTGATTGATTGATCGATTGATTTTTTTATGGGGGGGGGGGCAGGAATTTGTTGTTTCACAATGTGCGCGTTGAGCTTGAATGGAATAATGCGTTATTTTATTCATCATCAGATTGTCCATTGTGTGCTGATATATGACCTGATCAAGAAACTTGCTGAAAGCTTTACAGAGAGACACATCGAAATGCTTCTACAAATTCTGAAAAGTAAGTTCCTCTGAAATTAATTTGGTAACATAGCAAACTAAATAGAAATGTCTGACCCACTGATTGATTCTGCTTATATCTATTGTAGAATTCTAAAAAAGGCAAAAGTGTGTTTGTAAAGTAATGTTGTATGAAGTTTTGTTCATTTTGCTTTACTATCTATAATCTGGTCATGCCTCCTCTCCTTTAATGGGCACTCCTTTCTAGCTTTGTTATGGATGTGCTTGCCTATATAATAGTCTTCAAGTTAAACTTGCATTCTGGTAATAATGGAAAATTGATTCTCACTTTAATTTAATGAACATTCACTACATATTCAAGATTACAAATAATTTATACCAAATGAATTGGGTAGAAAAAATATATAGTAGCTGAGCAGTGAGTGCTGCAACACACAGAAATACAGCTATGGTAGTCATTCCAATGGACTAACTCAATTTCCTTTTTATTTACTCCTTACCCAATAGGTTTTACGAGTTTCTATTGAATTGCTTGGTTGACATCTTTTACGTGCAATATTGTTTTTATTTAGCACCAGCATTCTTTTTTGTGAAGGGGGTTTAATGCATCATATGTAAATGAGACTTACATGTATAAGCCATCGTTCAGACTTGTATTATATGTTTGTTTGTATGTTTATTAGGTGCCGGGGCCACACTCAGAAAAGATGACCCATCATCCCTCAAGGACATCATCCTTCTCATTCAGAGTCAAGCCAATCAGTGTCCAGATGAACTCAAACAACAGTATGTCATCTCAAATTTCATTTTATTCAGGTGTTGTTGTTTTTTTTTGGGGGGGGAGGGGGAGGGGGTAATTTTTTCCAGTTAGCCTGGACTGATACAATGATTAGCCAATAGTCATTGTCAAAAGCATTATACTTTTTTTTTAATGTTAATGTAATTTAAAAAAAAATTAACTGCTGCATGTGTACCAAGACCAAAAGAATGTTGACTATGTAGACCTAGCCAAAATGAATTGTGTGACAGAGGAGAATAGGTTCATAAAAATCCTTTAAAAATATAATTGTGTTATAGATAACAAAGGATGTATTTTTGATGTCTTCACAGCAGTGAAGATTCATGAAGAACATTTTATAGTTTGGATGGTTGTACTCTTAATTCTCTGTATATACACAGGTCTCGAGTGAAGTTTATGCTTGAGACGATTGGTGCATTACGTAACAACAACCTACGCAGGATCCCCAACTATGACCCTACGAACCTTGATAGACTAAGAAAATTACATCGGAGCATCATCAAAGACAGAGGTACATTTAAAGGGCTATACAATAGCAAGTTGCTATGAAGGAAAGCAGAAAATCAGAAAAATAAAATTGTAGAAAAACTGAATGAAATTTGTGAAAGATAAAAAGACAGTTATCAATTGAAAGTTATAATTAATTTTTAATTGCTGCATGTACACATGGAAATTTCGGAGTCGGCAGAGTCAGAGTGGTGGGTAACTCTCCCATTTGTTCCGATACACAAAATGTTATCATGCAGAGGTGAATTAGTTACTCGGATTATGCTTGTGTTGAACAACATATCTAGTGAGCTTCATGACAATATGAAATAGGTTGTAAGATGTATTGACTCAATCTATCTCCCTGAACTTATTTAATTGTTATTCAGTGTGTTAAAGGCATCGTTTAACAATGTTAAATCTGAGATGCATGGCCCTACGTGTTATCAGTGTCTGTGATATGGTGTAATATTGAAGCCCTAAAAAAATTGCGCTTCAAAATGATCAAGAAGTGCCTCAAAAAAGTAAAAATCTTTGAGTGATCGGTTTTACCATGCTCGTTTTCCCCAATAGACTGTAGTGTTATAAAAACCATTAGGAAAATGCAAAATTTGATTTCGATTTCCAATCATAAATATCTTGATAATCAGACAGGCGATCAGCTTGTAAAAGTCACGGGGTTCTTGACTGACCTTAAGGTTTATAATTATCCTTGCATCATGAGCTAAATCCAGGATTTTGTTTCAGAATCTGAGTTACCCAATCCCTTTAAATGATATAACTATATGTACATGTATATTGCAGGATGCGATGATTCTACTCTTCGCATCTCACTCGCCGACCTCATCTTGGCTGATGAAAGAGGACGCTGGTGGATTGTAGGATCGGCTTGGAGCGGTCATGGCCCTAAACAGAATGTCAGGTAATTAGAGTTTTCATATCATGTATCATTCTTTTCTACCTTGAAGAGAATATTATTACTTGAAAGAAGTCATGATATCACAGTGTGTATATAAGTGCCTCTGACGTGTACAAAGGTAATACAAGAACTGTCTGTCGGAAAGACATTGAATACACACATTGAGATATGCATTACATTGTAGCCGCAGTGATGCAATATTGGGACTATTGTGAAAATGGCAGTGCCCATAACTGCCCAGTTCTAAGCTTTAAGTTTTACAAATTTAAGACCTTTAAATTGATATTTTAAGCCTGTTTCACACCTTTGATTTGATTTTAGATGGGCCCATGAAAAAAAAGGGTTTTTGTTGTTTTTTCAAAATCTTTTCTTTTCATTTTTGTTTTAAATTTTGCTTGCAAATTTAGTGAGATAGGAGGAGGTTGGATTTGGTGATGGTTAGAAGTAATGCATGTTGTAAATGTGGATAGATAAGTTTCTACATCAATAGAGCAATATTTGCATATTTGCCTTGCATTTCAGTAAAGTCATGAAAAGTACTTTAAAGCCGGCATGATGCTAAGGCTAACAAATGTAAATGACAATATGCATGTTACAGTCGTGTGAGTGTGAGAAAAGTGTATACATTAATTGTTGCTAGGTAGGACAAAAATTATGGCTTGTCCTACCTAACAACACGTAATATATGCAATTCGCATTCTGACTATTGAAATACAGTTATTCGTAACAGGTGAATGAAATAACTTGTAACTAGGCACTTAAAAGATTTGTGCATTAAATTTGATTACATTACGAAAATGGCATATTACACTGATCAGCATACTGTACATCTATCTTTTCATCTAATTACAGTGACCAATCTTCAGGAGGGCAGCTGGATGAGATGGTCGGCAAGAATCTAGAAAGCAGTCACAAGATTAGTGAGTTGTCACGGCAACAGAGAATGAATACAGACATAAGACGAACTATCTTCAGTATCATCATGACTGGGGAGGTATGTATTTGCTAGGATTGATTTAATCCTTTACAAGCTAGGTTAATTTTACTGGCTTCTGAGCCAAGAAGGGACAGATCTTGGCCAGGGCCCTGTTTCATAAAACTTGTTATCAATAACAAGTCTCAATAACTGTTATAAGCTACTGAAATCGTGGAATTTGATTGGCTGAGAGCAAATTTGTCATAAAAATTTAGGATTTCTTATTGATAACAAGTTTTATGAAACAGGGCCTAGATCTTGGCTATGAAGTGATAGGAAATGCTGAACGTAGCATAGAGATAGAGCATGTGATAACGAATAAGCCCTTCGAGTTTCCTATCCATATCTCAAGCTGATTTTGAATCATTGCTGATTAATTATTCATATATTCAAGTATATACAGATCTGCATTGTGTGCAAAATATATGGGGTTGGCTGCTCATAGGGTACCAACTTCTCCCGCTGTGCAGATCCCGATGTTTACAATTTTAAGTGCATTTTGTTTCTAAAGATGTATAAGACTAGGCTAATGAAATGTCATAGTGCAAAAAAAATATACTCTTAAGGTGTCGTGGAGGTGTCGTGGTCTAGTGGATATGTCTCCGGACTGCGGATCACATGGTTCGCGGTTCGAGTCCCGCCTGGGCACTAATGGCCTTTGGCAAGACATTAATCTACCTTTGCCACACTCAACCAAAGTGAAATAAATGGGTACCTGGTAGGAATTACTTCCTTGAAATGCTAGAGCGTCATATTAATGACAGCCATGCATAAGCTGGGATAATAATTGTGGAGCGCCAAGAGTGTCAAGTCTGACAGACATGAGTACTGTAGAACCCACTATTATTACTAACTATTATTTGGAAAAAAATCTCAAGTTTCATGGCAAACAGGGTGTAGGCGCTGTAGGCATGATTTGGTTGTGTTTGATACGACTACACAAATGTTTTGAATACTGCAAACCAGAAACCTTTACAACAATGAACATGAAACTTTCATGAATGGCCGACATTCAGTCTTGTATCGGTTGTCATTCATTCATTTTTTTGGCATGAATCTTCCAAATTGAATCTGAACCATTTGTGAAATTCACAAACAATTGAGTAATGTTGAGATGAATTGTTTGTGTTTTGTAGGACTACACAGATGCCTTTGAGAAGCTGGTGAGGCTGGGACAGAAAGGTGGTCGTGACCGGGAAGTAGTTCATGTGACCCTCGATTGCTGTCAGCAGGAGCGTTCTTACAACCCTTACTATGCCTACGTCAGCGATAAACTATGCCAGTTTGACAGGAAATTTAGGGTAAGATTTTCTCTGTCTTTGTCTCCTGTTTCTATACTCTGTTAGTATTCCAAATCAAAGGGGTGTCGTGGTCTAGTGGATACCTCACCGGACTGTGGATTGCATGGTTCGCGGTTCCTGCATGAGTCCCGCCGCAGCACTAATGTCTTTTGGCAAGATATTGATCTACATTTGCCACACTCCGTCCAGGTGAGGTAAATGGGTACCCGGTAGGAAGAAATTCCTTAAATGCTTGAGCGCCTTTTCATGGTAGCTAGGCTAAAGCTGGGGTAATGATATGATTGCAGGGCCCTCAGGGAGAACAGTATTAATACTGATGAGGCTACCCTGGGTAAACAAGACATATTATCAATATTATTATAAAATTATGGACAAAATAATGTTATACTCCCTGTGATTACCGTTGAAGTTAATACAAAATAATATGGAGTATACCCTTGTATCCCACTCAAGGCTATTCAATAATACAGTCAAACCTGTCTTTGTAGCCACCTCTCTTTGAAGGTAAACTGTCTATAGTGGCCATGTATTTTGTCTCCCTCAAGAAAGAAATGTGTGTTGTAGAACCTGTCTAGAAAGGCCACCGGTCTACAGTGGCCACTTTCTCTGTTTCCATTGGATGGCCTTTGTAGACAGATTTGATTGTACAGACAACAACATGTATATGATTATTACGTAGTTTCATAAGTGTTTGATGTATAAAATCTTCTTTCCTGTAGATGGCATTCCAGTTTGCTTTATGGGACAAGATTCGTATGTTGGAAGAATTGAATCCTTCCGCCTCAAGAAACCTAGCACTCCTTCTTTCTCATCTCATATCATCTAAAGCTCTACCTCTCTCAGTAATCAAGGTTTGTATTCCCATTTTTGTCATTTCCTTATTATTTCTGTGATAACATTCCTCACGTTTCAGTTTATTGTTTATTGTTTCATATTTCACATATATTTCCAATTTTGCAATTATTTCACAAAGTAAATGATACAAATAAACGTGGATTTATTAAAGAGACAAAAAACAGAAAGTGAGTACCTCATATCAATTTGTTTGAATGTAAGAGATGTTTGTGTACGTCACACCCTTTGCAATTTTCAGGCAAATCTGTTATCTGTTTTTTTTTTTAACTCCATCAAAATAGACTTGCTCTGAAAAGGCAACCTTGTGGACAAACAATATTTTTCAATATAATTAATACAAAATATCTTTATACAGTAATTAAAAGTGAAGATGCTACATAGAATGATGGTATGCATGCTGAGTGTACAAATATAAATTTGAGGGTGTTTAATGGTTTCATACCTTGCTTTTTTCTTGAGCCATCCCTCTCCATTAGATTACGGTCTTGTTGTCTGTCACATCAAATATGTGCAGCTAAGACTATGCAAACGCAGTGGGTACACACCTACTATTGCCTGTATGATATACATGTAGTGTCACACAATAGCTTTTCAGCCATTATGAGAGTCTTAACCCTATGTTAACTGGGGGTCAATTTGACCCCCCCCCTGTAGTAATTTAGCGACGACTCCGGAACCGCGGCAGATGTAAATTTTTCCTTTTGTGACTTTTTTCTTTCGGGTCTTACGCATCTTTTAAAAAAAAATTTGTGAAAATCGGACATATAGTTACAAAGTCACGTGACCTTTTGTCTTTGCATGTCAGCCCGAAAATCGCTCATTTTTGTGATTTGTGTACAAAACATATGGAAATATAATTTTTCCTAAAGAGAGATAAAACATTGGTTATTTGGTCTTGTTCAAAGTTTAGGTGTTTGTTTTGGGGTCAAAATAGATGAATTGTAGTTAGGAATGAAATAAAACAACAAAAACAATAAAATACATAAGTTAAAAAAACAATGAAATACATAAGAAATTATAAAAACAAGAGATAACATAAGGAATAACCTGGCTCTTCCAATTTTTGTTGTCGTATTATTATTCCAAATGGTCTAACGAATATATGTAGTAAAAAAGAATGCTTAAATATGAATAATATATGATTTATGGGTAAAAATGTGAATGTTATGACTTTATTTGCATAAATTACCATAAATATGCAAATGAGTGAATTTTTCAAAAAATTGAAATTACCATAGTATTCTTTACACTTCACTTGACATGCATGCAAATTTTCGCGGCGATCGGCCGTGAAACGGCCCAGATCTTAGGGGCAGGGGGGCAAATTGACCCCCAGTAAAAACCTGGTCTGAAATAGCCCAGTTAGAATAGGGTTAAACCAAATATGCTATTTTGTGTACCGGTAATGAATTGCTTTACACAAATTATATTTGTAATCTACATTATAAAATGTATATTGGTGTGCTTCTGCAATGATGTTTATTTTGGATTGTTGCTGTAATTACCTGTACAGAACAATTGTAAAACTTACTATACTTGAATATGATACATGATTGATGGTTGCATCTTAACTCTGCTGTAATATTGAGAGGTCCTGCTTTGCTCTACCAGCCTTCATTCACTGAAACTGGCATTGTTTAAAATGTACATGTAGATACAGTCAAACCTGCCCCAGTGACCACCTGTACAGAAAGACCACGTGTCTATAAGACCATATTTTTACCCCCTTGAATATGGTTTCTCATTGAAACCTGTACTAAAGGAACCTAGACATAAAGACAACCTGCCTGTAAAGACCACTTTTCATGTTTCCCTTGAGTGGTCTTGATTTACAGATTTGACTGTACAGTATATGTGAATAATTGTAGGGAAAAAATTGAAATAAGAATCTTGCCAATGAATATATGCGTAGGGTATGATTTCATCCTGAATCCATGTTTTTGTCTTCTAGATTGTGGAGTTTGCAGACATGAACAAGCACACGGTGAGATTCCTGAGTAGTCTTCTAACAGACTTACTTCTAGAGAAACCGGACAATCTCATCACATCTATCTTTGGAGGAGTTGCCATGGTCACCAAGCTCAGAGTTTTGAGAGAAGGACTGGGACTTTTTATGCATCACTTCTTGTTGAATACAAACAGGAAGGTGAAAGGAGGAGAGGAGGTGATGGAGAAGTTAAAGAAGAAAATCAACATTGCTGAAAGTGCTATGCAAGGAGAAGACGGGCCAGTCAAATTGTAAGCTGGTTTCATGTAGATTCAGTCTAACCCAGCCAGACTCCCTGGCAGACTTCAGCAGTATGCATGACACATGTTGTATCTTGACCTTCAGTGAAGACGCTGTGATGTTTGAGTTACAGAGAAGTTATGGAGAAGTTAAAGAAGAAAATCTCTATTGCAGAAAGTGCTATGCAAGGAGAAGACGGGCCCGTCAAATTGTAAGCTGGTTTCATGTACATTCAGTCTAACCCGCCAGACTTCCCAAATCGTGTATATTGACATTCAGTCAAGACGCTGTGATGTTTGAATTCTTGCTCATTGTTTAAAGATGCATAGGAGTGGGCTCTGATGGGGAATTCGACACCGTTTGGGTGTTCACCCAATATCAGGTGTTGTCAATCACTAGGATTAGCCTTCAGTTTTATGACCAACAGGCCTTGTGTAATGCCTTGCATTCCCCCATATTATCTCACTTTTCCCTCACCTGAAGACTCTCCCAGAGACTAGGGGGTACTTCTTCATTAGCCTATGGGTTTGCTGTGTACAGACTTGTACACACATTAATGGTATTTCCACCAAGTCTGGTGTCAGCGAAATATGGCATTCTGCACATGGAAACTGACACCCATCTCCCTTAAAGTCCCAAGTCATGATTTGTATTTACAGATGGTTCTCACAACACATGTGTAGTGAAAGGTAATGAAGTAGGATTTCTTTCTTTCAAAACACTGTGAGATGAAAGGTCAGATTATAGCAAGTCCCTAATGGTGGAATCTCACCAATTCCCCCTCCCCTCTCCCTATCCCCTATCTGATATAAATGCAATAAATCATGAATCCAGTAGTGTGGCCGATGGTACAAAGATATTGCATGCTCCGGCATTCATTATAACAAAGTATGTGAACCAACAAATTCAGAATTTCCAAAGTGATGTTATATTTCACCGAGGTTGCAGGCCGAGGTTGAAATATATAATGGCACAAGGGGAATTCTGAATTTGGGAGTGAATATACACTGTATGTTATATTGAACAACGAAATTCATGCATTATTTGTTGTATAATATTGAGGGTATTTGCAATATCTGATTCCTTGCTCCTTTGAAGTAAGGCCCTCTAGATTACTTACCTTCGCGTCAGATGTGCACCTCTAAGACAATGCAGACGATCGGTATGGGCAGGGAAGAGAGGTGCGCAGTCCTATTTACTTTTGTGCAAGAAAGGTTGTCATATTGCAGGCTCATGCACATATAACAAATTGTTGAGGACGTCACTTCAAGCTTATGCCTAAGACCACCCCTTTTCTGTATATACAATGTCATTATCATACATCTAAAGTTATAAGATTGTAAATGTAAATATGTTGATGTATATGGAATAAATAAACATCAAATCAAATCAGTCGAGTATCATGTGACATTCTTTCAGCCAGTGATAGACATGTAGACATAGACATAGACATAAAAGGTATGTTTATCGATGTATTTCAACTTATGCATTTTTTCTCTCCAACCCCTAGTCACTACTATTTATTTCACCTGCTATGCACAGCAGCATATGTATGAATGGAATCCACTGGCCATATATCAGTTGTTGCTATGTCTGGCAAGCACCTGGCAAGCTTTAAAGTTGTCATGAGAAACTTTGTACAAGAAGTATCCCTATAATTAGTAAACAGTTTGTTTACAGTCTCTCTGGCTTTGAATGCAAGAAAAACATCCCTGTAGGTTTCAAGAAATAAGATTAACATTTAGTATAAGGAGTAAAATAATATTCATTCTGTTCGTAAGTGTTAAAAATGTAACTCTGAAATTACATCACCCGAACTGGAGGAGTACATGTAGTTTCAGTAGCATTCCATTTAATTGTCACCATTCATTTAATCTTGATTCCAATTATTTTAAAGTTGAATAACAGAAGAAGAAATGTGATGAAATCACTGAAAGGATGGAAAGACTAAGATAGAAACATTTCACTACACCAATACTGATAAATACCGGTAGGGAGTGAAAACAAGAGAGGTGATGAAATGCAGAGAGAATAAAACTTATGAAAGAGAAAAAGAGAATTAGGGGGGGGGCACATATAAACTGTTATGCAACAAGCAATAGTACTTGTAATGTACATGCATGACATGGAATAATAATCACAGCAGCTAAGCTTTAAGTCGGCATAATTTAGCACTTTGCATCCTCCAGGGATAAGTGTTCCACAAATGAAATTAACAATACACGTGTATACGATTCATCACCACCACCACCGTCATCACCACCATCATCTTTGATCACCATCAGTACCATCATCACCACCATGATCGTCGTCACCACTACCATCACCATCACCATCACCATCACCACCATGATCTTCGTCATTGCCATCACCACCATTATCATCAACACCATCATCACCATGCACCACCGCCATCACCACCACCACCGCCATCATCCCCACCACCGCCATCACCGCCATCATCTCATCATCGTCATTGCCACCACCACAATCATCATGTAGCAAGTAGTCGCATCCGAGTATCATGCAAGGACCTCACTCAGGATCGCTTCAATTTCATTCACATTTGGTTTCAGAAATAAAATGTATCGTTTCCATCAGTGGTCGGAAGTTGTAGTTTCAGGCCAATACAGTTTTGGGAAATCCAAACCATTGTCTGATAATCTAATTTAGGAAACATTTTGTTGTTGTTAGTATTCTGGATTTGAAGTAAATGGCTGTCTTGATAAATAGGATCACAATGATAACTTGGCGAGTCCTTTCATATGACTGTACGTTGCCTTTCATGTTCACACACACACATGATAGGATGACACAAAACACACATATTCTTGTATGAATTCTGTTTTTATTTCATTAGCATATACATGTATATATATTATACAAGAATTGACAGTAATTGATACACTGTATGACATAAATAAAATACTTTTCTCTCTGGCCCTCTCACCTTATAGAAACAATTCTATGACTATGATAATAGGCATCAGCTTATATATATATCTGATCCAATAAATGCTATAGCCAACCAACCAACTCTTTCATAGATACTTTCCTTTAAAAACAAAATAAAGATATCTGGAATACATCAATGGATCAGGTTAAACAATCTCAGTTGGAATTAATAAAAATGGAAATTTCTTGGAATACACTCTTACTGAATGAATGAATGATTGAATACATGAAATATATGTTACCATATAGGGAAAAAATCATATACGTGTAATTGCTGTAGACAAATGATACAAGTAAAATGCTTGAATACATGGTATAGATTATGATCTTGATAATGTTGTGCAAGATATTGAGAAAAAAAGAAATATGCCTTCAATATGATCTTTGCTTCACAGCTGCACAACCTGCGTATGGAATATTCTGTCACATTTTCAAATGCAAATACTACACATGGGAATTTAGCACAATTTGCATGAATTTTTAATAATGTTATGCATCCGTTTGCTTTTTTGAGGGGGGGGGTGGGTAAATAAACAGTTTCAGCCTTTGGGCTGCATGTTTTATTGTTTTTAATAAACCAACTCAAATCAATTCCATTTTTTTTTTTCTTTTTGCAATATATGAAAATTACATTATCTATGAAATGTAAAAAAAGGTAAGGTTTACACTATGATTTTGTTTTAAGACATGACGAAAATAATATACAGCAGAAAAATGCAAAAATAACAACTAAAATTAACATGTTTCATTGCAAGTTAAAATGGCATATGGACTGGATATCAATAAAAAAATTCAATTCTACTGAAAAAATGTGAATTCAACATATCAACTTGTTTTTGTCCTTATGGAACTCACAACAAAATGAAATTTAATCATCAGCGGTTTATTAATATATATATATTGAACATGATGACTAATATCTACATGTATGTAGTATGTAGCAGATGTCACATGATCTTTTTAATGCCATCATAATAAACAAATAATATGGCTTCATTTCATATCTAAATCCAATCTGAAATGGTTGCCCAAGCATATTCATTCATAGTATATAAATATGATTAAAGGTGTATTTTAAAAATATAAAAGAAAAATGTTTAAAAGGCTATTCAAGAATATGCATGAATGATATATTTGAATAATAAAGCTTAATATAATCATCAACATGCATGCCAAAATAATGTCAAATGCATCTATATAATAAAGGATTAACAATAGTCTATATGTTCTTTAGATAAGTAATACAAAAAAGAAAAAAAGAGCAGTACTGTTCAGAATTTTGTAGCGATAAATAGATGAACACTAGAATTTTATCAAATATATCTCAGAAAAGAATTTCTATAAACATTACTGATCTGATTACAGTATCGTGTGACAGATTATATCTAATAACACTGAAACACCCATCTTTTCCTTGCACAATACACTATAACTTGCATTCCATGGATAAATTCCTTATAATTGCAAGATATTTAATCATGCAGATTAAAAGATCGAGCACCAACATGTAAACAAAGACACAGAAATGAAATAAAAATGGAGATTTATAAAGTTTGATAAAATATATAAAAAAAGAACATCGCTGTATACTTTACAGCAAAGAAGTTAAAAATATATATATATAATTCTCCAGAATCATGTGTATTTTTATAGATTAGTTTATATTCACCAAAAGAAATATTTAGGACATATTGAACTGCATATGTCCATTTATACTGATTTCATTGTCATGATGACATATATGGTACAAATGAAAAATGCTTGAAATGATCCAAACCTACCAATGTCTGGAGATTACAAAAATGTTCTTGAATTCAAACAAGGTCGCTTTTGATTTCTTTTCTTGAAACTATTATATAATTAATGTATAATAAAATAAACTTTCAATATGGTTTTGAATTTATACAGTTTTGTTTATTTTCATTACTTTAAAAATGTTCACTGGAAGAGACACATAGATGTATAAATGAGCCAGGCAATTCAAATACAAAATACTTTTATCGGCTACTGCGCTTTCTTTTGTAGGCGACTTATTTTGGTAAATACATGTATCTAGCACCCAATCACAGAAAGAAAAAGAAAAAAAACATTTTTGTAGAGTAATCACAGAAGACAATAAGGACTAGACTACAAGTAAATTATGTGTATATTACTTTGGACTCACAGGAATATCTGCTTTCCTTTCAATGCTATACAATGAATTGAGTGAAGGGCGCAACTCCAGGGGGTGTTTCACAAAACTTGTCATCAGTGACAAATGACAGTTTTTGTTATAAGCTAGTGAAATCCTAGTTTCTGATTGGTTATCAGCAGATTTGTCACTGATTTTTGTCATTTGTCATTGAAAAAAGGCTTTGTGAAACACCCCAGGTTGAAATATGCTGTAAGTTGATGCCCTTATGGCTCAAATATTAGGATCTCATCTGTTCTTTGCCAAAATCTTTATCAGAAATTTTGTTCAATTCTGTTTAAAGATTCTGTGTTAAAATCGAAGCTAACCCAGGATGAGACTTACTTCCTCACTGATGGCTAGGAAGACACTTTTGTGTCAACGGTCTTGAGCCAAAAATGTATACTTTTATCATTATTTGTTTTTGGTTTTATCTATCCTCATTTAATTCAACAACATACCAAATTACTGCAACGCGCAATGCCACCCTCATTTGAATGTGACAGAATAATCAGCTTGCTATTTGCGATTGCTCACCAGGAAGAAGAAGAAGAAGAGCAACATACATGTAGATTCCCCCAACACCACACCTATTGTGGTTTATAAGAAAGTGAACTAACTGCGATTTACATATTTTTGTTAAAGACAATGTTGTTCAATGGTGCATGACCGTAGAAAAGCAACCGAGGTATCATTTGAAATTGTAGAAATCATACCTATTGGTGAAATGAATTCTTCTGGCTGTGAATTCTTCTGGCTGTAAACACTTCATATATTTACATAACCTTTCCAAAGTTAAACTTTTTCTAATGCCATTAACTAAACAAAACCTGAAGGAAAAAATTGAAACATGACGCTTTTGACTAATATTTGCAGGACTCACATTACGCAAAAAAAGACAGGACTTACATGCAGACAACCTTCATGCATTTTCATGACGCTGGTATTTTATGTAGGCCTACATGTGTACACATTTGCATTGCTGTTATTGCAATAAACAGAAAACTTAAAATATGATTTTACCTCATATTAGAGAACATCTTTTTCAGATAACACCGTGACTAGTCACTTATGATGCAGATATAATGATATGCCTTTATGGTATAAACAGTCATTTATTATTTTTGTGTCAATCTTTATTTGATTTTATATGGAGAAATAGCTGAAGAATCCTGTGTAATCTATACACACAATTCTTTTTATTGCCTGTGCTCGTCTTTAATTATTGTCAGTGACGATTAAAGAAGGGAATCGACTCTAATGAAATTAAATAAAAATTGGGTGTTTTACAAGTCTCCCATGCATTCCTGGGGGGTGTTTCACAAAGACTAAGATCGACTTTAAGTTGGACTTAAGTATAACAGGCCGTTCATGCCACTGTTTGCTCTTACCATTTACTGGCATTTATCTTTCAAGGGACGTACAAATCGTGGTCTCAAATCTACAGAGTTTACATTTTTTGATAGATCATTATTGAAGGAAAAAATATTATCTAAAGATTATAATTTAGAGACCAATGGTGATAGCAACTAATGGCATGAATGGCCCACCATACTTAAGTCCAACTTAAAGTCGATCTTAGTCTTTGTGAAACACCCCCCAGGTCTATTTTCCTTTCTTGTTACATATATATATATATATATATATATATATACATGTGTATTATATATATATTTTTGAGGGGGGTTAAATCCTACTGTGCTAAAAATTACTTGAGAAAAATTAAAATCACTATACTATTCAGAAGAAGTAAGCTCTATAAAAAAAACAAGACAATTGTATTGTAAACAAAATACACAAATTACAATTCTGTGGCTGTCAAGAGGACATAAAAAATGTAATTTCCATTTTTATACAATTGCTATGAGAATATGTGTACGACAAGAATCCTATGGCAGTGCAGATTAAAATGTGACCATTGAGAAAAGTTCCTGGTTGTTCCTCCGGGGCATCCACTCGAGTTCAATGAACTTTTAACTCCAATGTGGCAGGTATGTATATCCAGTGAATGATAATGATAATAATATTAATATTGGACATTTATATAGCAATCATTTCCATCACGTAAGGTGCCCAAGGCCGCTACAATATTACCCCATCTCTGCTAGGCTACCGAATCGGTGCTCACAGCATTCAAGGAATTCCTGTTTGTCGGTTGCCATTTAACACCTGGGTGGAGAGTGGCAAATGTAGATTGATGTCTTGCCAAAGGACATTAGTGCCGCGGCGGGACTCAGTCCGACAACGTATCCACTAGAACATGACACCTCTGCAGTTACTTCTGAATATGTCACACTCTCCTCACATATTGACATGCTTCGACAAGAATACTTTTGCAAGTTTGAAATTTAAATGACAAATCAAAATAAACTTATGACAGGTTATACATCGAGACATGATAATTGATGACAAATAGAAATGATTTCAGGATGTCTCGTTACTTCCATTAAACCTTGTTCCAATTATAAGCCACTCTGGAAGCGTTATAAAAAAATCTAAAAATACAACATTTGAGGCATTAAATTTGTGAAAGATCTATATGGTTTTTAAAAAAAATACATATAAAAATTACACGAAAATTGCTGCAAATATACAGGGGTAGGGTTCACCTAGACTTATTGGAAATAAAAGATTGCTTAATAAATCTAAAACCTTCATAATAGCTAGCCGACCAACAAGGCATCATGCGAAAAACAACTGTCATGATGAGACTTGCAATGAATCCACTTACTATCTTGCCATCTCACTGGGCCCCAGTCTTATAAAGAGATGCAATTGATTCAAACCAAACACAAGTCCTGTAATCAATACCAAGTTTACAGTCTCCTATCTCTTATGTACATAGTTGCGATTGATACAAGCTGCGATTGATATCAACTGTTTATAAGATGGGGCCCAGTTGTTTCTCATAGGCCTTCTCTATGGGGGCTAGCTATTGGTTTAATTTAGATGCAAAATCATGCAATACAAAAAAAGGCCACATGATCACACCCACTTTGGTCTCCCACATCAAGGTGTTTAATATATTCACATTAAACTCATATCTGTATCAAATACAGTATCCATGATTTACACTCTATTTCATCCTTTCCTATGAGCTCCCGAATCAGCCTCCCTACTAAAATCTATGTCAATTAGACCTCTTTTCAATATGACATGTCTTGATTCCGTTTCAGTTAAGAAGTTCTTCCACGGCAGCAGTCATGATAAATATAATGAATACATCTTATCTGAATAAATTTATTTCATTCCTTCAATTTGATTCTTACATGTATCTTCACAAATACAATCAAGATTAATACAAGAACAAAAAATATAGGCACAAAATGTGCTCAAATTTAAATTCCCAATTATATGATAAGTGGGAAAACTGCTGTTCTATCCCTCTTTTCCGAGTTTGAATATCTTTACCTTAATACCTGGTCCAGTCATTTGTTAATATAATGATTCCACAATTTACTAAATATATACTATTAGAGAATTATATGTGGGGCTATCATTCCACATCACTATCCCACTCTCACACAGATAGGCATGGTGATCGATGAATGGAATAGAAAGGTACAATCTTGTTGGGCTTGATAAATAGTATGTCACAGACCCAAGGTGGCAAAAAGGAGTTGGCCTCCAGTATGCTTAGCAGTGTTCAGATAATATTATCTACAGCCCACCTCATACACTATATGATCCCACTGCCATCTGATTTTCAAAGAAACTGAAATGACATCAGATATGGAATTTTAAATGGATGCAATCTTTCTGACTGAAGGTCTAAATAGTGATACAAAACACTAAACAAAAATTGAATTTTGGTGCATTGTACATGTAAGTCTTCTAGCCAGAGCAAAGGCCAAATCGGCTTTAAATCTTAGATAAGCAGGGAACATGTCTTCAGATTCAGAGATGGTTTGACTTTTATCCCATCAAGGATGTTTGCAATCCCTCAACATATTTTATTCATTTTCTTTATTTATTTCAGAAGCTTGATCATTAATATTTTAAATGCTTGAATGTTCATATCAATGCTATTCCAAATTCGTCCAAAATCGTATTGCAGTCAGATCGTAAAGTGTGCAGTGAGCACAAGACTAAAAAATATGGCAGCGCACGCGCGCTTCACCAACACAGTGTATTTTGTCATGACTTCATTGATCACATCAATCTTACAAATCTCACAAGAGATTCTCAATACACTTGAGTCATTCTGAATCCAATGTGTTCACCATGGCAATGTTTAGAGTATTTTTTCAAAAACTGGTCCTTGAAATGTTTTCAGGCAAGCTCGTCAAACAAGGTTGTGTTAGAATCTTGTGGTTTCCGTTTGCTGGCATCTCAGAGGTAGCGTCTTCACTTCCCCAGCATGAACATCTGTATGGATGGCAAGGAGAGAAAAACAGAATATTAAATATATTCTTGTCTTATCTACTTCATCCTCAATTGCTTGATTCGAACTGCTTGGGTAAGGAAAGAACAGTCAATTGAATAATTTATTGATAGTGAAATTCTTATTCGAGTCGAAATAGTTAAACAGTCTTTGAAATTGAATAATAAAGGAGAAATAAAACTCACCGATCTTATCAACAGTGTTATTGCAAGGAAATAAAAGCAAAGCACTGCAAATATAGTCACACACTTCAATTCGGGAAGCAGTTTTGTTTCCTGTATACTTACCATTGGCATGCATGTTTAATAAATATGATGGTGATAGACTCTTAAAATAAGCTTAAAAATGAACTTAAGCATCTCATTCATAAATCGTAAAACTAAATGAATGGTGGACATTCTCTTATTATATCCTTCTGCTTACAGAATGGAATAGCATTGCACCGTTCTGCTCAATGCGGATGCGTACTACAGCATTACGCAGGTCATTAGCATTAAAATTCCTCTAACTTGAAAAATATGTGCTTATTTGATACAAAACTACTCAAATCTCTGTTATTTACCATCCATTTTCAAGTTTTTATAAGTAAATCCCTATAATGTGTTTTTATAAATGGAATAACATATACAGTAGTCAGAAACTTAGAAGCGACTTGTCAAAAATTGGTTTTAGGGCATGCACATATTCTAACAACCTTCCACAAGCAGCATAGCAATATATGAGAGATGCATGCATGCAGGGTGATGGGGATGGTGTGAAGTTACTCCAGACGAAAATCATCTTAGATCAGGATCTTGTAACAAAAAGAAAAGTTTGAATGCTAGTTTGCACTTGACGGCTACTTTAATACAATCAACTGATTGCACAATCAATTAAACAATAAATACTACCATCAACTGCTAATTAGCTTCATGTTTACAATCCAATAATGAGCTACATCATCAAATTCACACAAACTTTATTGCATGGACCTCCACTCCCCCATAAACAAATTATATTCCAATGAAAAACACAGAATTAAACAAAAGCAGCAGTAATGCATCTACGATAGCGTTAACAAAATAAAGGCTCAAATAGCTGTGACATGTGCATATCTAAAGGGGTGAATTGTAAGATTTTGATGGGTATCTGTCATTTGTTAAGCTAAGCAGGCTGATCACTGATACATGTATAGAAGACTTTTTTAGGATTTTATGCAAGTTTTCAATTATTGTCCTGAAATACAATTGAAATATTAAATTGAACAAATTACTGCTAAATTGCTGCTGGCTCTCATCACAGCTGCCTGTCATTTGATGTTAGAAACCTTAAATTCCAATGCATTTAACATCTTATGCTAATCTTGGCACACAAAATAAAGCTAGACGTAACTGTCTTGCTGTCGGTGAAAAGAACTTTCTAATGACTTATTAAAAATAAAATGACTATTTTTGTCTATTTTACAGTGTGGTATATTAAAAATGTTATGATGGGATGCTATGAAATTGAGATTCAATTCAATCTCGGCAAAAATCAAGCACATGACCAATATGACCAGCTCACATATGCAAACAGACTTCTAAATCTCTGGACAATGCAAGTACGATAAATCCAAGATAAGAGAGGAATTGACTATAGAGACATTTTAAAGGGAAGTCCATCCTAACATCAAGTTGATTTTGATACATCCATGCAGAAAAACTCACAGAAACAGGTCTGAGAGAGTTTGAGATGAAGGTGATAAAAAGAGGCAAACCATCACATATTGCACACAAGTTTCTAAAAATTACATCATCTAGGGGTCTAGGGTATCACAATATCCATATCAAGACCCATGGCCCATAATAAAGATAAAATTACCATTACCATTTGATATTTTTTATAAAATAAAGGTATTCAAAAGTGTGATTTTATAAAAACTAAGGCATTCCAAAATAAACATTTGATGAACTTGATATTTCTAAAATAAAAAAAGCTGCACATAAATCAGTTTTACGGTTTACCTTTAAGTACCCTAGTGAAAAGTAGCGACACGAATGGATGCGTCCAGAGCACAAAATGGGCAATGGTTAGTGACGACTCATTTGTCATATCTGAATGAAACAGTAGGTTAATGAAGCCCAATCGAGGTAGGACATGTTTTTAAAAGCTCTATTTCCTAACAATGTGGTGATCTACATCTATGTGATGAAACTTTGATTTTCAACAAATATGTATTTTGCATTATTTCTAGATGCATCTATTCATGGCACTACGTTTCACTATAAAACTATCTCGCAATAACCACTACATGCGTCTATACCATACAGAGGACCAATCACCCAATGAAACACTATGATAAATTGTAAGATGTTAGAAATCAGACATTCCATGAATTGAGGGTCATTACGTTGCAAAATTATCTAAGGCTTAAACAAAAAAGATGTTGTATTGCCCTTTGTGACCGACCCAAAAATCTTGAAATCTATGGTCTGCTTTTTAAAAAAGTTTTTTTTATTTACTGTTTTTTTTTAGAAAAAAATGTTTATTGAATAACAAAGTATGTACACCTGTATTAAATCATTAAAAACTGAGAAATATCAGCCCAAAGAGGGCGAAGAAAAAAAAATAATGCATTCAAAACTGAGAAATATCAGCCCAAAGAGGGAGAAAAAAAAAGATTTTTGACCGACGGACCCATGTTTTGGCACCTAAAGGGCAATACAACATCTTTTTTTTTAGGCCTAATGCAATCACAGTTTTGGGTAGTATAACTTTGAATATGTTTTTCATTCTTTTTTTTTTGTCAGAATGTCTACATTTTTAATCTCAAAATCTCTTTCAAGAAATACCTATGGATACCAGTATTTCATAAATGGGATACAAACACCGTAGCAACTGGACATACATGATGAATTCATTGACTGGTAAATAGCCCTTTTTTAATTTCACTATCCTCCATTATACTTAGGTGGATTCCTTCATCTATACCCGATACCATACTTCACAAGCAACCATGGAAGCTGATATTTTTAATTTGATTTCACCTTAGCAGTATTAGGGTGTACAGGCGCAATTTTGCACATGGGTAAGCCTGTCTTATCGCATCAATTGCCACTGGTCATGCATTATACACTCTATTATACAGTATATACCTCTGTGTGTGTGTGTATACATGTGGGTTTAAGGGGGTGTAGTTTTAGTTACGTTATTATGATGAAAAAGATTTGGATTTTGAAGAATTATTTGTATTGTTTTGATATTGAGTGAAATCAAGACAAAAATTACAGAAAAATAAAGAGGTGGTGGGTGGGGGTGGGTGTGGGTGATTGGTCCCCTTTCTATATTATCAAACGGGTCAACAGATAAAGCCGTGTCCCAAAACAGCAAATCACTGGACAATATTTACATGAAATGACTGTCTAAACTTTGGCATCAGTTATATCTACATACATGCAAATGTTATTTTACCCCACACACACTAGCCAACTTCTCTCAAATGAAAAAAATCTGCCCTAAAAGATGACATGTTCAGCTCGAAATCATGAAAATGAAACTTGCTTGTTTCTAGCAAAAGAGATGGAAGGCTGAAAATGAGTGCATTAAACAAACTTATTGTTTACCTACCTATTCCATAGACGTCTTCACCATTATTTAAATTCCTGTGTCAACAATTCCATAAACATTCTTAAACAATTTTCATGAAAAGCAATACATTTTTAAAAATGAAGATTAAATGTGAATGAAACAATTTCTAAATACCGGTACACTGGCAAAGGAAGAAAATCATATGATCCAAATGTTTGAAACTAATTTCATGCAATTAATTGCAATTATCAACTAATTTCTACTGTTTTTATAGTTTCTTTCCACATCAATTTATGCTTCACTGTATATTGGTATGCACGTGACTAAAAAAGTTAAAAATGTAGTATCACTATGACTAAATGAAATAGTAGATATCTTTGAGTATTATTAAAAAAGTTTATACTGAATATCAAGTTTCATTCTGCTCCCTGCTTGATAAAACGCTTTCTTGCCTTAAAATATCATAAATCTGTGATTACGTTAATAACCATATTCAAATGAATCCCTATTGGTATCAATATCGGATAAATGTGTTGGATAATAAAATGCAAAAAAACAAAAACAAACAAAAACACTTATGGGTGATTGTTTTTTTCTTTTTGAGGGAGGATGATTTGAAAACATATAAAACAGATCATTTATGACTGACCTCTGTTTAAATATAATGGTTCTTTCACAATGTACTTATAGACATAGATAATACCATGCAAACACATGGGACGGATCTCACAAAAGATTATATATTGGCAAGCTCTGCGTTATATAAATATTTTGACAGCTATGCAATTTCGGTGTAAGCAGCTGTACTACAGAAACACTACAAAACATTAGGCATAAAATGTACATGTACAGTAATTTATATGCATCAATGAAGAGTTAAAGGCTTTTCTACAATTTCTTCAGAACTTTAAGTGGAATAAACATCATGCCATGCTGTTTTCTCCCCTCTCTCTATTTTTGTCTATTTCTATAAATGAATACTAGAAACAGAAAAGAGAAACATGATGGCTTTGTATATGTCTTATCAATTTTACCAATCATATCATTTTACTTGTTTTGTTTCCAAAGCAAACAGATTTTCAAGCTTCAATTCTATGTCTACTCATTTGGAGACCTATCACTACGTATTATCTGCACTTGTATTTTGTGGTACATTAATTGTTAAGGTGTATAATACTTACACTTCTGAGGTCTGTAACTTTTCTCACATGTGAAGAAGAGTAACCCTCAGGCTCTTCATTCTCTGGTGCTGATACCTTAGTATACATGGAAGCTGGTCTGAAGGGGCGTGGGCCTTTCTGCGGTTTAGGTCTGATAGCTGGAGGCATTTTCCTACTCCCCTGGCTAATGACTGGTGGTGAGGTTGGTGTATCATTGGGTACTTCAGACTGCGAGGTCTCTGCACTCAATGTCATTGTCTTGGATGTATTATTATTGCTTATATTAAGGGAAGAATTGTTAGACAAGAATGTTGCTATGGATGGGGAGGTGGGGGTATCCTCTACAGAGAAAACAGAAGGTTCAGATGAGGTGGGTGAAAGACCATTGGTGACAAGGGAATCTTTTCTAGTGGGACTTGTTTCAGTTCTTAATTCAAGCTTTGGGGTATCAACTGAGAGAGCTGCAGGAGCTGTTCCTTCTTTGGAGGATGTAGAGGAGTTTAAGGAGGAATTGGAGTCACTGCGTTGTCTCTGAGCCTCTCTCTGAGCAGACAGAACATAGGAGGATTTGGGAGCGTTCTTCTTCTTGAGGATATCAGCAAAAACATTCCGTCTGCCACTTGCAGTAGCCTGTCCATCCGACTGAGGCTTTAATGGAGTTTCTTGTGGTGTTACCTCATTTGGCTGATCTTTTGATGTTTCTTTAGATTCTTCTTTAATGCCAGAATCTGTTTCATCCACGACTGACTTAGCTGGAGAATCTTGTTGATCAACAGCAGGAGTAGAGACAG
Organism: Mesocentrotus franciscanus; assembly: GCA_037976565.1. Classification (NCBI taxonomy): domain Eukaryota; kingdom Metazoa; phylum Echinodermata; class Echinoidea; order Camarodonta; family Strongylocentrotidae; genus Mesocentrotus; species Mesocentrotus franciscanus. Next base: position 4,062,260 of record CP137683.1, read on the forward strand.
CTTGAGGTGGAGCCACCTGCCCATAGACAGGCAGAGGTTGCACACCCATGGGAGTGTACATCATCTGTTGCGGGGACATCATCATACCCCACCGGGCTGTGGAACCATTACATTACCCCCACCAGGCTGGGGAACCATGACATAACCACCCATGGCCTGCTGCTGTTGCTGCATAAACATTTGTTGCTGTAAAATCATCTGTTGTTGCATTTGCTGCATCTGTTGTGTCTGGTACGTCATTGCAGGGTTCATCTGCATGGGAGCAGAGGCTGAGGTAGGGTTCAGGGCCAACTGTTGCTGCAACAAAGCCATTTGTTGTTGAAGTTGTTTATATTGTTCTGTTAACTGCTCCATATTGGGCTGTTCCACTTTGGCAATTACATCTTGTTGCTTTGTATCTTCTTTCACTTCAACATCTTTCTTCTCTTCTACATCTGTCTTCTCTCCACCTTCTTTCTTTTCTACTTCTTTCTCTTCCACTGTTTCTTTTTCTTTTTCTTTCTCTTCCTCCAAACTAAGAGGTTCCTCTACTGTGTCTTTAGTCTTGTCTTCATTCTCCTGCAGTGTTTGATCACCAACTGCTACTCTGGTGACTCCCCCTGCCAAAGCCGTAAGAGACTTCTCTTCCAACATACTCTCAGAGTCTTCCCCTTGAGGGGTTGGAGAGTAACTAGTAGTCTCTTTACTATCCTCATCCAGGCTTAGTTTCATCATTTTAGTCAGAGCTGCTCTCTTCTCTTTTATGTCAGTAGTAGTGTCTGTAAAGCAAATTAAATAAAGCACACATAAATGGGTCAGACCTATGGTATTTATTCCTTTAACTAGTAACACTATGTTAAAAGCATTTTAATCATATTGTTGCGAGAAGATAATTAATGCAAGAAAAAGAAAGGAAATGGTAAAAGGTACCATTTAACTTATTGAGTCAATAATTAAAATCAATTAAGTTCAATTGTGCAAAGAGTTTCTGTAAAAAAATAACCAAAATTTGGATCAAGCACTGAGGATGGATCATGTTTACCAGTAATGAAATTCATTATAATATAAGCACTTAATTTTTTATGGGACATTTTTGTAATATAATCAAATTTAAATGTACAAATCTACATGTATGTTAAGTGCCTCATTACAATTTTTTCATGCACCTGTTACAAATAGTTGTATTTCAAATTTTCAATAGTCAAAATGCAAATTGCATACATTCAATATACAACAATTAATGTAGGCAATTCGCATTCTTGAAATACAATTATTTGTAACAAGTGAATGAAATAATTTATAACAAGGCACTTAACAAAGGCCAATGCACTAACTTTGAATACATTAGGGTCACTGAACACCACTGTCTTGTTGAAATTGTGCAAAATCACAATTGATTCACTTTCTTGTAAAATCTCTCATCACATAGCCTGATTGTCATTCAGAAAGCAAATCTCAAAATGGTTACAATGATATCGTAATGATATACCAAACAGACAACAACCAATGCACCCTGGAACCAATCTTCAAAAACATTTCTGACAAGTAACATTCTGCCATGAAAACTGTCAAGTGATTTTTGTGCATCGAGGAGAAACCGTGAGCCAAAAAGGGTCAAGCCAAGGAGGACTGCAAATCAAAGACCAGTATAAGAAGAAAAAAACCCATCCCAAATTACCAGATGCGTGCTTCATCACTAGACTTTCAACGGCATCGAATTCTGTCTTCAATTATGAGTTTTAAAAAAGATTGACAAAAATTGACAGAAATTGCTCACAACATTTTAGGTATATTATTTACTTGAGTTAATCTTTGCTCACTTTATTGTTCTTGGTGAAGATTCTCAACTCTTTTCTGGTTTCTAGTTTTATAAACTTCACAATATTCTTTAATAAGTTTTAAGCTCAACCATGATGAGATTGCTTACTGACTGATTGCAATGAAGAGCAAACAAGTCAGTCGTCAAAGCCCTACTTCCTACTGTGTTTTACAAGAAAGACAACCACATGCGGGTTTATTACAAAATGATTTCAGGTCAGTGATATTCATTGACGTATGACCTTTGAAACCTCTCCATACAAATGATTCTATCAGGGCCCCATTGCATAAAACTTACCATTAATGGTCACTTTGCCATTAATGGTAACTTCCATGGAAACCTTGATTAGATTGGCCGTTGAATGATATTACCAGGGTAGTTAATATTGATGGCAAAGTTAACCTCAGTGGTAAGTTTTATGCAATAGGGCTCTGATGATGTGAATTTCGTTACTGGTACATATATGCTCATCCTACATCCTAGTTTTTTCAAGCAGAGTTATTTTTGAACAATAGATCTATTTTGCACTGCTTGATATCAGCCTCTCTGGTATTTTCATATTTTCTAGCATAATGTTAAACACACTTGAAAATGAATTTATCACCCCCCCCCAAAAAAAAAAAGTAATAGCAACAATAATAATAAATTAATTAGAACAAAAATAAAAAATTAATAAATAAATTGAAAAAATATTTAAAAAAATTATTTAAGGAAAAAACTTTTCTCAATGTTTTTCATTGTTTTCTTGAGGTTCCAACTAAAATGTTTAATAGCACAGCAAATAATGCTAAATAGTACATTTTATAATATGCTTTGAATCAAACTGGTATTTAAGATCTGCATGTACTAATATAGAATTGTATGCATTATGTAATATCAAACATAATTAAATATAGAGAATATCTAAAATATAGTTTCAGAAATTGAATTTAGCCATCATTCTTCAAGTTCATATGCTGATTGTGAAGAAAAATCTATCATGAAATATCAATTTCACTTTTTTGTAAATTTGAATAGTTGCATATATCAATAGGTGATTATTATGTAACGTTGATGCTAAAAATCAGAATCTATTTCCACCACCCAAGAGAGTGCAGAAATATATAATTGTGACATCATAAATACACTAAAAAAACATGCAGTATGAAATGAGTACAGATTTGGAAAAACTCAGCATTTTACAAAAAATGTTAATGGCTGGATTAGAGTAACCTAAAATCCCATACAACATTTTTGAGCGTGATGAAACAAGATCATGCAGATGATGACTATACAAGGATGGCTGATTGATGAACAGAGTTAGAAAGCAAATTATTACACCAATACTACCGGTAAGCTGAATTTAGAAATAATATGAGATACATGTAGCTTATATGATAATGAAAGATATATGATCAGAAACTGGCATATTTAATGAGGCCTCTCGGGAAATCTTCAAGACTTTAATTGCCTTATTTATTTTGAAAAAGAAGTAATGTAATTTTGATGAGCAATTAGAATGGTGAGAATATCCAACTATGCTAAAAGATGACTGTGAACAGAGTATTGTGCAAATGAATGGAGATCTTGGGCATGTGCCAAGATAACAGCATGATCGATAATAATAAATCATAAAAGAGAAGATGATAATAGGCTGACCTTTGAGTTTAGGAATGACAAGATTAGGAATACTCTCCACAACCACTGCCTCTGTAGAGACGCATTCACTCTCAAATCCCGATGACATCTCTCCTACTATCTCCTCCTCCTCCATTCCTTTCTCTTTCAAATCATTTGGCCCGAAAGATATGCTTTCACCCTTTTCTTCATGATTAAAGGAATCCGGTTGCTGAATGTCTGTAGAATCTCGAGATGCGATCAAGTGCTCTGAACTGTGAGCATCTGGTTCAGACGGAGGGTCACCAAAGGTTTCATCAAGGAAGACATCATCGTTGCTATTAATGGTGTCGAAGCTCTCTTCGAATTTCATTGATTTGTGGAGTTGCATCAGACGACTCTTCAGTGTGTCTTCTAGTTCACCACTAAGAGAGTTTGAGGGATCAGAATTTGATTCAGGCATGGCTCGGATAACGGGAGACGTTACTTCTATAGGTTTTTCTTTGGATGATTTGGGTGTTGCACCTTTGTCCTCTGTTGTGCAAGTATCTTGACCACGAGTTGATTCTTCACCGATTGTTTTTCCCGTTGATCTTAATGCTACAGGACAGAGTTTATCTTCCTGCGCTTGCCGGGGAGGAGCAACAATCTCCACTTCAACTTCAAATCTATTTGGGTTCTCTTGAGAGCCTACAGACTTCACTGGAGGTTTGCCTTCTATCTGATTATCAGATGTAATCTCTGCCTTCTTTGTAGACTTTCTTGCTCTAATGGCTGGAGTAGGCAACCTCTCTGTACTTTCTACTGCCACCTTCTCAGGTGATGAGTGCTGATCACTCACTGAATCAGAGGATGTCTTCTTTTTTCTTCTAGCTGGAACGACTGGTTTGGACATTCCTCGAGGGTCATCATTGGTTTTGCTTTGCTGGATCACACAAGGTTGTTTAAGATCAGGAGCAAACTGAACTGATTTGATAGACTTGATGTCATTGGTAGATGAACTTCTATCTTTCCTGAATGTAGGAGGTAAAGGAGGGGGTCTTGATGGTCTGAGTTTCATAACAGGAGCTGTAGCAGTCTTGCTGCCATGCTGTTTGCTAAATGCTTCTAAGAATGCTGATTGAAGAGCACTCAATGCAGATTCGTCTTCCTTGTCCAAGCTAAGAACCAATGGAGGAGGACGTCTTGGAGCTTTTCTCTTCTTGTAACGCCCACTGATCTGATCCACTGACTTCTGCTTGGTAATCTCTTTTTTAGAAGCATCACTGCTCTCCTTGTTGGGAGTGCCTAGCTGTGGCTCAGAGGAAAACCGAGAGATTCTTGGCTTTGGTACTGGAGCACCTTGACCCCTGTTTGCATCACTCACACTGCGATCCCTTGATGTATCAGGGAGACTCTCATTGGATGACTGAGAGATCTTGACAATCCTGGGTTTAGCGATGGGCTTGGTAGGTTCATCATTGGATGTTGTAGTTAGTTGTATCTTTTGCAATTGTGATGGTTTAGTTAGACCACGCTCACTATCAAGCTGGTTGTTAGAGGTTAGTAGGAGCAGTGAGAGAGCTGAGGAAAGGGTGCACGGTTAAAGCAGTCATAGGAGGGAAGAAGGAAGGAGGCATGCCAGAAAGAAGAAAAAGAGAGAACGTAATCACAATCGACACAGCATAACAACTGAAAGCAAAGAACAACAGGTGTGATGATAGATATCAAATTACTAGCAAGAAAAGACCTGGAAGTGCAACTGTAGTGCAGGAGACGGTCACATTTACAGAGGAGCATGCACGTACTAATAGAGAAGGGTGTGTACACTAAGTTCACTCACAATAAGTCATTCACTACAGACATTTCATGTATTTTTTTGTTTCATTTTGTTTTCATATGGCATTCACGTTTAAATAACTCTTTTTGAAAGACACTTATGTGCATGTTTAATGTCCTATCTCTACATGAATTTTGAAACAGAAGTACTGCTACAGCACTATTTTGTTTAGGCTGAAAATACAAAAGAAGAAACAGCTTTGTAATGTGATAGAAATGTTGATTGTTTTTGTAAGAGGAGCCTAAAAAAAGCCAACTTTTGTATGATATCATGGATCAAAATAATCTATAAATGTATGAAACACATGATGCTTTCATGCATGGAAACTTAGTCTCTTTATTCTATTCCTTAGTACAATTCTATGGTTATACATCTACATGTATCCTAGACATCTAACCCAAGTTAGTAGATTGCAATGGAAACTTTAATAGCCTCTCTATTTCATAAAGCTATCGTAGACTTCTGTTTCAGGGTACCTACATTGCATACTGACTTAGCCTATCTAAATTATCATCCTATACATCTCACAATCACTAGCTTTAAACCTGAACAGTGTATTGAAAGTGCTGCATGCTGCATTTATACATGCAATAATAATTCAAGTGACATCTAACCCTCTAAAATGCACCAACTACACTACACCCCAGGGGAATTAAGGAAATGAAAAACAAACAACATTATTAATAAAAGTATATTTTTTTGCTGACTTGTGTACCATGATCAAAAGTACTAATACTTTTTTCCATTATCAATCTATATTTTTGCTTTTGTTTTGTTTTACTATGCATTGTACTACTATACTCTTTAGTAAGTTGGTGTGTTTATTGTTTTGCATTGTATTTTAATTGTATTATGTAATACAGGGCTCTCTTGCACATCAGTTTTCATGTACCAAAGAGATTACCCTGTATAAAGAATACAGAATAAATAAATATAACTTCTCCACAGCAATCACATTCATTTCATGCTAAAGTGCTTCAATCATGAATTGGATGCAAACAAATATTTAGGGCTTTGAAATTATATTCCAATATATTTAGGATATGTCATCATGTTTACATTCATAACTCCAATGACTGAACTGTTTCAAAGTTGTTTATCAACTTATTTTCTCCATAGCACACTGGGACATGGTTCAGCATCTGTATTCAGAAATCATTTTGATTCTCTGATAATCAATGTTTTGTTTACAGCTTTTTGTTTTGAATGGACTTTCTCTTGCATTATAAATGTGTCCAATCTTTATTATGAATACAAGTTAGTCACTATCATGTTTGAAAAACAAAAATTCTAAATAGAGAAACAGGAATTGGAAAGTCCAATGTGATGAGGGTTTGAGGACTTTTGAAATTGATTCCCGAAAGAACAAAGAGTATTTACATAGAGGATAAGATCAAAGTAAAGAGAAATGATATGAACTTCATTTACAGATTTCAATTCTAGAAATATTTGCCAGGTTTGAATTAGAAATATGTTATTCACAGCAGAGTCAGATGAACTATGAACAGATTAGTATGACAGCAATAACAAATAATAATAATAGCACACAAAGGAAACCATTATGCCAAGTCAGGATAGTTAGGTAAATATCACAAGTTTACAAACACCAAATTATAATCACTATAGAAACAAAGACAAAAAATAAACTGCAGCTGGTTAGGTATTAACCAAAGGTTAACATTTTATTCTGCTTCTTACCTGCTTTGTTGTCATCAGTTGTTTGCTCTGATTGGTTGGTTTGTGTTTCATCTGTACTAGCCTCTGCAGTATCTTCATTCTCATTGGTAGAATCAATCCGAACTTTCTCTCCTGACTCTGGATCCTCTGGCGCTGGTTGGTCGATACTGGCAATGTTGACTTCTGACACACTGACTTCTTGCTCTGCTGTTGCATTGTTAGTCAAAGCTAGGGGACGACAAAAAAGGCAATGATTGGTTCCATCTCTAGTCAACACTATGTACATTGTACAGAATAGAAAAGGGCTTGTAGTTCAAAAGGAACAGAGGGGTCCAATGGCAATGGAATTTCTATCATTCAAAATTTCATAAATTATCCCATGTGGTCGCATATGGTCTCGCCACTTTAATTACCGTATGACAATTTCTTTAAATGACCTCCTCAAAAATGTTTTCCCAGAGCTTTTTAAACATTATACTGTACTTCCACAGAGCTCTCACTTATAGCTTTCCAAATATAAATCGATTATCATGCTGTACTCACTGTGTCATAAGATCTTGATGTGCACTATGCTCATGTCATTAGGGGAGAGGGCAGTTAACTATGTCATGTGATCAAGGGTACTACATGTCTACATCTAGCCCCCTCCCCCACCCCCCCCCCCACTCCATCCTCAATAGTCATTAAAGAGAGTCAGCACAATCATTTTATAAAGTAATGACAAGGGCTAAGACACTGAGCTAATCATGACTACTTGTGAGAATTCCTACATGACACTAAAAAAAAGAATGCTTTAGCTCCTTGATGAAGCCACATATTATACAAGTTTTTAACAAAAAACATCATCTAAAATCTGTTACCTGTCCATTTTTATTTCTAATCTCTAATTCTATGTTTTATAATTATTACCTACAAATTTATAATGCAGTTGTAATCACTCACAGAAATGAAAGTGTTATAGAGCAAGCAAAGGATGGTTAGCAAATAGCAATTAAGCAAATTATGTACTTATTTGTTTACATGATGCTATGCTGATCACAAACATACAAACACACAAAACAAAACAAATCATTAGTGAACATGACACAGATCTTGTTTCAACCTCATTGTCTTTGTAAAAACGATATAATGGCAAGAATCATATTTATTATTTATACATAAAATACTTGGGTGAGTCAAAATGTCTTCTTGCAGGATATATCCACTGATATTTCTGTCTGGCTCACATCAAAGAACCAATCATTATGACAGTATATACAGTTAACAACTAAATTATTCATACCCTTACCAATTTTTTTACAATACTTCAAGTGCATGACAAATTTCATTTATTCTGATTTATGTTTCATGAGAATGTGACATATTAAAGCTAACATCTAAAAGTATTCATCAAAGGCCCTAATTCAACCAGTCCACCTTTCATTCTTGAGTTACGAAAAACACAACAACAAAAAACATGAAATTCAAAAGGGGTATAAATAATTTAGTTGTTAACTGTATACATGTGTACTATTTCAGTTGAGTTTTCGATGCAGGTCTGAAAGTAGGCACATACAAATAACATGCAGTGTAGTGTACTAATGTATGATCAGAAAAAGAGCTAGGTCCATAAATGTTTATATACACCATAAACAAAGATGAGTATGGGTAAGCCTATCATCTGTAATGTCCAAGTTTCAACAAGTTTCAGTATAAACAACTGGCCATTTTCATAATGTAATCAAATGTCATGCACAAATCTTTGCTAGGTGCCTTAAAACAAATTATTTCATTAATCTGTTACAAAAAATTGTATTTCAATAGTCAGAATGCAAAATTGCATACATTACATGTTGCTAGGTAGGACAAGTCATAATGTTTGTCCTACCTAGCAACAATTAATGTATGCAATTCACAAATGGTCTGTAAAAAGAGCAACCGCATCTATTTATACTCATATTTTGAAGAAGCACTTGTTTTCAGGAGCTCTTCAATAGTTTTTTATTGTATTTTTAATTGTGTTTCTGTAAAGTAGCACTGCTAGGAGTTTTGTTTTCATCACAGGGCAGTAGAGTATATTTACATAGTAGCTGCGCCATATTATTATTATTTATTATATTCATATATGAATTGCATCCATATTTTGCATGCTAGTATATATTCATTCTACTCTAGTGGACATGTACTTTTATGTAGGAAATATTCTAGAGGAATAGAGTGTAAGAGCAATGTCAACAACTGGGTCCAAAGAGCTACACTACAAGCAGCCATTGGACTTTAGCCAGGCTATGTATCTTTGCTAATGCTACTGTTCAAATAATACCACATAATAAACCTCCCACAAAATAAAAGGAATGTCGCTTAGGTATCTTTTACACAGGGTCATAAAACATTAGCAGACTGACACCACAGCTTACAAAGTACATGTAGTTAGAATGTACTTCGAATTTTCAAATTGGTTCTACATTTAATAAAAAACCTTGCATTTCACTGAATTGCTTGAAAATACATGTACATGTATTCAAAGGAAGGGCTCATTTTATCACTTTAAAAACCACATTAAATTGCCCGAGAATCACTAGGTTTCCATTACCATATGTTTTTCTTCATCTGTAATAATAATTATATTTGCTTATATAGCGCCTAACACTTACTTTATCAGAAGTCTCTAAGCGCTCTACAATAATGCAGCATAATTACCCTGGCTTTAGCAGTGCAGTGTCATGTGCTCTGCATTTCAAGGAATAAATTCCTACCAGGTCCCCATTTACTTCACCTGGGTGGAGTGTGGCAAATGTAGATCAATGTCTTGCCAAAGGACATTAGTGCCGCGGCGGGACTCGAACCGCGGACCTTGTGATCGATAGCCCAGCGACGCATCCACTCGACCACGACACCTCTACATAAAACTATAAAACTTACAACATTTTTATCTAAAGCTTTCAAGGTTAGATTTGTAATAGGTTTTGTTTTAATCCTTCAATCCTGATTATACCTAACTTTGTATATTGTGTATTATGTGTTTATTATTGAATATTTACATGTAGGTTGAAGTTCATCTTGAATCATTCAAGTCATCATACGAAAACAAAGCATGCATTTAACAAGTCATGATTAGAAATGATTGCATGTGCACATGAGTACAGCAATAATGCTTTTCACCTGTTAAATATTAACATTGTCTGTAGGCTACTCCTGGTTCAGCCATGTGAAGTTTGCCAACCAAAGGCATGATTTAACAATGCCAAATCTGAGATGTATGGCCCTACGTGTTATCAGTGTCTGTGATATGGTGTAATATTGAAGCCCTACAAAAATTGCGCTTCAAAATGATCATAAAGTGCTACAAAAAAGTAACAATCTTTGAGTGACCGGTTTACCAAAATTATTTTCCCCAATAGACTAGAGTTATAAAAACCGTTAGGAAAACGAAAAATGAAATTTCGATTTCCAATCATAAATATCTTGATAATCAGACAGGCGATCAGCTTGTAAAAGTCATGGAATTCCTGACTGACCTAAAGGTTTATAATTATGATTGCAGCATGAGCTAAATCCAGGATTTTGTTTCAGAATCTGATCCAATGTTACCGAGTCACTTTAAGTACCGGAATGAATACCTTATCACTGTCAATATAAATACCATTGTCAAATGAACAATCAGAAGATATTAGAAGGCATGAGAAAGATCAGAAGATTGCATTACCAGCTTTATAATCTGATATTTAAGGAGTATCATCAAAATGCTTTGCAATGGAAAAGAATTCAAAGTAAAATGCTACAGGATGAGGGCATATCCTGTTAAGATTTTAACATATAAAAGTGGTGACTTTCCTACACAAGGGAGCTCCACTTAACATCCTATCCAAGGGACTGAGTATCGACCACTGTAACCTAGCCTGCATCTATGAAACAGCAGAAGGGGCATAATAACACACAACACAGGCTTCAGTCATCTGCCTGGGTTGAATTCAACAGGCAGATGCTTTACGTACTGACTGAACCAGCTCAGCTTCTCTCATTTTATCAATATACAATATTAGCCATCACTACTTTTTGATCATGACAAAGTAAATATTGGTCTAATGTTAGAATTCTGAAAAAAAAACCTTGACTCCCATCTACCACAACTCCTTCTACTGCTTACATGATATAATTGTAACCACAATCGTTAGACCAAGGGTGCCGTATTCTGAATTGGTGATCCTCTCACAAAATAAATTGGCCTTTTGATGGTTGAAATCACAACAAACTGATATGTCACACAATCTAATGCACTCAAAGACAACATAGATGGTTTGACGAAGATCTACATGAAAGCTGGAGACACACAGCAAGCAGTCTTACACACAACTTACATTCCCTGCCCACTGCTAGGGCTTCTTCAAAAGCATCCTCCATGCTTTTGATTAGACTGGACGTAGCAGAGGCACAAAGGCTACTGGCTAGATCATGGTCTGCAGGATGCAAGATGGTCAGAGGCAAGACGGGATTAGGCAGGATAAGGTCCTTACAATAGCTGTGGTTATGGGTGTGGTTATGGGTGTGGTTATGGGTGTGGTCATGGGTGTGGTTATGATGGGTGTGGTTATGATGGGAGTGGTCATGGGTGTGGTTATGATCGGTACAGTTATGGGGGTGTGGTTATGATGGGGGTGTGGTTAAGATGGGTGTGGTTATGATGGGTGTGTGGTTATGATGGGTGTGGTTATGATGGGGGTGTGGTTAAGATGGGTGTGGTTAAGATGGGTGTGGATATGATGGTGGTGATTATGATGGGGGTGTGGTTAAGATGGGTGTGGTTATGATGGGGGAGTGGTTATGATGATAGCAGTAAAGATGGGTATTTTGAATATGATATGATAGAGATAATAATTACTTGGGGGAGTGGTACAAGAGTGGAGCAAAAACATAACGGTATTCTACACTAGTGCAATGGCTCACGACATATTAGTATAAGTGATTTAGATTAAATTTACATTAGGGATAACAAGGGTATACAACCAAATTCAACAGCTGAAGCAAAGCAATAATAATATGATTACATTACATAGCATTGCCTTATATTTAAGATAATCAATATGCAGCAATATAACCAATAAAATAAAAAGTGGGTGAAATAATAAAATAGCTACATTATTGCACACACATCCACTCCAGGAGGGGGTGGGGTGTGTGCAAGGCACCTACAAAATGTTTCTATTTTCCTTACACTTAGCTGAATCACCACATACATGTATGGTGAATGCATTTAAATCATTAGCTATTCATGTATCTATTCACAGTCTTTTTTTAAAGTTTCATTTCCTCTATTTTCCTGTGTTTTACCAAGCATAACAGAAGCAAATTACATATTTTAACATGAAGTAGTCGATATTAAGCCTGAGCTTTCAAATAAAAAAGGAATTAGACGGAAAAGGGATTTACCCCTAAAACATAGGGTTAATTACCATGCACATATCAACCATTAGAATAACATTACAATAAGAACCACTACATAAGAAAAGAGATGGAAAATTGGAAGTCTCCATTTTAAAGGGGAAAGGTTGCCAATATACTTTAATGGACGTCATGGCAATTACACAGTTTACTTGATACTAGACTGACTGAAAGAACGACTGAACAAAATTTGGGGGTCACTCAAGTAGGATGACAGGGCATTTGAGCGAATCTGTTAAATACATGTACCGGTAGGTATTCCTATTAATGACAAAAATTCAGAACATGTTCCTATAAATGGAAATAAATCTGGGTATCATATGCATACTCCTATGTATAAATATAGTTGGACCAAATGACCATGGCATAAGTTGAGAGCTAACAGGGCGCTAACTCTGTGATATTAGTTAAAGGGGAAGCCCACCCTGATACCAAGTTGTTTGGATAGAAGCAGAAACATAAGAGAAATAAACAGGTCAGTGAAAGTTTGAGTAAATAAGAAAGTTATGAATATTTGAAGGTGCAATCAATCAAACACAAATTGGCAACTCTGTGACGTATCTTGCGAGGTCCCCTCCCATTTGCCCTGTACTAAAAAACTTCAAAAAAAGAAATTAATAAAATGTTCAATCATACAGTCATCCTAGATTTAATTATATTGCAAATATGTTTTTAAATACAACCCCTTGTATGAAACAAGTCTATTCCGTCATCAATAAGTAATAAAAATTAAAGTTTATGAAATTTTCCGTAGATTTCTCTATTAACCCTGTAAAAGTATATGAATCAACACTCTCCTGGCTTTCAACAAACCACTTACAAACAATATCAATTTAATGGATATTAAAATTTAAGGCATATATGTTAGAATATTTCAAGCAAAGTTAATGCAACTATGCAAAGTTATGTTAGCATGGAATCACTGTCTCAAGAAAGGGGAAAATTAACTAAATAATTTGATGGAATGACTTGATAAGCAGAGTAAACTCATCTCACCTGATGAACATTCACTGGATGTATCATTGTCTTCAAGCCCAACCCCAGGGGAAAGCACCAAACGCCCCTCCTGGATCAACCTGTCCACATCTTCCTGGGGTTCCCCGGGAGAGGGGGGCTCGTCAGGGGGCGGAGGGGGGTCAAATACCGGTGGTGGAGGAGGGGCATAGTCAGGGGGCGGTGGGATATCTTCATCAAGCACTAGGAAATGAAAACATGCACATGCAATTTGGCCCTAAACGGATCGCTTCTTTCAAACTTCACAAAAATAATACCTATCTGGTTACCATCTTTAATAATTTCCCATTCAACAAATCAGTCATTTCTCATTTTAAAATGACTTTATGGCCATCATCAACATAATGGAATTTTTAGAGTAAAAACTGATAATATTGAGAGCTCATGACAGTGATTGGTAACTTGCATTTGAGTGATATATCATTGAATGTATGTGAGACACCTAACAAATCCAGTAAATGAAGAACCCCAAAACACCAAAAGCCCCTTTTACACAAAGCAAAATACATGCATCAACTAAATCTAAATTACAAAATTAACGCTGTACAAATTAAAGCTCTAGGCAACATGCAATTGTGATCAAGCAGCATAAATAAAGATAGCTACATGTAACTTCCGTTACTGTTTTAGTCATTATTTTCAAGGTGAATGCTGTTTTGACTACTGACTGCTTTATTTCATTTTCACTACAGTTGATATTGTACGCATCATCTAAATGTCAAATTTCAGAAGCTATCAGAGCCTACGGTAAGAGATAGATCATGCTCTATAATTGCCGAAATCAAAGCTTAGTTTATAAACAACTATTCGTGCATCTTAGCTAGCTTATGACACTGTTTTATTGTAATTACCTTCATCCATCTCAGCCAGACTAACTTCTACTTGAATATCATCACTGGTAGCAGCATCACCACCATCCTTCTTCCTCCTCTCAAGGGTGGATGAGGGTGTGTCTGTGGGCGTGTCTGCAGGTGTGGATGTGGGCGTGTTAAGGGGTGATTCAATCACTTCTGTAGCTCCAAATGAGATGTGTCTATTCTGATCAGAGAGAGAAGGCGACTCGCTTCCATAATTAACAGTCACCTCTGGAATAGGATCTGCTACTGGGGGTACAGGTGCACCCCCTGCCGGCGGGGGTGCGGGTGCTCGCCTCTTTTCGACACACCTTGAGCCGAGCGTGATACACCCTCCACAGAGGGTTTGAGTAATTGTTCATTATGTGTGGGTTCCTTCTTACCACCGGGAGGAGGGGGTGCAGGTCGTCTCTTCTTAAGGGTATTGTTGTCTGAACCCTCGGTACTGTCTATTGATGGTTGTCTGGCTGCTGGTGGTGCTTGAGAGGGTTCTGGGGGTGCTGCTTCCTTTGTTGGTGTCAAAGATAATGGTTCCCCTTCACCCTGGTATAAATAGGTTGAATAATTATAAATAAAATGGTATCATATATCTCAAAGTTTGTACTTACTTATTGTTCTACTTTTTTAAATATGAGCTCACTGGAGGTTTACTTACATCTTCCTTCACTATTTCACATAAAAGTATACATTTTGACTGTCTTGTTCAGTCTCCAATGGTTCTTTAAAAATAACTTGTACATGGGCAATTCCACAGAATATCTTCACTGGCCAAAAGTAAGAAAATTGGCATTAACTCCAGAAATATGTACCACAGTGGCAAATTTGGTATCGAAAAAGTTCTTCACTTTGGTTAGTTTATCAGTAGGAGTACAGTACATTTAGGCACAATTTTCTTTAAAAAAATAAAAAAATCATTTATGGGGAAAAAGTGGCAACATTTTTAGTTAATACATCCAATCTTTGGGTCTCACAACTTCACACTGCAAGCACTTGAGATTTGATTCTTTGGTATTTGTGATGAAGGGATCACATATTACTGATAACCGGCTTTTCATAAAATAATGAACGTTTAAAGCAAAGCTATAGGGGTTTATATAAAGCTGACAAAGTTGTATCTCTGTTACGCTCCATTTTTAGCCATTGCAAGGAAATGTCAATCCAATTGTTTTACACCATATATCTACATGTATGTTGAGAGTATGATTATAAGATTCTGTCAATACCTGAACTAGAATCATTGAACCTCCAAATCACAGACTTTGTAAACTATTAACAGTGAGTATTAAAAAAAATGTCCATTACAGTAACAAAGAGTCCATTTTCTCTTCAACTATTCAGTGGAATACCATGAGATTTCCTATATATGTCATCCACAGTGTGTCTTATGACTCTTAATTTTGTTTAAAACTGTCATAAATATCCCAAACCTGTTCTGAATGTCATGTCTGTTATGTTGAAATTGCCTATATGTATTGAGCATACAATATTTTTTGTTTGTTTGAAGGACAGATTACTCTTATCTATAAATCAATGCTAAATCAAACCCAAATTTAAATTACACTTTACTATCTACATCAACTAATTTATGCAGACATACATAACAAAAAAAAAAAATTCATTGGCTTATTTACCTTTTTCTTGCTCTTCCTTCCAAACATACTCTTTTTCTTTTTCTCAATAGGGACAAGTTCTGGCTCTTGTGGCGGAGGCGCTGTCAAATGAAAAATGAAATATGATACTGACATAGAAATTATTGGTGTTGTTTAAGATTATTAAAAAAAACTCTCTCTATACTGAAGATATAAGATCCACATCAGTAACAATTGTACACAAAGAGATGTATTGGTGTTGTAAATGTACATGCGCTGCATTTGCCTACATATGTAAGACCAAATTAGTAAAATCAGTGATTAAAAATGCATGGATAGAGATTCAGATTTTTTAAAAACCTTGAGAAGGACAGACTAAAAGTTCAACAAAAATAAGAGATATCCTGATGAGGTGACAAAGAACTAAGAAAGATGGACAGACTCAGGATAAGGACCAGTTTTAAGAGATATGAGAAGGAAAGGTATAATGGAACTAGACAAACAAAGAAGAAGTAAAAAAAAAAAAATCACAATTTATGAGTAGGATTATAGGACATTGCATCTCAAGGGAAGAGAGAATTAAGAGAACGAGAGAGAGAGAGGACCATGGAGACAGATATATATATATATATATATATATATCAGGAGGAGAGCAAGTGAGAAAGGGAGTGACACAAGGAGAGAGGAAAAGAGAGAGAGAGAGAGAGAGATATCAGGAGAGCAAGTGAGAAAGGGAGTGACACAAGGAGAGAGGAAAAAAGAGAGAGACAGCAAAAGAGAGAGAGGGAGAGAGAGAGGAAGAAGAGAGAGTGAGAGATAGGGGGACAGATAGAGAAAGAGAGAGAGAGAGGGAGAAGGAGAGCGAGTGAAAGATTGGGGGCGGGAACAGATAGAGAAAGAAAGAAAGAGAGAGAGAGAGAGAGAGGTGGGGAATCTATTGGATCTCCCTGACACAGTACGGTTTTTATCAATTTATCATAGAACAAATAGAAAGCAGACATACAAAGAAACACGCTCAGCAGGTGCTCCGAGCCTCTAAGATGAATACACTCTCACGTTGCCATGGTAACTTCAATGTGGTTTGCTGCATGATATTCAATCATCTGCACTGAGTCAAGAGGATGATGTGAGGTAAACCCTTCACATCTAATCTTTCTCAGTGGTTAGGTCTCATATCTAACAAAAATCTGTATGCTCATTTTAAGGGATAGATTCGATGCCAATTTCATATTCATGACATTGCAATATTAAGCAGTTTGAAATCAGCGCATCATTCAATATAATAGAGTGAAAATGAACATAACATGAACTCCAAAACAGGGGTAACATTTCTTTTATAACTATAATTCAGACAATACACATTCAAAACTTAATATGACCTAATCACAGACATGTACGAAGTAAATAAAAGAAAGA
Organism: Mesocentrotus franciscanus; assembly: GCA_037976565.1. Taxonomy (NCBI): domain Eukaryota; kingdom Metazoa; phylum Echinodermata; class Echinoidea; order Camarodonta; family Strongylocentrotidae; genus Mesocentrotus; species Mesocentrotus franciscanus. The sequence continues at coordinate 4,079,441 of CP137683.1, forward strand.
CAAAAATCTTCTTTCACTTTTCCCCAACAAAAATGCAGATAACAGGATTCAGTTCAAATACAAACATTGAAATGAAAAGGTATCATGAGAAAGAAAGTACCGGTACTCACGTCTTAAATCAATAAGGACAAGTTCGTTGACCCCACCATAGAAATTAAGGCTTTTGGAGTAATCAATGTCTTCCTCTGGGCTTTTAACAAGACGTAGTCTGCATTCGTTGGCCTCAATACCCCTCTCCTCATATACCTGCGGCAAGAAGTCTTGGATAGGTTTCTCTGGATTAACTCGGAACAAGGCCTTATGGTTCTTACCTGAAAGCACTGTCAGACGGACAGTTTGCTGCAGAAAGACATAAACATAGAATCAGCTAGACTGTCTCAATCACATGAATCAAGTTTAGAATAGGGTAAGAATTATAACAATAATAACAACAACAACAATAATAATAATAATTATGATAATATCAATATGTCTTGTTTACCCAGGGTAGCCTCATCAGTATTAATACTGTTCTCCCTGAGGGCCCTGCAATCATAATATTACCCAGACTTTTTTAAAGAAACAATTGATACAGAGTCAAAAAAAACTCTCACATCCCTTTGCCCAAAATAGTCATCATTTGGAATAAAACGTTGTTTTGTTGTTTTAATAAAAAATATACAGCGTATGACAGATTTAAAGAGAAAGACCAGTTCTGGTCATGCGATTGCATTGTGAAAGAAACATTGTGAAATCTATCAGAAAAGGTTGATCATCTAGCATATAAGTATTGGTGTGTACTGCAAGGTTCTGGAATCATCAAAATGATAAGAAATTTGGCCAAGTCTTGGTAAAGTTACAAGCACTGTACACAGAAAGATGTATATGGGACTACGCGACCACGTGCGCGATATCTATTTGGTCCCAATAGATATAATTTACCAAATATATCAATAGTAGGCGGTTTCCCGGCAAAATTTGTATCATCACGTATTAGTCAAAACATATTCTTTCACATGATTGGTAATGAGAGCTTCCATTTCATTTTTTGAGAGAGGGGCGTTTCCAAAACTGGTCTTTACCTTTAAGGGACAACTGACTGGTTATCCTGATATTATCGATTTTAGTCTTAACCAAAACAAACAAGAAATGGATCACTAGCCTAAATTACCAAGATGACAATGGGGAATTCGGGCAATTGTGCTTGTATAGATCCATACATGTACAAGGAAAAGTATTGACAAATATATCTGCATTGCAGGATTACAGCAGGATTTAACAGTAACAGGCATCCAGGACACATGGGCACCCAAAATCTAGGTCAGGGGCCCGTTTGTCTTGTTACATGTATCTATAACAAATGCTAAATTCCTATGAAAAATTTGCTCTCAGCCAATCAGATGCCATGATTTCAGTAGCTTATAACAGTAGCTTGTAACTTGTTATTGATAACAAGTTTTATGAAACAGGGCCCAGGACTCCAATTGAAAATAAGTTAGTGTGGACCTCTGATTACGGTGGTTTTAACATTTTTTCTAAGTATAAGCAGGAATATCTGCAAATACAAAAGTTCTTTTCCTTCAATAGACCGGATTACTAACATATTCAAATTTTATGCATAATATTTAAACAAAGGTTGTTCTTGACATCCTAAAAGTTGCCCAGGGCTCCACTTCAATACGTAATGATGCAGACTGGATTCCAAGTATTGTAGTTCATTCATGAATTACAGGTTAATGGAATAACTCATCGCTAGGTCGCCAGGAAAGAAACATCCATAAATTTGAATATGTTAGGAAGCTGGTCTATTGTACTTATCAATTGGTACATATTAAAATTAATTGAATTATTACAAATACTGACATGAAATGATACATGTATAAATGATATTACCCTGAATGAAGGATTGGCTAATATTCCTCCGATAAAATCACCACATGGACACAGAGTAATCTTCTTCATGATTGATCAATTACCGGTACTATAGACGTCCAATATATATAATAGTCCAATTAATCTGCAGATATAAAGTCTATTACGAAACAAGTCCTATATATCCGCAGATTTCAGTCTAAACAGGGCACTTGAATATATCCACAGATCTACTACAAGTCTACAACACCGATGATAATGTGAGCTAGACGCAGAGTATAAGACACCAAGCTCCAGCGGTCATCACCTCAGATTGAATGCACTCAATGAAGTCTACATGATCCACTTTACTCAACAATGATCTCAGTATGAAAGAGAGCTAGCCCATGAAGAGTGTTCAAAGCGAAAAGGATCCATTAATCACTCAAGATCAAGTGTTAGATTAGTAATAACTTCCCCTGTTTGATATCCCTGGCAACCCTCTACAAACAAGAAGAGATCAGACGTGCCCTATGGGTTCCCTTAATCCCTAGGGTGATTAACACAGCTAAAGTGAGGTTCACATGACAGGGTGTTAATTTTATGTTTAGGGCGTATTTTTAGACCTCGAAGTTATCTTGTAGTGAAGGACTGTGCGGATACAGTCGTGGTTGCGAGGCTTTAAGTTTACTTGAAGTTATAAATAAGCAATCTTAAGGTTAGCGTGATACCTACAAGCAGCAGAGGGGTTCTCACTCACAGTATGTGCCTTGCAGATGTAATTATAACTATGAAGTTACACCAGCTTATGGTTAATAAGACTGCTTGCAGTGATTGTAGTTTAACACTTGTTGTTTTGGTTGTTTGTTGTTTTCGAAATTGCGCAAACTGAAAGTTTAAAACTATGATGATCCTAAGTGAACATAGCTTAAGTCAAGTGCCTCATCGCTAAAGGACATTAATACAACCTCCTAGTCTAATGTTTCCTTGACAAATTGTATGTGTTCAATTGACTGCCTGGCCGTGATAGAGGGATTCAATCACAGTCAATGTATCTCTTTTCAATTATTGCTGGATTTTGCTTGTAAAATGATAATGTCATTTCATTCCCATTAGTAGAAAATATTTGAAGTAACGTATTAATAATAACATGCAATAAGTCTGTAAGTATCTAATATATCACAAGCACTGTTTGAATTAAGTATTCAAAGCACAGATCCTCATTATTTTTCTATTTAGACCTTCTTTTAAAAGTTTGTCCAGAAGTTGGAATACCAACAATCATATATGTAGTATTCATACTTCATAGATACTTGAAGATTAAGATTCATCACATTTACGTTTGTTTTCTATAAAAAAAAAATTGAGAAGTTAACAAAATTTAATTGGGTTTTAATAATGAAAAGAAAGTCATAATAACTTTGTACAATACAGTGAGGTTTTCACATGATACGCTTTATAATGATATTATTATGCAAATATTGACTGCCTTGAGGGGCACTATTGCCCAAGGTTATCTCAAAACTGCAATGTACCACGAGATGAAATCGAGGGGCATAATGCAGTCTCAAGATCACCGAATAGCTATACATGTACATGTAGTTTGAACCATGACCTGAAAACTAAGCAGTCAATATTTGTTTTATATGCCGCATATCCCCCGTATGTCAAAGTGTATCAATTTGAAGAGTCAAGGAAAATTGAACAGTTTAATAGCATTGTGCGCGTCTCATTGCATGTATCCATTGTTAACATCACAAGCAAACACTGCATCCTGGCATTGTACGCTAGGTGAACAATCAACAGTCAATAGTTTTTGCTATACTGCCCAGCAGTCAGTAGCGAATGTCATGCCTGCAGTTTCGACCGAACAGAGGTCTAGAATCTTCATAAACGGTATATAACATCAAGGAATGGAGTATACCACTCCATCCCTTGATTCGTGATATCTCTGGGAACAAAATATGTGTAGCTCGACATCGTTTGTCTTAAAAGTGGAAGTCCACCCTGATATTAAGTTGGCTTTAATGGAAGCAGAAAAATGAGAGAAACTGGTCAGTGAAAGTTTGAGAAAATTCTGATTGCAATTAAGAAAGATATGAATTTTTGAAATTGCGATAAAGCAAACACAAATTGGCAACAATCATACATTCACCCTAAATATAATTCTTGCAAATATGTTTTTATACAACACCTGTATGAAACAAATCTATTCCGTTATCATTAACAAAGAAAATGAAAGTTTATGACATTTTATGTACAGAGCAAATTGGAGAGGATCTCGCGATTAGATATGTCATGATAGTGTTGCCAAATTTATAACTTTCCTATTTTTCATTGGATATTGCTCAAACTTTCACTAATTTGTTTCTCTCATTTTTCTGCTTTTATTATAAATTATAAACCAACTTAATATCAGGGTGGACTTCCCCTTAAAATGCATTTAATGCTTAGCCCAATGATCATAATGACTTGAATACAATAACTTGAAATATGAATCAAGCCACTCGTACACGGTAGTATGGACAAAATGCCATTATCATATGCATGCATCACCATGGGCAGAGCAATCTCATTTATGATCTATAGGCAGGCATGTGTCCTCCGTGTCGCAATGACAAGAGATCATTGTGATATTATTCTTAATCTAGATTGTCCTCAATCCATATTAATGATAGATTGGATTAGCCTTGAAGGCAACAAGCCTTACGAAGCAAGCACGTTCACAAGTAGGTTAAGAAACACACACAAAATGTTTTTTGTTGACTTTTTCGTCTCTCTCTCTCTGTCTCTGTCTCTCTATCTCTCTAAATATCTCTTTCTCTCTGTATATATATATATCTCTTTCTATTTCTCTCTCTTTCTCTCTGTATATATATATCTCTTTCTATTTCTCTCTCTTTCTCTCTGTATATATATATCTCTTTCTATTTCTCTCTCTTTCTCTCTGTATATATATATCTCTTTCTATTTCTCTCTCTTTCTCTCTGTATATATATATCTCTTTCTATTTCTCTCTCTTTCTCTCTGTATATATATATCTCTTTCTATTTCTCTCTCTTTCTCTCTGTATATATATATCTCTTTCTATTTCTCTTTCTTTCTCTCTCTCTCTCTCATGATTAAAGAATTTTATACGTGAGAATAGTTCTTTTGCTAAATAAATATCACTTTCCTTTCATTTCCCACCACACAATATTCAGGATTTGATTGAATTCTCGTTTTTAGGTGTGTTGGAATGCCATTATGGTACAGCCTTCAAAATCAAAATGGCTTTAAAATGGGCCATTAAACTTGGGGTCTCATGAGGAAAATGGATTTTTGTAAAAATTCGGTGACAGGCTTATTTATTTGAACATACATGAGTGCCAGTGCGCATGAAACAATAACAAATAACAAGCTAGCTCAAAGTTGACTGAATCCAATGAAATATTTTGTTTGTTGTTACATCTAGGCCATGTTCGTAAGCTTTTCAAATGCATCCCAATCATGAACTTACTCCAATATTCAGTACATGTATATACCTCATCAATATGGACACACCAGTGGTCTATAAGAAATTACTAATAGGTTGATTTAGTCACTTCCATCATTATCTCTGTAATTATTCATACATTGCATAAATATCACCATGCTCTCTCTCTAGCAGGTTGTTTTAATTGCTCCTGTAAATGCTGAATAGACCGGTTTACTAACATATTCAAATGTATGGATGTTTCTTTCCTGGGCATCTTATGACGAGGTACTCCATTAACCTGCTATTAATAAATCAACTACAACACTTGGAATCCAGTCTACATACATTACTTGTTGCTATGTTGTGCAAGCCTCGGGCAAGCTTTTGGGTTGTCAAGAACGACCTTTCTGTAAACAGTATGCTTACGATTTGAATAATGTTAGTGAACCAGTCTATTGCCTTTTTCACAAGGAATTTTTAATGAGACGGCAGATCCTCCACAAATTGATGACATGCGCAAACTGTATATGTGTGACTCTTACCTCAAATTGTGCAGCTTTCTTTTTATCTGATGTCCTTATGGATATGATCTCTCCTCGGCTCAGCTTAGGAACTATTTGAAGTATGGTTGTATCCAGTTCACCAATCCGTTGGCTTGCTTTAAACTGAGCAACATAAGAAACAAACCTAACGTTACAGTCATCTTTCATTATATAAAAGATTATCTTAGATCAGTCCTACAAACAATTCACTACCCTTTTATCTTAGATCAATCCTACAAACATTTCCCTACACTTTTTTCATTACAAGGGGAAAATGCTTTGTCAAAGAAAAAACCTAGTTTTAATAATTAGTTTCACCATTATTGAAGTTAAAGAGATCACATATTTTTAAAATTCAATTCAATTCAAATAATGTTATTTTCATAACGCAATCAAAACATGAAAAAATGCTAACATAACCAGTTGAAAACAATATGCGCTTTCCACTGACTAAAGCTAAAGTTTAGTATTCAACAGCTGAATCGGAACCAATTCTTGGACATAGCAGCAATACACCTCCTTTTTCTTTTTAGCTGAATGGCCCCTTTAAGAATATAAAAACATGGGATGATACCACATCAAAGTTATCACCCATAAACTTGGTGGAAAAGGAAAAGGAGCAGGAGGGGGGTCATTTGACCTACATGTGTGACATGTTAATTTAGTGACAAGCTTTGTAGTATAAATACCATTGGATCAAATGTATTACAATGAACGATCAGTAGCAACCACATGTCTACGCATGTTTGTTTTGAGCCCCTGATTTGCTTTGAGTATTTCATCACTACCAGCTGTGTATAGCTGGGCCAGCCAGGGATTGCTATTTGAACGAGGTGAAAGGTCAAATATATGTAGTATAGTTACCTGTGAGATATCTGTTCTGTCTGCTGTGGCTGGTAAGATCACGTGACCTGTAGGGGTCAGCTTGTTCTTGGCTGCTATCATCACCAGAAGATCCATCATTTGTAATCTAAACAAACAATGGTCAAAATTATGCAGACGTCATGTCAACAAAGATTATGAAAACTCATATATGAAAAACAGAACATATTTCTATAGTGCCTACATGTACTAACATCACCAGAAGATCCATCATTTGTAATCTACTGGTAAACAATGGTCAAAATTATGCAGATGTACGTCATGTCAACAAAGATTATTAAAACTTGTATGAAAGACAGAACACGTTTCTGTAGGACCATTGCTGGTATGGTTACTTTACAGTTTCTTTGACTTTGTGTATATACAGCATTATTTTTACCATTGTTATCTAAGTGCTTGTATTTTTATTTGCATTTGAAAGGCCTCATTTGAAACCCAATTAACTTCAAGTTTTGGTTTCAATAAAGAAATATATACTACTCCTAATAATAATAATGAAACTATATTGCAGGTGAATTAAAGAACTAATATAAGGTTTCATCTCAAGTAGAAATATGTACAAGTATGTGTAAAACAACCATATTACGATGCAAGATTTTCACTGTACCCTGTACCTCGTAGAAATAATCCCGATGGCAGCTTATCATACAGTTTAACTGGGATCCTCGGCAGGATTTCCCTGCTAATACATATAAATCATATTTGCTATTTCTATGCATGATTTCTTGCATAACAAACCAACTACCGGTATTGATTTCTTGAGTGGTCTAACATTTTGTTCAACAATGACAGCGTTAACTGCCTGAAAAGTACTGCCATGACGACAAAATTAAATATTTCAAATTTAAATGAATGGAAGATAGATATGAAATGAAGAAAAGTATCGGTGCATGCATAACAAAAGACCCTATCACAGTCAAAGTTTGTCTTTGTGTTAAATACCAAACAGAAATATAAAGCATAATATGCTTTATACATGTTTATAAAATGGGTTGAAGAATGTAGCCAATGAGAAGCGTCGAAATGGATCACGTGTGCGTACATTAATTTTTACCATATGCACGGGGAGTGCATTTTGGTGATAACAACTAAAATATTCTCGACTTTATACTCATATTGTAGACCCATATCTTATTAAACAAATAATGCATGTTTTTAGCTCGTGCATTAGTGATATGCACTGCACTTGGTTAAGTCACAATGAGACGGACAATGAACTCAACAAGTCTCGTTCATTATCCTACTGTGACTTAACCTGCGTGCAGTGCATATTCACTAATGCACTCGCAAACGTGCATTTTGTATTATGTACATGTATGTTATCTCATTTTGCCATTGGGTGTGTTCTGTTTTTTGGGGAGGTTTTATGACATCATTGTGGATATGAAGCTTTTAATATTGACTTACTTTGCATCCACCGTGGCTGTGAGTGTGGTACCAGCTGGTAATGTAATTTCCAATGTTCTCTGCCCCGTACTCCTAGGTGCTTCCCCTCCGCTATGGGTAGATGTAAAGCTATTAGAAGGAGAGGGCGGGGCTCCATTAGAATGAGTGGTAGATCCGTTGCTAGGAGGGGCTCTGTTCACAGATGACGCTTTGGTATGACTGGGAGGCTCAGCAGGGATACCACTAGTCTTAAAAGACTTCTTGGACCTGAAAAGACAAATCATTTACTGGTTATAATCATTTTTTGTATATGATTTTTTAACAATAATCTCCGTGGACTGATTTACATGTATAAACAAACATTTATATGTACATATGTATACATACACGTACATGCAGAAAACCTGAATGTCATATTTCTTATATTTCTATAATGAGTAATACAAAGATGTTTCTTTCCAAATACACATGTACATGAAAAATAGTACTGAGTTGCTCATTCATTATTCACCATCTAACATTTCTCGGTGAGAATGTACAAGTCAATGAGAAAAAAAGTCCATATAAATGTAAGAAATATCTTAAGATAGCGTCAATGTTAGTCACCACACTCTCTGGTCCATTTAAATTAATTTGCCGACAAAAGCTAAGCTAAAAGCTAAATAAAGAACTATGGTAATTTTGGTCTGAGCCAACTACATTTAAAGCCCCTCTGCACTAGTTTGGCCAGAAGGGATTAGAGGGATTAGCGTGGTCACTGACAGGTGGTTATCTCATCAACTCAGCTCTCAATTAACATAAGAAAAAGAGGATCACAGGGGACCAACAAGCACTGCTTAGGCATTGTTTTCTATATAGAGGGAGCAAGTAGCTACAAGTAGTACAGTGGGGCTATAAGATAGCGTCAATGTTAGTCCCCACACTCACTGGTACATTTAAATTAATTTGCTGACAATTTAAGGCAAGTAGAATAATTGTGCAAATACATGGACAAGTAATATGTAGACTACAGAAACTCAATTAACAATCACTTGTACAAATGTACATGTATGTATCTGTATGGTTAAGTTTTCATTACATATCCACATAATGAAAAGTTAGGATTTGCAGAATGAGAGCACATTGTGTTTTACAAATGGATACAGTGACAAGTTTGTCTGCCTCACAGATAGCTCCAGCTATGTTATCCTCTTATTGATTTAAAAGCTAAAAATCTAAAAAGCTAAAAAGCTAAAAAGCTAAAAAGCTAAAAAGCTGAAAAGCTGAAAAGCTGAAAAGCTAAAAAGCTAAAAAGCTAAAAAGCTAAAAAGCTAAAAAGCTAAAATTGAACTATGGTAATTTTGGTCTCAGCCAACTACATTTAATACACATAAATATCATTAAACTTGACAGACCAAGTCCAATACCATGATGTACATTTATTTGTAAGTCTTTATGATACTTTTGGTACAAAAAGCATTTTTCAGTCTTAAGCCCAAGATATATCTGGCATTAGTATTCAGGTCCAAACTGCTATTAATTGCTAGTTGCATGTTAAAAACCACGTGTTTGGAGCCAGGAGGGTCTTCATTCTGTATTAAAAGAATGCCATTCTGGCTCCAAACAAGATGACATATCAATTACAAATCAGTTCTCAATTGCAACTCAAGAACATCATGGAATTGTTCACAATGGAATAGCTCTTTCAATTTACAGTTTACAACGTTGAAGTTGTATTTTAAGTACAGAGAAGTTTGCTTATATTGCTTCTTGTTCAAAAGGTTAAAAGTAATGAGTGTTTGCAATTCATCGCCGGTTTTCTGCAAAATGAACAAACTAGCCCAGCCCTCCTCTACATATGTACAAATTGTACATGTAATTAAAGAAGTTCTGGCAACACCCATATTATATATGTAAACTATGTTAACTCAATAATGACTAAATTCTCTCACATTTCCAGCTGATTCATGTAGGTAATTGGTTAACAGATTTTCACAAGAAAGACAAATTAACTAAATAACAATTGCAAGCCCAAAGAAAATATACATCTAAATTAGAGACAGTCCTTCAATAGGCAATTTTCGTAATGTAATCAAATTTAATGCATAAATCTTTGTTCAGTGCCAAGTTACAAACTATTTAATTCACCTGTTACAAATAAGTGTATTTAAATAGTCAGAATGCAAATTGCATACATTAATTGTTGCTACATGTACACCCTGTAGGTAGGACAAACATTATGGCTTGTCCTACTTAACAACACGGAGTATGCAATTTGCATTTTGACAATTGAAATACAATTATTCATAACAGGTGAATGAACTAATTTGTAATGAGGCACTTAACACAGATTTGTGCATTAAATTTGATTACATTACAATAATGGCCTATTGGTCAACAGATTTTCATAAGAAAACAATACTAAAGTAGGCTTACAAGCTAAAAGAAAATATACATCCAAGTTAGAGACAGGCATTCAACTAATTTTTTTTGCTGTCATTAAAGTAATAATAACTCAAATATTTTTTACACATACAAAGAAATGTTTAACTTTGTTTGGTGGGAGGGAAAGGTCTATTTTTTCATATTCATCAAAATTGTTTGTTACACTGTATGTAAATAAAACAAGTAAAAAACAAACACAACAAACACAAAGTGAATTGCATGTATGCCTATGCTTCTCTAGGAAATGACATTTGGTGGTTATGGCTTTATGGCTTTCTCTCTCTCTCTCTCTCAAAAGCAATCACAAAACAACAAATACATGTACAAGAAGGTGAATTTGAAGTTTCTCTTTTAAATCATGAAGCCATATAATTGCTCTATAATTCCCTTCACTAATTCTGCAAGTATTTTGAAAGGGATCTGTATCATCTGTGCACAATTTAACCATTCCGGCCACTTTCAACAATACATCATGATAGTCCGCATGCATGGTGAATGAGATTTCAAGCAAAGTGTTTATTGTTTATATTTTCACTGATCCAAACACTGATCTACTGCGTGATAAACACTGTACAATGTACAGGGTTAGTTGAAGGCTTGAAGCCAGGCTCTCTTGACTCTTGACATGCAGTTCCACCGCCAGAATTCAAGATTATCTCAAATATACATGATATAAGTATACGTCAATATACAGTTTGACTATTGTATTTCAGTGTTTTAAAGTGAATTATAGACCCCCATAAACATAAGCGAGCCCCTCTCAACTACCAACCTTGGAAAACAGCATCCACAGCACTCCATGATGTCTATGTGTGTTTCTTAGACACTCCTTTGAGTCAGTACATGATGCAGTATGACTCAAAGTACTCTGCAGGAGGTAGGTATCAAGCACACCAATCAACAAGCCAAATCTGAACTTTCCCCTGTATAACAACTGCTGTAATGGACACTGCACTCAAGAATGTCACACATACTTCACAAGAAACAAACCAATGAAATGTACAGCAGGGTAGCGATATATACACTCTATCCAAGCATTTGAATTATGGAAGGTGAAAAACAACACTCAAGAATGTTCCTATACTCCTGTGCACTGCAAGGAGAAGTTCACAAATTATATCGGTAGTAAACATCTCAGGAGAGAGTCTGCTGTGAGTGCATGAAACTGACCCGTCATACATACAGTGCCCTGCCCACTAATATTGGTTGAAGGGAATATACCCCCTGCATGAATACACCCACTACAACAATGGAAGACCAGTATAATGTATACAGCAGCTACGAAGAGTACAGAGTTCTGTTGACTTGAATAGGAAGAGATCGAGGAGAGGGAACAATAGAGAATGCAAAGAAAACGGAACAATAAGGACCGGTCTTCACATACAAAAGACTAAATAAAGAAGGGATTCAGTTCATGTTTTCTCTCCTACTTGCTATACTTACTCACTAGTATTTGAGCTTCATATCTACATACCACATAAAGCTTGGTAAGAATGATAAACCAGCCAAAATACTTCACATACTCTACTACTGTAATCTACATCAGTTCAAAATTATGTTAACTGTAAGGATTTTTTACATTTATGACTTAGGCCTTACATGTATGAATATTTTCATTCATTTATACTATAGAAGAAAAAAAAAATCACAATTAGGTTTTTATAACTGAAGATTTTATTTAAAACAAAAACAAATCATGTCAATTGGTATCAAATCAAATCACATACAAAACTTCATGACACATACATGTAGAAGTTTATCTCTGTGCTCCTTACATTACAAATCTATCTATCGAGCAACCAAGAAGCGGTAATTTTATTTGCATAAAATTGTTGTGTACAAAAACACTGGCAAATGATTTAAAGACCCTCCTCCCAACTAAAAAAAAAATACTACAAAAACTGAGTTTATCAAATGAAGAAACTTGGAGTAACAGTAGGATTAAAGGAGACAACTAATAGGGAAGATTCAACTTTTTAAATTACATCAACATCAATGAAAATCAATATTAAATGAAGACAAACGAAAATGTGTGATTTCATTCTTTCAGTTTCAATATTTCTCATGTGCTTCATTATTTTACTAGAATACAAATTCCCACATTTTTCATAGATTCTGATTTCTTTGAGTCATGCATTTGCCTGTTTGTCCAAGTTACATTGGTAGACTACATCCTATGTATGGTATGTTTGCACCTTCATACAATGACTATTTCTGTATTTTACATAGATACTTTTCTTAGTTTGTATTCTAATAAATAGTCATTCTTTAATATATAATTTATCCAAAGTTCAAAATGTTTCATACATGTACAGATAATTTATTCCATATTAGAATACACAGAGTAGTGTGTCAAAACATGTTATCACCGATAAAACATGGTAGAGGCAAGATGAAATCACTTTCTTTTGAGAACAAAAAAAAATGGGAACATTTATGACACCAAATTATGTAAAACAACTGATGTCGGGATGTGAAAGTTTTAGATCAAGGTCTTTAAAGAGAGACTAAAGTTAGGAATGCGAGGTACTGAAGGAATGCTAACGTATGGGGAGTGGTTAATCACCTGTTAGGACCGTATCACTGAAGGAGTCTTTAGTAGTAATGTCCTTACTCGATGTTAAATTAGTGTTTGATATGAACGGAGATACATGTGGAATTAACGCTTCAAAATATCTTAGCGAAAGGATTTTATGTTACGCCTTGAGTGTAAGCTACTCTCGCGTGGGTTTTCTAATACGTGCTCATTGCCATCTAAAGCTATGCTGGGGAACGGTGTGCAGTCACCAGTCGGCTGAGAAAGTTTAATTGTAAGTTGCATTACTTTGTATCATAGGTTGAAATTACATTGGTAATATGAATTATACATCATGTTGCATGTGGGTGAAGTTTTGAGAAGATTTATATGCACAGTCTGATATATATTTTAGTGACAAGATAATTTTGGTTCATTGAACATGTTTTCAGTGCGACCATGTTTATTTAGTATCGTAGAGGGCTCTCTGAATGTAAGCATAAAAGATGGCGGCGCCCACTAGCCGTACTTTGTTAGGTGTAATCAAGGGTTGTTAAAAGGAAGCTTTAACACTGATTGAAGTTAGTATAATAATATAAATTGATTGTAAGCTTAAATGATATATTAAGTGAGATGATTATTTAGTTGATGGTCTTGTAAATGCAGGCATAGTGGAGCTTTTGGAGTGATTTACTTACAAAATGTAATTGTTGTTTTATCCTCAGTGAGTCTACATTGAACGAGTATCTGTAGCTGAAAGCCGACTGGTTTTTGCTAGTTCTTCAAGTGACCTTGGGTACGAGTCAATTTATTATGTAATATGATATTTAATTAAGGGTAAATGAAAACACTTAGGAATGATTGTATGGTTTGTATTTGAATACCGACAAAGTTAACGTGGTTCGGTTTAATACTGATATTGCTGATATGATACTGATCGGGTGATGAATGATAGTGAATCTATTGGTAATGTAAATATTCTCCTTATGCCTTGAGAATCTGTTACTGTTTAGGGAGGTTATTATTCAAGATACATTTCTGGGATGAGTGTTTTTCCTAGTAGTTAGCAGTTGCTATGTGTTATTAATATTTGATAGCAATGGTTTGATAGTATTGATTCGATGATGGCATCATCTGTAAATGTGGCTTTTAATGGAAAGTTCTATAAACACAAAAGGAGTTCTATGGATATTGGAAATATGTTTAATGGTTATTATAATGATCTAGGTAGGTCATATTACTAGGCATCCTTTGTTAAGATTGAAGACTGATACAATTAGGATACTGGTAATTATTGAAGCTTGGATGCATTTGATAGTGAAAGTATTGAGCTCTTTAATACTTCTGATTTCTGTGGATTAAATTTGCATTAGTTGCAAGGGACAATGTTTTGCTGAAACAATGTTATACATGTTTATCTAGTGTCTGATGATGATGTATATATCATATCATTTGCAATGATATGATCATTTTGTTTCTGTTTGTTCTTTGCAGGGTTTCTTATTTCTTTGCTTTATTGCTTCGCAATAAAATAATTGAACTTCAGATATCTGTCACGACTCCTTCATTTGAGTAACCCGAGTTACTAATCCTACTCATCCCGGTGGAGCTCACCCTCCCCACCCCGACAAGTGGCGCTGCGAGCAGGGTAGACGACAGAGGAAGGACAGAAACCCCATTGTCTGCAGGAAGGAAGCTTCGACTGATCTGATGTGGATGACTCTGAGTGACTGTTCCAAGCGAGGACGAGATCACCAAGACGACGCTAGGCCTGAAGGACTGCTAAGGACTGATTTACAGTTTGGTTGGTGTAGCGATAGCATCAGACCTGAGAGAGGACGTCAAGAGCTAGACTGATCAGTGGGAAGCTTAATTTGAACTGATTCGACAAACACCGGACTTTGAGTCTTTAACTAAGGGTAAAAGTTACAAGAGTTTTGTAAGTGCATGTACTTGTATATTTACTGATGCTCTAGATATTGACTTGTACATATACTTACCTTCTTTTTCCCTTGTGTGAAAAGCAGCCTTTGTAACGATGGCGGATGTAACTCAAGTGATTTCAGCTCTCACTGAGGCACTTCAAGGACTGAGTGTTCAGCGCACACCGCCTCCAGTGAGACTGAGTAAGTTTAGGGGTCCACCGAAAGCTGCCGGAGACCTTGCTTTACAAGAATGGAGTGATGAGTTCAGGAGTTACGCCACTCATTATCGGCTGACTGGAGAAGCGAAGGCTCAAGCACTCATTGACAACTTGGCTGGAGTAGCGAAGGAGGAAATCCTGTGTCGAGAATATTCAGTACGTAAGGATAGTGAGCAGATTATCAAGGTATTGAAGTCTTTGTTCTCGCCTATTGAGTCGGTTCCTCCATCAGCCAGGCCTTCCACAATCGCGATCAACAAGATGGAGAAAGCCTAGCAGATTTTAGCCGTGCTTTGATGAGGCTTTACGATCGAATGGAGAAGGCAGCTGGAGATGAAGAAGATAGGAATGCCATGAAGCGGCTTAAGGACAGTTCGCTCAAGGAGCGATTCGTACGTGGGGCAAAGGAGAAGTGGATTCATCGCGAGCTGCGTAGAATAGAAATGGCCTCGAAGACGAAGACCTTTCTTGAGATGAGGACAGAAGTTCTAGAGTTCTTTGCTGGTGAGGAGCCTCTTCGCAAGCCGAAAGTACATGATCTTGAGGTGTACGCCCAGAGTGCCGACATAAGTTCTCCAGCAAAGCGTCAAGAGGAGTATAGTCTTAGAGCTGAGTTAGCTGATCTGAAGAATGATGTAGCACTACTCACAAAGAGTGTCCAAGAGCTGGTCAAGGAGAAATTGACTCATGGTCAACATGCTCCGGTAACACAGAGGAAGGATCGGAGAAATAAGTGCTATAATTGCGGAGAAGTTGGACACTCTCGTCAGGATTGTAAGAATGAATGCATCTGCTATAGCTGCAAGGGTAGAGGACACTTTGCGAGAGATTGTCCTGCAGAGATGGCGCAAGAGACGTCCATCCCGGCAGCCAAGAATGTTCGTGCTCCTTTGACTGCAAAGACTGAGCTACTGGGTCGGCTGGTTGCGCCCTGTCCATGCAGTGAGGTACAGATTGCTGGCTTGGAGATTGGGTGTATTTTGGACTCTGGAGCACAAGCATCGATAATCCCTGCTTCCGTGTACGATCGATTTTTGAAGGATAAGCTTGGTGAGCCTCAACAAGCGGACGGTCTCTTTTTGCATGTTCAAGGAGTAGGAGATATAGAGGTACTGATTGAAGGATTCATAGAGGTACCGATATCAATACTTGGACAGAAGTTGCAAGGGAGTTTCCTGGTGGTTGCAGACCGTGCTCGTCCCGTCGATGATGCTGAATACCCTATCTTGGTAGGCTGCAACATCCTTGATCGTCTCAAGAATGAATCGCTTCCTCCTACTGTAAGATTGGCGATGTTACAGAAGAGGAAAGAGAGCCAAGAGCAAGTACCAATTTCAGCGAGTTTGATTAGAATACATACCAAAGGGAGTGAAGTGATACCCCTTTTCGGTTCGAAGAGTAAGTTGTGATGTAGCTGGGAGTAGTTTGTCAAGCAGTGACATTATAATCCGCCCGACATCAGACAACAGGGAGACTACTGTGCAAGTCTATGAGGGATATCATCAAGTTGAGGATGGAGCTTCTCTGGATGTACTACTGGCGAATAACAGTAGTAGGGAACTACACATCCCCCCTTCGACGGTAGTTGCCGAGGCCTCATCGGGGCAAGAAAGGCTGAAGTTGTACTGGATATTCAGGATGATAGTATAACAGTTGGGGTATGTGAAGTGATCAGCGAAGAAGGTGCTGAAGCAGGTTTGACATCTGAACTACTACATGAAGAAGTTTCTCTCCCTTAGGGATACAGCTCAAGGGTTTGCTGCCAGTTGAGACGAAAGCTGTGTCTGAACTGTTGCAGAAGCATGCAGAGGTGTTTTCTAAGGGCCCCTATGACGTTGGGGAATGTAATCTTATTCCACATGAGATAAGGTTGGAAGATGGGCCTCCTATCAGACTGCCATACAGAAGAATACATCCAGCACAGATCGCAGATGTAAAGAAGATGTTGCAAGAAATGGTGGATCAAAAGATAATCAGACCATCAAAGAGTAACTTCGCGAGTCCTATAGTCCTTGTAAAGAAGAAAGACGGGTCGCTACGTCTCTGTATTGATTATCGGAAGTTGAATGACCGCACGATCAAGGATTCGTTTCCCTTGCCAAGGATTGAAGAGACGTTAGAGGCATTGCATGGTGCCACCTACTTTTCTACTCTCGATTTAGCTCATGGCTATTTTCAGGTAGTAATGGAGAAGGACTGTGTGGATTTGACAGCGTTCCGAGTACCATGGGGACTTTTTGAGTTCATTAGGATGCCGCAAGGACTAACTAATAGTCCGTCCACATTCCAGAGGGTAATGGAATACATCTTGGGAGACATGAACTTGATTGAGATTGTATTGTACTTGGACGACATTCTTGTGTTTTCAAGCAGTTTTGAGGAACACTTGAACAGGCTGGACAGGGTGTTGACAAGGCTTCACCAGAACGGACTGAAGGTGAAGGGGAAGAAGTGTGATCTACTTCAACGTGAGGTCATGTATCTGGGACATATCATATCTGGAGATGGGATAGCGGTAGACCAAGGCAAAGTGCAGCGTATTTCTATGTGGCCAGTACCCAGAAACGTGAAAGAAGTTCAATCCTTCCTTGGACTTGCTTCGTATTACAGAAGATTCATCGAGAACTTTTCGAAGATGGCTGGTCCTCTGCATGCGATAACGGGAAGACGTCCAAACAGGCTGGGAAGCAGAAACCATTCCAATGGAGAGAAGAGCAAGAGAAGGCCTTCAAAGAGTTGAAGGAAGCCCTGACAACGGCACCAGTGTTAGCCTATCCGAAGTTTGACAAAAACTTCATTATTGAAGTAGATGCATGTATTCGTGGGTTAGGGGCCTGCCTCCTTCAAGAGGACGATGATGGGAAAGCTCATCCAGTAGTGTATGCAAGCCGAGGATTACGAGGAGCCGAGAGGAGGTATCCAGACATGTCAAGCCTCAAGCTGGAACTTCTAGGGCTAAAGTGGGCGGTCGTGGATAAGTTTGGTCCGTATATCCAGGGTTCTCATACAGTAGTGTGGACGGACCACAACCCCCTTGCACATTTGAAGACGGCAAAGCTGAATGCGACAGAGATGAGATGGGTTGCTCAGCTTTCACTTTATGATATCGAGATTAGATACAGACCAGGAAGAACGAACAAGTGCGCAGATGCGTTAAGTCGCTGCCCGGGAATGCGGAAGCAGAAGAGCTCAGGGCAGAACTCGAAAGAGTTGCTTCCTGTTTGAGGATAGAAGTAGGAGGAAACGCGACTGCTGAGAAGTTACAACCTAACCAACTAAAGGCAGAGAATGTGGTACCTACTGTTTTTCCCTCATACTCACATCAGGATTTGTTGGAAATGCAGGAGAAAGATGAAGCCCTGAAGGAACTATTGAAGCTATGGCATGCCAAGTGGAAGCTGGGACAGGAGTACAACCAGAGTATTCCAGGCCTGAATAGTTACATGAGAGAGTGGTCGAAGTTCACGATGTATAAAGAGGTGTTATACAGAGTTGCACCAGATGCAGTGCTTGGTAGTATACGGCAGCTGTTGGTGCCAGTGGCGCTACGATCGACACTTCTGGAGATGGTGCACGACAGGTGGGCTCATCAAGGAATGTCGAACATTTGAAGTATTGCGAAGGAGATGTTACTGGCCTGGGATGCACCATGATGTGAAGAGACACATAGGACAGTGCTTTCGGTGCGTGTCTGCGAAGTCGCCCACGCCAGCTGTGCGCCCCCCTATGAGACATCTTTTAGCTTTCCAACCACAGGAAATAGTGGCAGTCGACTTTTGAAGTTGGATCGGGACGAGGAGGATTTGAAGATGTCCTAGTGTTTACTGATGTGTTCAGTAAGTACGCACAAGCGGTGCCCTGTCGTGACCAGTCAGCACTGACGGTGGCCAGAGTAATACAGGGTCACTGGATTGCACACTATGGGGTACCAGCCAGGATTCACTCCGACCAGGGGAGGTCGTTTGAATGTCACGTTATCAGAGAGCTGTGCAAACTTTATGGGATAGCGAAGTCACGCACAACCGCGTACCATCCAGCAGGGAATGGACAGTGCGAGAGGTTTAATAAGACGTTGTGCAGCCTTCTTCGATCTTTGACCCCAAGAGAGCGACGGAATTGGCCAGATTTGATTCAACATGTATTGTATATATACAATACTACCCCACACAGAGTGACTGGAGTAAGCCCTTATTTCTTAAAGCTCATATTCTAGGACAATAAATGTCCATTAATTTGGTACCTACGGCAAGCCTATGTTATTTCGAAGTTGTTCATTTTCATTGCATATCACAAAAATCTTCTAGCTACTGGATATTCTCAATTGAAATGTCGAAAAATAGCCTCCTCTCTTTGCCTAGAAAGTCAGTCACGGAGCTGGTCCACTATTTGTGACGTCACGCCGGGACGAGTATATTCACGTACCGGATGTTCCATAGAAAAACATGGGCAGAGAGATACGAATTTCTGCTATTTAGTTTCAAAGTGTAGTTTCATAACTCTGTGTAGAATTCTTCACCTTCCCTAATATTTCATAGTACTAATATCAATTCCCTTTTTCAGAATTATGACATAAACAAGCCAACGATGCGCTATTAGTCGATATTTTCACCATGTGATTTTGTTTGAGTGTGTTGAATTTGGTGAGATTGTTTTCGTATGCTCGGTAAAGTAGTGATACGGTCGTTTGGCTTCGTTCGAGTCTTTCTCGCGTTCGGTCTAGCTCGCTTTATACATGTACATATAAACTTCCGATTCACGTACGGTACATACTATATAATTATATCAATTGATAATGGCTGGAGTGTTTGACCAGAACGATCTTTTTATGGATTTTGAAGAGTTTATGGAGAAAGATGATGAAAGTAATGAAGGAAAAAGGGACGATAGTGCAGACGAGGATGATGGAAGTTGGGAGGACGCAAGTACAAGTGGGGGAGAAGGCGATAGAGAAGTCGGAGAGCAAGGAGATGTCGACGTTCCTGCAGCCGGGCCGGGGAGTAGCGGTAGCACCTAGCGCTCTTGACCGAAGATTTCTGTCTCTTTCGTTCGTTAGCCTCTGATTTGGGTAGGGTCGGCTCCTCTCTTTAGAGACAGAAGCCGACCATAGTGACTGCATTGCAAACTACTGCTCGCGTCCGAGCAGTAAACTTATGCCCAAAATACTACATTTTACCCGATGCATATCCGATGCATTTATTATTGTAAATTAGGCCTAGGCTAAACTACATCGGTTCCACCTACCAGATTGACTGTATGATGCGTTTAAGGGTCTTTTTTCCGATTTTCATCGCCGAAATTGAGCTCCATGTTGAAATTCTTGCAGCCGTATTTTAAACTGTTACTGCGCATGGAGGAAGATGACGTCGTCATCCATTGACAGTAACAGTTTAAAATACGGCTGCAAGAATTTCAACACGGAGCTCTATTTCGGCGATGTACGTTCAACAAGCCGCCTAGAGCAGCGGCCTGGTCTTACCTGCCGATTCCACTCGCTTCACGAACGTTCGTGCAAGAGCCGTATCACTATAATTGCGGATGAATATCGTTCATAGACGTCGTCCGCTAAATAGAGGAAGCTTGATCTCGTTCAAGTGTGATATATATATTTAAAACAAATATTTAACTGGTTCTGTATCCTTTTTTGAGGCAGTCAAACACATCCATGATAACTATAGTCACAGTTCTAGGCCTATTCGTTTCACAAAACTGCTCCTGTACCTTATCTGATGACAAGATGTACACCCGCCTATTCATACCTGCATATGATTTAACCTTATTTTCCAAGCAGTAAACCCGTCTTAAAACTCTACCAAAAAGGATAATGTGAGGATATAAAGAAATCAGCAACTGGAAAACGTTGCTTAGTTATTCTTCATTCAAATAAAAACAGAAAATCTATCAAATAAACTCGTTAACAAGAAAAATTATAAGCTCTAACAGGATAGCATTTACGTGGGCATATCATTGGCATTCACTCACTCAGCCCATGATCCCGGTCGTGACGTCAAGAATAGAGGACCCGGCAATTCCGTGCATTTCCGGTTTCCGACTTCGAGATTTTGGTGGAGTTTACTCGCATAAATTAACTATTCTGAACTTGTTTTGTCGGTTGAACGCCATTTAGTGTTATTCTGAGGGTTAAAAGCTTTCTATTGATGTGATTATCTCAATATTTGGAATTATCCTAGAATTTCACCTTTAATGTTTGGTAGGCAGCCAATGCTACCGATAGACCATCTGCTAGACAAGTTAGATGATAACTGGGGAGAGGACTATGTTCAGAAGCAAGCCACGCTTTTAAACAGAGCACATCAGATTGTCAAGAGTAGATTACAACAGGCAGCCAAGATGGAGGCTGAGAAACATGATCGTCGTGCAACTGACCCTGTGTTGCAAATCGGAGTTCGTGTGTTGCTGAAGAGGAACCATTTCACTGGTCGTCACAAGCTAGTAAATAAGTTCTATGACACTTCATATATTGTTGTGAACAAGAAACAGGAGGATGACCTGTATGAGGTGCGACCAGCAATGGGTGGAGATTCAAGTGGGTTAATCGACGGCATCTAGTCTTAGATCCACGTAGAATAGAGACGGATGTACTTGAGGAAGTATTGCCAGATCATGTAGAGGAAGCTGTATTGTTGTCGACAGATAATGAAGACGATGAGGATGATGATCAGGATAGTGAAGACGATGATTTCTATCAGTCTTTTCAGTGGGTCTATGCAGGCAAAGAGAATGATCCGAACTTAGAGGAGAGACCGAGGCCGAGACGATCGAGCAGAGCTACGAAGGGTGTAAGTAGAAACCCTCATCGTCTCCCTGCATCTGTAATCACTGGACTTCCTGATTAAGTAAATGGACTTCTTATGTGCAGTTTTGCATAAGAATAGAGATTTTTTATATTTCTTTATTTGGAAAATATTTTATCTTTATTTGATGGAAGAGATATTTGCTAGTGTTTTCCTTATCTGGAGAGGTAGGAATAGAGAAAAATAGGAATTCGGTATAGTTCTTTAATTGCGAGGTAGGAGATGAAAAGAAATTTGATATACTTCATATTCAGAATAGTAGGAATATAGAAGTTAGGAATTTGGCAATTTCTGTATTTATAAAACCTGAGACAATTAAAACATGGCTGTGTTTTCTGTTTAGGAAGTTTGGAGCCGAGAAGATGGGAATTTAGTATATTGATGGATGTATCGTAAATTCTCACAATTTGTTTAGAATCACTGATGAAGAGTTTTGTTTTGGTTCAGGAATATTTGTAAGAAAATATATTGTTTCTCAATATTTTTGACATAAAATGTACGAGTTGTAATGTACTTTTATATGTGCAAGTTGACTGGGATAGGATGTTAAATGGGTTAATACAGGATGAGAGGACTTCAATTTTGATGTATTTGAGGTAGTAACCCTTGTGACGTACGATTTAATGATAATGATGTTTTATTAATGATATTTTCTCTTGATAGTGTCCGAGTTTGTGCTTTTAGGTAACACAGTGACACAAGCAGGGAAGGCGTTACCTTTTCATGTGGTGGTATAAGGTGTATATATGCGTAGTAGTGCGTATACAGTATAAATATGATGGTTTATATGTCCTAACTATGATTCCATGAACAGGTGTTCTTTAGTTATAAAGGTGGAAATTGATAGGTATTGGATATGAAAAGAAAATATTGGTTAATTTTGTTCATTGGTATTTATGGTACATTTTGAAATGGGCCAAGGAAAAAAGAAGTTTGCGTTTTAATATAAAGATGTATTTTTCTTAAGGGAAGATTTTGATCAGGAGTGTTAACATTCGGGACGAATGTATTTCAAGCAGGGAAGTTGTCGGGATGTGAAAGTTTTAGATCAAGGTCTTTAAAGAGAGACTAAAGTTAGGAATGCGAGGTACTGAAGGAATGCTAACGTATGGGGAGTGGTTAATCACCTGTTAGGACCGTATCACTGAAGGAGTCTTTAGTAGTAATGTCCTTACTCGATGTTAAATTAGTGTTTGATATGAACGGAGATACATGTGGAATTAACGCTTCAAAATATCTTAGCGAAAGGATTTTATGTTACGCCTTGAGTGTAAGCTACTCTCGAGCGTGGGTTTTCTAATACGTGCTCATTGCCATCTAAAGCTATGCTGAGGAACGGTGTGCAGTCACCAGTCGGCTGAGAAAGTTTAATTGTAAGTTGCATTACTTTGTATCATAGGTTGAAATTACATTGGTAATATGAATTATACATCATGTTGCATGTGGGTGAAGTTTTGAGAAGATTTATATGCACAGTCTGATATATATTTTAGTGACAAGATAATTTTGGTTCATTGAACATGTTTTCAGTGCGACCATGTTTATTTAGTATCGTAGAGGGCTCTCTGAATGTAAGCATAAAAGATGGCGGCGCCCACTAGCCGTACTTTGTTAGGTGTAATCAAGGGTTGTTAAAAGGAAGCTTTAACACTGATTGAAGTTAGTATAATAATATAAATTGATTGTAAGCTTAAATGATATATTAAGTGAGATGATTATTTAGTTGATGGTCTTGTAACTGCAGGCATAGTGGAGCTTTTGGAGTGATTTACTTACAAAATGTAATTGTTGTTTTATCCTCAGTGAGTCTACATTGAACGAGTATCTGTAGCTGAAAGCCGACTGGTTTTTGCTAGTTCTTCAAGTGACCTTGGGTACGAGTCAATTTATTATGTAATATGATATTTAATTAAGGGTAAATGAAAACACTTAGGAATGATTGTATGGTTTGTATTTGAATACCGACAAAGTTAACGTGGTTCGGTTTAATACTGATATTGCTGATATGATACTGATCGGGTGATGAATGATAGTGAATCTATTGGTAATGTAAATATTCTCCTTATGCCTTGAGAATCTGTTACTGTTTAGGGAGGTTATTATTCAAGATACATTTCTGGGATGAGTGTTTTTCCTAGTAGTTAGCAGTTGCTATGTGTTATTAATATTTGATAGCAATGGTTTGATAGTATTGATTCGATGATGGCATCATCTGTAAATGTGGCTTTTAATGGAAAGTTCTATAAACACAAAAGGAGTTCTATGGATATTGGAAATATGTTTAATGGCTATTATAATGATCTAGGTAGGTCATATTACTAGGCATCCTTTGTTAAGATTGAAGACTGATACAATTAGGATACTGGTAATTATTGAAGCTTGGATGCATTTGATAGTGAAAGTATTGAGCTCTTTAATACTTCTGATTTCTGTGGATTAAATTTGCATTAGTTGCAAGGGACAATGTTTTGCTGAAACAATGTTATACATGTTTATCTAGTGTCCGATGATGATGTATATATCATATCATTTGCAATGATGTGATCATTTTGTTTCTGTTTGTTCTTTGCAGGGTTTCTTATTTCTTTGCTTTATTGCTTCGCAATAAAATAATTGAACTTCAGATATCTGTCACGACTCCTTCATTTGAGTAACCCGAGTTACTAATCCTACTCATCCCGGTGGAGCTCACCCCTCCCCACCCCCCGACACCCCCTGACGCAAGGGTAAGGGAATGACGTCACAAATACATTTGTTGCTATGAGATAGTGATCTTCATAATTCATATCATCACAAATGTCAATTATATTATTATAACTAGTAGTTGTCTAGTTTTCCTAAAACTTGTTTGCCTGTTTCTTATCTTGTTGTTCTGTTTCCACTAAATGTAAGTTACCTTTGGACCTGAACTGGCCTAAAAAGTGTTGCCATTTTGATACCTGGTATCTGATTTTTCTCAATTTTATTCCAACCTGTTTTTCCACAAATCAGTTTGATGTTAGTGACATAGTGTATCCTTGATTTCCTTCTCTTGATGATTTCATTACCTTTGATTTATTTTATGCTAAAACTTCTTAATTTAGAATATTAAAAAATAGATTTCAAAATACAGGAAAGTTTCAAAAATTATGTACATTTTTAAAATACAGGTACATGTGTAATGGGCAACACAGAAACAGTCCAGGCAGTACCGGTAGATAGTCTCGGTTATACACCATTACCCATAGGAAAATGATGAGCATTCAATCTTTCAGTTCATAGTTTTCATATGATAGAACTTCCTGTTTGAAACATCTACTAAATTTGGTACTATGCCTGAGGCCAAACAAATCAAGATTTTGCTTAAAGGTGAATGAAATTTGTGACTTAAAGATTATCAGGGTAAAGTTTAGCTCATCTCCATATGAATGTGTATGTGGTATGTATACAGGGATGGGTTGGAGTAGTGTACTGACATGGTGTTCAGTATCAATTACAAGGTCTGGTTCAGCTTATATCTAAAATTATTGTTTCAACATTCAAACTAAACATAAATATCCTCAAAATCTATGGGAAAAAAAAATCAGGGGAAAAAAATGTATACCGGTAACCATTTTCTACATAACAATTTTCTTTGATTTCGAACAGATATTAATGTAATAATCTCATGTTAATCTAATATATGTTTTTTCTTCTATTACCCAACTATATTACCCTAAACAAAGTCATTGCTCACCTCATATGTTTACAAAACATTCTGCTAAATTTTCTCTCGAATGTAAATGGTACAGGTGGGTCTGTTTTTACCCATATCAAACCACAGTGATTGCGATCTGAAGGACTCTTCTATCTCAAGTGTAATGAGTAAGCATGCTACAGTGAACTTCAATCACAGCATGCACAGTACAATAAGTCTGAATCATGATGCATTTATTTACATTTTTTCCTTGAATTTTGCCATAATACTACTGAAAAATAAATGATGCAGCCCTACACATCGACAGTACCATAAATGCAGAAGACTTCATGATGGGAATGGGCATGTATAAATGATTAGCCCACGCACGCCAGCTATTCCCAACTCCTGACGACGGATAGTCAACCTATTTGAAATGTCAAAACATTGAAACGTCGAAACCTTGAGCCCCTCCTACCACCCATCCTCTCCTACCGGCGGCGCTATAGTTCTCTTTAGAACTATAAGCTCAAGAAAGATTACCAACAGTTCTTCTCAGGACTACCAACAGTCCTTTTCAGGACTACAAACACTCAAGAAAGATTACCAACAGTCCTTTCAGGACTACACAATCCTCCCCCTCTCACATGGTGCAACAGTAAGCCTACTGTATATCTACATCACAATGCAAGCCGATATTTCTAAGTACCGGTAGCTTATAAATGATTATCGTCTGTTTAATTAAAGCCAAAAGGCATAAAGTTTCTTAATTCACATACTGTACATTTACCTCAATACCGAGTTAATGCCCTACTGGCTCCAAAACAGAAAAATTATTCATATGCATTTGACTTTGACCATTGGTAATTACAAGAAAAAAAAAGATCTAACGATGCGTTCCTTCATTTAACATACACCCACATATGATAACATACACACATGAACTTACCACACAAAGACATCGTTGTCAATTAATCAAACATGTATCTGTGTATAATCCAATTACAACGTCCAATATCAGTTCCATACAACATGAAAATCGAAAGGAATGATCCAGATTACCGATGACTGAAACAGAGCATCCTCGGGCTCGATTGTTTCAAGAAGTGATGACAGACAGATACACACATTCGTAGAACACTAACAAAACATATACACGCCCCACTTAGTAGCATGCGGAATATAAAGGAACAGAGCGTAGATTGGACTGCGACTATAGTATATGTTTGTTCTGTGGCACAGAGTCTAGAGAGTGCCATTATCAATCTGATATCTCTCTTCCCATATCTATTGTTCCTACAGCCTTGATTCTATTCACAGGAATCAGCCATGTGTGTGCAAAAGGTGAATATTTCAGAATTGACTCAACAAGGAGGTCCTCTATCTATACAATAGGACAGACAGAGAGAGACTGAGAGAGACACAGAGAGAAAGGGGGAGGGAGGAAGGAAAGAGAGAAAGGGGAGGGAGGAAGGAAAGAGGGGAAGGGGAGGGAGGAGGAAGGGGAGAAGGGGAGAAGGGGAGAAGGGGAGGAAGGGAAGGAGGGGGGACTCGAAGGAGGGAGTGAGAGAAAGAGACAGAGAAAGAGATACTGACAGAGACAGAGAGAGAGAGATAAAGAGAGAAAGAGAGGTGGACAAGTATGGTATGTAGATATTAATGGGAAATACAATCCTAATACATATAGTAATAGCAAACACTCTATAAGAAAGAAATCTCCTTTACATGTATATGTCCTTGAACCATATAAACACAAGGGACTGTTTTACAGCAGCACAAATTATATAATATGCAAAGATATTTAGCAGTTAGCACATAGAATTCTTTATAATTTGGGGATATATTCCAATTTCACATCTATTCATCATTCTTCTTTTCTAAAACATCTAGCAAACCTTTTGTCAACGTCGGTCTCGCGAGCTAGCTGTTGGTCTACTGGGATGACCCCATCATAATAATAATAATAATAATAATCTGGATTTATACATTTTATATAGCGCTTAATACGAAATACCGTCTCTAAGCGCTTTACAGATATTATTACCCCGGTCATCAGATTCATTCACGCACAATGTGCACCATCTCCACTCCCTGGGGAGTATTTTTACCACATGGTCACTGTGAGGGCATATGGTAATTACTAAAACAAATGCTTTCATCATCCTACCAGGTTCCCATTTCTCTCCTGGGTATGGAGTGGTAAATGTAGATTAATGCCTTGTCAAAGGACATTTGTACCGTGTTGGGGATCGAACCCACGACCTTTGCATTTCAAGTCAAGTGCTTAAACCACTCGACTACGATACACCTCTACATCGACAACTCTAAGGGTACGTTTATGCTCAACTTTTTCTGGCCAGAATGAGGCATTTGTTACGCGTTTAGTTCAAAACACGGTTGCGTCCTTTCTCATTTTTGTAGAATCACAGAAAAACGGCGATCATAATCGCCGATCATAAACTCACAAAAAGGTGCGTTTTGGATCGGCGATTCTGCAAAATCAGCGATTCTGGGGAAGCATAAACGCACAATCATTTGTAAACGCGTTTAAATGGGGTCAACGTACATGTAGCATGCGCAGTGCAGGTTTGCACTGCACTTCTCTGGCTCCTCCAGGCATGATTCTGGCTCTGAGCCAGAATCATGCCTGGAGGAGCCAGAGAAGTGAGCATAAACAGTACACCGTGGAACTGCGATTACGATGAGCGTTTACGATGAGCGTTTCAAATCGCTCATTCTGCCTTCAAAAGTGAGCATAAACGCACCCTAAATCGGTAACAGAAGTTGTTTAGACTGTCTCTCTTGACTTTTTAATTCACTTAGTAAAAAAAAATATATATTCCACTTTAAAAGTCTTGAAAATATTGCTTGAAAAGTTGAAGAAATGTCATAAAACTGTGTCCTGAAATGTCTCCATTCTACCCAAGTTCTTGGTGTCTTATCAGTCAGGGTTAAATGTTTGATTTAACACTCTAGTACATGTACGCCTACATTATACATTCTTTAGCCAAGCAACAAGCAACAACTTTACCTGCAACAAGTGAACATCATCTCTCAAATTCATTTGTTGTTGTCCTCCTCCAAAAAACAATTAACAACCCCAGAACAAATTATTTCCAAGACAAGGAATCGATGGGACAGCAATATCTCCAGGTGAACTAAATGTGGGTGTACATGTATTCCTGTGTATAAGCCTAGAGTATTACATGTAGCTTGGAGTTCTAAGGTGGGGTTCTCTGCTGCGTGATTAACAAACCTTACAAGTGATTTCTCAGTCCCGCAGCTACCTTCAATAGCAAGCTACAAATCAACAATAATTCATTCCTCTTAGAGGGGGGATAATAGATCCACCAAACTTTGAGCTTATGAAGTTCCTTTTTGGTTGTTTGGCCAGGCATATCTGGCATAGTTGAGCTACTGATGGCTATTCATCTGTGTTAAACACAATATAGATACTGCTTTGGGGAATTGAAAATCACATTCAATGGCTTAGTATTCATCTACGGTATAGCGTACAAAAGACCCAGCCTGAGAAATTATGAGAAGAATCTGCTGGGAAAAATTATGGACAAAAAATTAATAACTAAATAAAATACAAGAAACTTAACATGGAATAATGTAGGGAGTGTTCCAACAAAGGGGAAGATTTGCGTTTGAAAAATGAATTTTCATTATACTTGTATAGGAATATGATGAACAAAGAGTGTGTAGAACAATCATTAAAATGGATCATTAAAATGGATCTTTAAAAAAAGTTGTATTAATTTTTTATAGCTTTTGTACAGAGGTATATTTGAGGGGGGGGGGGCAAGAGGAGGCACATGCCCTTGGCAGTAACTAAAAAAGTCGAAGAGGTGCACATAAAATGTGAGAGAGACAGAGAGAGTGAGAGAGAGAGAGAGAGAGAGAGAGAGAGAGAGAAGGGGAGAAAAGGGAAGAACTTTAGAGTTTAGATGCATTTACACTGCAAGTAAAAATCGTCAGTTTTTCTCACAATCCAGTGTTTTGTTGGAAGTTGCTAAGCAAGTAAAGCAACTACCCATAAACAAGACGAAAAACAAAAATCGAAAAACCCACCTCTGGAGTGTGTTTTTTTTAAAGGTAAAGACCAGTTTTGGAAACGCCCCTCTCTCAAAAAAAATGAAATGGAAGCTCTCATTACCAATCATGTGAAAGAATATGTTTTGACTAATACGTGATGATACAAATTTTGCCGGGAAAGTCGGAAACCGCCTACTAATTGATATATTTGGTAAATTATTATATCTATTGGGACCAAATAGACATCGCGCACATGGTCGCGTAGTCCCATATACATCTTTCTGTGTACAGTGCTTGTAACTTTACCAAGACTGGGCCAAATTTCTTATCATTTTGATGATTCCAGAACCTTGCAGTACACACCAATACTTATATGCTAGATGATCAACCTTTTCTGATCGATTCCACAACGTTTCTTTCACAATTCAATCGCATGACCAGAACTGGTCTTTATCTTTAAATGCTGGCAGAAACTTAACCAGTGCAAATGTAGTGTAAATGCTCGCTCTCAAAACACCAGTGAATTATTACAATTTTTGGTCACCTGACTCTCCTCGCTTCCTTGCTAACGCATGCAGGGTGGCGCAAGTGGCGCATACACACATCTCACACACAAAACAAAACAGAATTATCAAATACCAATGATTTCTTATATATTTTTCCAATAATATAAACAATGATTTTAAAAACAATGGTTTTTCAAAATGGTTTGGGGGCTCTAATCTGGGGGTAAAGAGGATGGGAAATAATATTTTAAAGATCGGTCTTCTTGCAAGTTTCTTCAGGATCTCAAAATTGTGTGCCCCTAATACAACATATATGTATTATGTAGTGCTTAAACAGCGTTTTTAAAGGGTTCAAAATTTAAAAAGAATTGAACTTTATTAATTTGCTTCCTATTCAGTTTCAGGTGATTAAACAACGAGCCTTCAGTTGCAGAATGAAGTGCATAAAATAGCATTGGAAAACTTCAACATGAAGAGAAATCCGAACTTTTTATTGACTTGCAATTCCTTGCATAGATTTCTTCAGGGTTTCATTTGCAACCTGAGACAACCTGAAGATGAAAATGATAGAACAACATTTTCTAATGTTCAAGTTATTAAAGAAACTAATGCTTAGTTGCTATGCTCCCTTGCAAATATTTCCAGAGATTATAATAGGTACATAAGAAATTTTGTTTTAGAAGAGGAAAATGCAAAAAAGAATACCACTTTGCTTTGCTAATAGCTTGTAAAGTCAATTATAAAACTTTTGCTACCTGAGATCTCATGTTCATTACATCAAAAAATAATATTCAACTAAATGTGCTATCATTTCTAAAATCTGGTTAGTTTATTGAGCTCAGAAGTAAGAGCAGGGGGTGTAATTTGATTGTTCACCTCAGGCACCATAATCCATAGATATTGATTTTGTACAGAACAAATGGAGAGTTCTATGTGTATGATTTCACATAATGTATTTAAAAAATATAATACATGTATATTAACAATTTATGATATACATAATAAGGCTGTGCTTACATAAGCAACAGATTGGTATCTTTATGTTTTCTTACTCTAAAAATATAATTCCAAAGTTTCTAGATAATTGTTTTATATATAATAGAAATGTGACTAATTATGAAACTCGTCAATCAAATCTTTTCCACCTACCAATGTTAACTTATGACTTCCCAAGAACAACATTTATTTATGCCGGACCAACATTATGGAACAAATTGCCTCAAGAACTTCAAATATGCCCAACAGTGTTAATCTTCAAAAGAAAGCTTAAGAATATCTTGTAAATGAATATGTATAACTAGGATTATTTTTACATAAATGCCCTTTCTGTTTTTGTTTTTGTAATGGATTTGTCTGGTTTAATTCCATATGTTCATGTTTTGTGTCATTTTAATCTTTGTATTTTTATCATGTTTTTAGTATATTTAACAAACATTTTATGTAAATTTTATTATCTTTGGGAATAACCTTGATAGGCCATTGGCCTCTGCTTTTCCCACCACATTATGATTTCAATTGAAGATGTTTACTATTGTATACATGTACAGTATATGCATATAAATTGTACTTGTGTTTTTTTTAATCAGATGTGGAAATAAAACTTGAGCTTGAACTTAATATCATGACTGCACTATCAGAGAAGATACCCCACATCATAGATTGATCTCAATATTAAAAAATAATCAACTTTCCAGGGCAAAAATTAATATTTATTTTTCAGGGGCTACTTTTCAAGCTTGCCTGCATAAAAATAACCTTCTAAAATTTGTTTTGCATTGAACTCTATGCAAATTTACAGGGGCTCTTTTCTGATTTTCGGGGGCTCTTTTGGGCATTTGGGGGGGCAAATTCGCCCTGAGCCCCCGTGTATTTTTTTCACTGCAACTTTCTTATGCTGTGATTCTGTGTGACTGTGTCTGATTCGCCTCAAACTTCCAGTCATCTGTTTCAATCCGTACTAATTCAATACATTATTCTTTTGTTAACAGTTTATTCTCCTTTGAAATCCCACAGGATCTAAGTTTTTGTTGTTGTTTTAAATTCTGTTCATATTCAATGTTTATTTACCCCCACATAAAAAAAACGTAGTACAACTTCACCTCCCAAATTATCATTACTGTGTTTATATGCAAGGCCTAGCAAATCACCTACAATCATCCACCATACAAATACTCTTGTACTGCAATACTGTTGGGCAAAGGGCTGCTCATTTGACGGAAATAAACAGCTTTTTGTTTGTTGAGTGGGCGGAGGAGTATTGACATGTATTAGATTCATATTGATAAGAACTACTGAGGTGCAAAGTTTAGGTCAAAGAGGAATCATTCTTCAAAGACACTAGCATTCCAGAAACAAATTCCTCTGCCTTTGTTATTACATACACACAAAGCAATAAATTCTTTGCTTAATAAAGCTCTCATAAACCACAAAATTGCTGATCAACTATTCAAAAGTGCAAAATCAACCACTGAATTTTCAAACACACATGTTTATCTGGAGTATTCTTTGTGGGTGTTTTTTATTCATTTTTAATCAGATCCGTAGGGAAGTTCATTAACCGTACATCCTCTTTGCTATCTAAAAATATTGTATTAAAAATATTTTGATTCATCCATATTCAGTACTTAGCAAATGCAGTGAAAATGTACATGTTTGACTTGGTAAAATTGAGGGAACTGTGACTTTTAAAGGACTCAGTTATTTGCGACCCAGAGCAAAAACAAGAATGAACCAGTGGTTGTATATATATTTTCATCACATTGCAAATGCTATGACAGGCACATTTGAATGTTTGAAACAAAAATATCGGCATGTACATGTAATAATAATAACAATATTCCGCATTTATATAGCACTTAATACATCGACCTACAGCGTGTCCACACACAAAACAATTTATCCCGAAACTCTATAACGATACGTCGTATAAAGAATCATCGTATAAATTCCAGGGTGTCCACACAAGAAACGTCGTATAAAGAATCATCGTATAAATTCCAGGGTGTCCACACACAAGAAACGTCGTATAAAGAATCATCGTATAAATTCCAGGGTGTCCACACACACAAGAAAGTAATCCCAAAACTCTACAGCAAAATGTCGTATAGGTGCGCAGTTTGCTACTGCGGTCATGAAATGGAAGCGGAAATGAGAGGTCAGGTCTCCTTTCGCGCGCGATCCGACGTTAAGCCCCGCCCAGTTAGACTAGTTCCGTCCACACACAAAATTTCCGTGATTAAGCGTGATTAGGCGTGATTACATGTAGTTATTGAGTTCTAGTTCGAAACGATGCCCGAACCTGCGTTTCGTTATACGACGTTTCGTTATACGACGTATCGTTAGTAAGCGTCCACACACACAATTTCATCATATAACTATCGCAAAACGGTATAACTATCGCGAAACGGTATAACTAATCACGCCTAATCACGGAAAGTGTTGTGTGTGGACAGGGGGAGTGTCTCTAAGCACTTTACAGATATATTATCATACCGGTCATCGGATTCAGGCTTGCCCGCACACAATGTATGCATATTCTCCACTCCCTGGGTAGCATTCCAGCCAGGTGCCATTTTACAGACGCTTAAAATGCTGAGCAAACTACATTAACTTTCGCATCCTACCAGGTACCCATTTAACACCTGGGTGGAGAGTGGCAAATGTAGATGAACGTCTTGCCAAAGGACGTTAATGCCGGGCTAGGATTTGAACCCCAAACCTTGTGATCTACAGTCCGGTGACTTATCCACTAGACCACAACACCTCTGAGAGAGAAGGTCCTTATCATACAGAAAATAAGCGGTGTACTTGTGCAAAGTGTGCAATCCTAGTTAAAGCCTATGTGCACTAGTTTGGCCAGGAGGGATTAGACCTCCCTGCATGGTCACTGACAGGTGGTTCTCTCATCAAATCAGCTCTCAATTAACATAAGAAAAAGGGGACCATGGGGGACCAACGGTCACAGGAGGGATTAGACCTCCCTGCATGGTCGCTGACAGGTGGTTATCTCATCAAATCAGCTCTCAATTAACATAAGAAAAAGGGGACCATGGGGGACCAATGGTCACCGCTTAGGCATTGATTGCTATATAGAGGGCGCAAATAGCTATAAGTAGTGCAGTGGGGCTTTAAGCTAAGACTTTGCTCTTAGCAACGCCTATGCATGACACCATATGGAGGTATAGTGGTATAGTGGTCCATTCACTTGACTCTCAATACAAGGGTTGAGGAATCAAATCTCAGCCCAGCACCAATGTCCTTTGGCAAGGCATTAATCCACATTTGTCACTCTCTACCCAGGTGTAAATGGATACCTGGCAATTGTTGGGGTAGGAAGAACAGCATTTAAGCTGATGAAGTTTCCCTGGAATAAACAAAAAATTTTACGG
Organism: Mesocentrotus franciscanus; assembly: GCA_037976565.1. Lineage (NCBI taxonomy): Eukaryota > Metazoa > Echinodermata > Echinoidea > Camarodonta > Strongylocentrotidae > Mesocentrotus > Mesocentrotus franciscanus. The sequence continues at coordinate 4,114,022 of CP137683.1, forward strand.
TACTATTATGCATGGATACAGGGGCATATGGAGATACATGTAGGATGCAAATGCTCAGGAAACCAAAAATTGGTTTGTGATAATCATGACAACTCTTCAAGTTACCGGTATATCAAAAATCTCTATGAGCTAACAAAGTACTTGGATATTATTACCATAGCTTAACTTCAGGCAACCACTTGTGCAAAGGAATAAGCCTCAATCCTACCTACTAGGTAGACAATCTCCTTACAATACCTTAAACCCCTTTCACATTCACTACCAAACCTGGCAGAATCTAGATTCAGTCTGGATCAAAATCTAATGTAAACAGTACCAACAACACTTGGCTTCACACTCACAAGTGGACTTTTTAATCTGCTTTGAGAGTTAAAATCTAAAGAATTGATCAACTTATAAATAGATCGCAACATTTTTTTTCTTCTGAATGTACCTCCTGATTACTCCTGAAAGTATCAAAGATATAAAGAATTCAAGGAAATTTGATGTTTAAATGGCCAAGAAAGTAACTTTTTGATTTTGATTATCTTTCCATGAAATACATATTGATAGGGAAATGATGTGTCAGAGACATAGAGCCTGTCATATAAATAATGATATCATATAATTTTATAGTGCTCATATCCACCATGTATTGTGTGTGTTTGGGTAATCTTTCTTTAATAGTAAAGAGTTTTGATACCAATAGACTTAAAAGTGAAATATGTTTCATGAGGTGATCTCAGGTAATCTCAGTCAGTATATACAATTTTACCTACCACTCCTGATCACCTTGTTTGGTACATCGAGCCTCGCTCTCTCTATCTCTCTCTCTCTCTCTCTCTCTCTCTCTCTCTCTCTCTATCTCTCTCTCCAGATTCATAACCTGGTTCACCAGTTCTTTTCAGGATTACACACACAAAAGAATACCCCCTCTCTCTCTTTTAATTGTCTGTAATTCTGTCCTACGATCTCAAGTAGTCCTTCATTGGATGAAACCGAAAGAATACTTCTCCCTACCTCTCTCTTTACTTTCTTTACCCTTTCAAACCCAACAGTCTTTTTCAGGACTACACAAGCTGAAACCACAAACCCCCAACATGTTATAACTTATGTTATCCTAAATTTTCACATTATAGACCTGTCTTTGAGTTTGCCAAATAACACGCTATTTTAACTATCCCGATCGCAAATTAGCCATTTAATTTGCGTCTTCATCAGCCAGCAGTTGCAATTAGCGGGATATTTTGGTCAAGAAAATATCCTGAGAAATCTTGGTCTTGTTTCCAAAATATCCCGCTATTGGAAAATAGCGGGCTAATTTACGCCTGTCCGAGCTAGTTTGTGATGAGCGTATCGGTCTGAAGAAGACGCAATTTCGAGCTTCGGGATAATATACTGAGTCTGAAGATAGCGGGTTATTTGGCAAACTCGAGCTAATGAAGACTGGCCTCATGTCACAATTTTTCCTACATTTAAAGATCTTCAAGATGGTGATGGTAGTCAGATCTGATTGTTCATACTCTCTAAAAAGAAACGAGTGATTTTTCACCACATTTTCACCCTCCAGAGGATTCAAGTCAGTGATCACTTGACTATGTTTTTTTTAGAGAGTCCATGTTTCATAACACAACCCACACACTTGAGGACAAAACTTGCCTGTACTCCAACGAGCATTATTTTTTAGCTATAAAGCATTGTTGTATGAGTCATCCATTCATTGTACAGCTGCAGCAGCCAGCAACATTGACTAATTGATTTTTTTGTTCCCTTACAAGACTCTTGACAGTTATGAATATTCAATACAAAACATGCATATCAACCAATGTAAAACTGTATTCTAATCACCAACGCATTTCCTTTATATCAAATAGTGCATATTGTCAGTATCAGCTTTGGTACTTGTATTTTCAATTACCTCATTCACAGGAAATGCTGCATGTCATATGAGTTTTGCTTGCAATTATTTAATGTTGATATACCCGGTAACTAAATTGGTATATATATATATATATATATATATAACACTCTCTATGATTTATATTGGTAGAGAACAAAAATTGGACAGTGTTCTTTCCATGAAGAATGATTTCAAAGATAGCAAAGAAGTGTTGTCTATGACTAAAGAAAGACTTGAGAGGGGAAAAAAATGAGGAGCAGTGAAATGAAAACTACACAAGATAAATGAGAAAAAACACAAACAAAACAAAGATTTTGGAATGAGAATTGCTATGTGAATGTTCTACATTATTCTGCAGGAGGAAGATGCTGCCATTAGTGTTAGAACTTTAATCATTCAACTTTAATGAGGCACATTATTTGTTTGGTAAATGTTTATTTTTTGTAGTACTTTCCTTTAGATCAAGAGCAACTTTAAATTATTAGGAAGATCTTAGAGGTCCAAGAGGAAAACTAGAAAACAGAGAAGTGGACAACATTCTGTTTGTTTCATTGCATGACCAAAGCCAGTAGAGTGAAAACATTTAAAGAAAACAATGATTTTTCAAACAAGGACACAAACACAAAAACGCTTTATATTGCTTGGGGGAAAAACATGCAGGAATAAAATTGCATACATATATCTGATGATAATATGGTGACATCTATAAAGAGTTGACATGGATGATGGATCCAAGTTAAATTTGCTACTTAACTTGATTTTCTTATGAATTCTTTCATCACATGAAATAGGCAAGTATAATTTGCATTTGATTAGATAACTTTTCATCAATCAAGAATGGCATGCAACCTCTGTTAGGCCCATAAGACATCGATCTAGACCAAAGAATTTTGAGCCATTCTCTGCTAAGGTAAATTGGGCCTCCACCATTATGCATTGTTTGGCAACTATTTCATATGTGCATATTTTCAGTAAATATCTAAAAAGCAATTTCCGACATCGTTACGGTATTCAACAATGAATCATAAAGCAGAAAGAATAGGCTGAAAGAATTTTTTGATGACTACAGGTACATGGGCAGCAAGTCATTGTGTATACCACCAACCCACAGGCTTAGGAAGCATTGTGCCTTCGAATATTTTCACGGAAGGATGAATTGTAACAAATTAAACTATGTCAAAATCATATTGAGGTATGCGAGGGGATAAATGCAGGGACAAATCTAATAGCTTGAATTCTTCCATGGAAGCAGTGGATTTAAAGATTAAGTAAAAACAAATTAAATTACCATTTTTATCCTTCCAATTCTCAACACCCAAGAAATGGCGCAATAAAGAAACAAATTAAGAATTTTTATGTTTGTTTGTGTTCTTAAAGCAGACGTTCATTGATTTTCAATATTAATTTAATTTTTATCATTGCATAAGAGAAGGCTAGATCAAACAAGTTTACCAAAATCCCCCGCCCCCCTTGGAGACATCAAAGTAACGATTATTATCAATTTTAAAACGGTAAAATACCGCCCCACTTTCGAACTTTAAGAGCTCTATGAACACTGCCGAGATTTGTGACATCAAACAAGGGACCGAAATTAATTAGCAGGCGATGTCCTATAGCAATGTACAGTTTTTGTACACATTTTCCAGGTAATAGGCCAGATCTGTGATGTTTTGAACTTGACCATGTTTACTTAAGCTTCAGTGTAATTAACCACACGTCATAAATGTACTTTTTATTGGCATGCATGTTATAATGATGTCAGCCTTCATACATTGCAGCTTCTTTCTTACAAACTCATGAACAGAGTCATCATATCAAAAGTCTATTATTCTTATGAATCAGCAAACTTTAGGCTAGAAAGCTATTCATTTTTTCCTTTAATAACCTGTACAGGCATCTCCTCAAATCATACAGATTCATTGCAGTGAGAAATGCAAAGCAATCATATTTATTTCATATTACCGGTACATGTTCAAACACAGGGAGGCAAATTACCAGTGTGGATACTTTAAAGTACAAAAAAGCCTGATAATAAGTTAATAACGTAATTAAGATACATGTTTGTACTTCAATTTCCTAAATATTGGTGCAGGACACATTACTGGTGAAGTGATTATTCCTAGCAAACACGAGAAAGACTTTGATTTCACTCCATACAAATATTTACCATAGCAAAATCGCAGGATGAGCTTACATTTAAGCTGTATCTCATTACAGAAATACAGATAAATTATAATGCTCACAAAATGGTTTCTAGACAATACCTTTTGACTCCTCCCAAAATACAAACTAATGAAAAAATTATTTAAACACAAGTTCTATTGTTCAACCATAGTTAATGGCTCCATGGTTCAACATCAAGAACAACATGTACATGATTGTACGTGTGCAATTTCGAAGAAAACCTGTTACCTGTTTTAAAGACCCATACTAGTGGGCTCTCGTGGGGAATTCCACACCATTTGGTATGTTTACCCAATAACAGGTGTTGTCAATCACCAGGATTAGCCTTCAGTTTTGTAACCAAATAACAGGCCTTATATAATGCTCTGCATTTTCCACCCATTGCCCCATTTAAAGTAAAGTCATCATCTCACCCGCAGACTCTCTGAGAGACTAGGGGTGCGTTCAAGCGACACTTTTTCGACCTAGAAATGCTGTTTTCAAAAACGTTTAGTTTAAAACACGGTTGTGTTCAAGCGATTTTTCGTGTGTCAAAATGCAAACATGAAACACTGAAAAAGATGCATTTTGTAACGTGAATCACGGTCGCTAAAATCGCTTGAACGCAACAGAGATCTCAATCATGATTCTATGACATCATTATATCGTGGCCTGCTTCCGGTTTGGCCGACAGTCGACCGTAAACAAATTCAGAAAGCGCGCGCCGAAGTTGACCTATACTTCCAGGGTCAAACTGCGCAGTGTGATGCGCAGTGGCTGGGGCTTGAAATGAGCGAGTATCAGCATTGATGGAAAATCGCTTGAACGATCTCCCGCAGTAACCGTGTTTTGTATGTGATTCTAGCTTTTAAAAATCGCTTGAACGCACCCTAGGGGTTATTTCTTGATTGGACCACGGGTTCGCTGTGTGCGAGACTTGTACATCCATTAATGGTATTTCTACCAAGTCTGGTGTCAGCGAAAAATGACCTTCTGCATATGGAAACTGACGACCATATCCCTTTAAAACAATACTACAGCAATAAGTGTAGATTAACAATTAAGCCAAGCTACATGAAGACAGGGAATTGTCAGAGGGATAGTGAACATGTACTTGTAGACCTACAAACCAAACATTACAAGTACTACATGCGGCACGTGATTAAAGTGTAACTGCGGGCAAACAGATTAGTATGAAGTTGTAGCGCCATCACTGGCAGCACATTTCCAGTCATGGAAATATATGGAATCCTAGATGTTTTGTTAAATTCTTAATCTCAAATATCTTCAAATGAAATCTTGCCAGAGGCGGATGATTTAACCAGGACTAAAGGAGGCAAGGAGTTTAGTTTACTAATAAGGTTGGATTTCCCTGTAAAGCCCATCTGCACTAGTTTGGCCAGGAGGGATTAGACCTCCCTGCATGGTCATTAACAGGTGGTTATCTCTTCAAATCAGCTTCAATTAACATAAGAAAAAGGGGACCATGGGGGACCAACGGTCACCGACTAGGCATTGTTTGCTACATGTATGTAAAGGGCGCAAGTATCTATAAGTAGTGCAGTGGGGCTTTAAGTTTAGCAGGTAATTAATGGAGTGTGGTAAAACATCTTTTATAGCTCCATGGTAAAACAGTTCCTGTGTGTCATGCATAATATGCATTCATAAACTTTTGAAACAAATGTTACTCTTCAGTACTTGAACACTTGCCAGATTAGTCTAGTGCCTAACATAACATTAATACAGTTTACATTATTCGGTGAATTACTAAAAAAAAAAGATAAAGAAATGTAAAGGGGGCTGTGGATGAAAACATCCAATTTAAAACTGTATACATAATTACATACATGTATAGACCTGTTATGTAATGGCTGAAATCCATGACAGCCCCTACCGTCCAATATGAGATGTGGTATTACTCAAAATTCCTATGCTGTTCTGGGAATAGTACCATCAGGAATAGGCTTACTCAACTTCATTTGTGTAGGCTGTGGTGTTTACACTCTACATGTTGGTCATAATTAACAACAGTTGAGTGCTACTTCCATCCACATTTCATGATTGCTTTACAATACATTTTGATTTTCTAATTATTTTCTATAATTTCATGTCAAGAATTTACCCCTTATTTCTGCTACAGGTCTATTCTTTAGCTCATTTTGGTATTCAAATCCAGCAGTTTCACAACCAATCAGACTTCTGTATAGGTTATATTCATCCATGTACATGTATTTGCAAATGAAAATTGTATAAATTCTGTTTGTTGGTCAACAAACTTCAGGGAGTGTTCAAACATAAGCAACATTATATGTACATGTATGATTTATACTCTCAAGGTAAAGTTTGAAATTATATTGATGTCTTACTGAACAAGGAGGCTAATTTCTCTCCCTCACCCTCCCTCCCCCTCTCTCTCTCTCTCTCTCTACCATATTTTCATTCTAATCATGCAATTCACGTCAAAGTTTTTTTTACAACTCTTCGTTTATACTGGTGATGTATATATTTTTCTATGGGCTTCATCATATTTCTGTTGTATGGATAATTTTTAATAGACAACTGTTCAGTTTGAAAACACTGCATCCATACAAAAATTAAGTATGAAATATGAATATTACTACCAAAAGTATGCCCATGCCTTTACTGCAGCTGATGTACACAAAAGACTGGAATGCTCTGTACAACCACGGATATAAGAGGTACAGAACAATCAAACCATGAATATTCATGATCTAACCATGAATATTCATGATCTAACCTTGTATTCTATTCAGTCTTGCTTTATAGTTCAGTTCACACCGACTTTCTCATCTGCTTTAAGAGATCAGGGGGGTGTTTCACAGAGACTAAGATCGATCGATCATTGTTTTCTCTCATCATTTACTGGCATTGGTCTCTCACGGGACGTACAAATCACGGTAAAAAATCTACAAAACTTACATTTTTGAAGGAAAAAATATTATCTGAAGATCAAAATGGTGAGAGCAAACAATGGCACTAACGGCCTGTTATACTTAAGTCCAACTTAAAGTCGATCTTAGTCTTTGTGAAACACCCCCAAGGGAGATCAATACACAGAGCCATTCACGGACACCTTTACATTGTCGCTCTACTGCTCAGCAAGTGTCTCTTAAAGCCGTCGGGCGTCGGTGCTAAATTAAAACCACTGACCAACTTCTGCAACAAGTTATACCTGTTCAAATTAACCCGTCACATCTTTTTAAAACACCTACTAAAAGTCAACATTTTAGCGAGCTTATACAGGCAGCAGACAAACTAAAACTGTGTACATGTATTTGTACCCTCACCACACATATTTACTCAACCATTGTCTATTTATATAATGCAGCTCTACTCACTAGATACATGTACATGTTCTGTTCATTTCAGGTACCGGTACCGTAAATGAGAATAATGTTCCTTATCTACACACTCATTTATCATAGGACAAAAATCAATGTGTATAGAGTTGGAGGACATATACCCCATTTGAACAACTTTAGATCTCCCTTAATTTCCTGCAGGTGATTCCTACAAACTTTGATTAGAGTCCAGCCATCGGTTTTCAAGAAAAAGAAGGAAATGTGCAATAACTGCCACTAGGCGCATTTATACTGTCAAATACCTCATTTTGAAAAATCGCGATGTTTCGTGCACCCGTTTACACTTGTGCCGAAACATCACCGACTGAGCTGCTCAGCGATGTTTTGGCGTGTTTTGATTGGTAATGCGCATGCGCGGTCTTCCCAATGCAAAATGCTCGCTCATACAGCGAGTCCAGCAAACAGAGTCATGCACGTATAACGGTACGTGTGACTACATGGACTACATGTTACCGCACATACCCCTATAGATGGGACTACATATATGCTTCCGTGAATGTTTCGCCATGGGTTCGTTGATGACATTGCCTTCGATTTATTCCTGAAACAACCGTGGGATATAGAATTATGAGAAGATATTTGGAAGAGAGCTTTGATATACTTTGATTTATCACGTACGAAAGTATAACGATCTGGTGTAATGACGGAAAATATGAAAATTACTGAAATATTTTCAGATAAAATAATACAAAAAGATTGCGCTTTGTTTCGCTCAGTTTTCGCATATTAAAACAGGGTTTGACAACTATTTGCAATATTTATGAGTTAGAACAACTCTTCTTCTTCCATTTGGCATTTCAATCATTTCATTTGGTGGTTTCTAAAGCGAGATTTTACAGTTTAGCCGAGACTCTTTTCGTAGCGGTTCAGCGTAATCAAGTTGTTAACTTTATGCAAATAAGGCTTCAAGGACAAAAGTCAGCCCCGCTCCTAAAGTCACGTGACCTAAAATCGCGATTTTACAAGTGCGAGCGTTTATACTTGCGAAACAAGCCAAAATATGCCAAAAGATCACACTTCGTTTTAGAATATTTCGGGCTTGGCATTTTTGCCGGTAAAGGGTAGTTGCCTTGGTAACATCACTGAAACATCGCGGTCAGGCTCCGGTTTGGCATTTTTTGGCGTGTTTGGATGACAGTGTAAATGCCCCTACTGAGGAACTTTGGGGGCACTGCCCCCAAGCCTCTCTTGGGGGTACGTACCCCATTTGATTAACTTTAGATCTCCCTTGCCTAAGAAAGATTCCTACAAAGTTTGGTTAAAATCCGGCCATGCATTTTTGAAAATGTAAAACGGATGACGGATGACAGACAAAAAGCAATCCCAATTATAGCTCACTTGAGCCTTTGGCTCGATCGAGTGAGCTAAAAACGGGAAGTTACGATGCTCATACCCGCCCTGCATCCAACACGCCTTTATGATTATACATTTATGGCAAGAGCCCTGCAAGCAACATCTAAAGTTGAAGACTTCAATTGACATGACAGCTGGCCAGTCATCAGTGCATGCTCACGATAAGCCCTGCCCAGTTACCGGTATATGATATTTTTGTACAATACCGGTACTAAAAAAATGTAATCGCTAAAAATTCTTTATAGATAATGACGTTCAGACTAGAAAAAAAGGTTAATTACTTATCGTATAACTGATACAATTCTTGTTTACCTATGCAGGAATTCAGGTAGTCTGAATCAGGCTCTGAATGCAGTGTTTGTTCTGACCATGTTATCTGAAAATAGATAACAGGCAGAAGCACACTGAGGTGTCATAAAACACCTAATGACCTCTGTAATGTACAGTGTATTGATGCCTGGATGGCTGATTATTCCTACTTGCTAGGTGTTGCTATGGAAACCAACTGGTTTGACATTCAAAGATAAAGGGAATGTACTGATCATGTGATTATACTGTCAAAGAAACTCTCAAGAAGCAATAGGCCATTTTCGTAATGTAACCAAATTTATACGTATACAATGCATGTACATGTATATGCCTTTTTATTCACCTGTTACGAATAAATGCATCTCAAATAGTCTGAATGCGAATTGCATACATTAGTTGTATTATGGCTTGTCCTACCTAGCAACACATTCTGAATATTTAAATACGATTATTTGTATTTTAGGGTGAATGAAATAATTTGTATCGAGGCACTTTCATGTATGTATAAATTTGGTTACATTACAAAATTGGCCTCTTGGTAAAGGTTGATTATGTGTAGTGTACACATGTCACATAGTACATTAATAAGAATTTATGTATAGTGTATACTTGTAATCTGGATGGGGATCACATGCACTGAACAGTGCACACAGCAGCAGTGAGTGATTGAGCTGTGATAAACTTTAAAAGACCCATGTGAGAAAAACAAAATGAAAACAATTGGCCACTAGAGGATATCTCTTTTTCACAATAGCAAATCCTATTTAGATCTAGAGCTAATAACAACTGCACACTATCAAGGATGATAATTATCAAACAATCTCTTCTACAACCAGAGAACTGTATATTACATAATATAAGTCTAGTCTCCTTGTATGCATTTCTCATTAGCTGGAACAGAATGTCATTAGACTGATGATACCTCGCCAGATGGACCCATTGATCTCTCATACATGTACACCCCCTCCTCCTCCCCCTCCTCCCCTCCCCTCCCCTCCCCTCCTCCCCTCCCCTCCTCCTCCTTCTTCTTCTTCTTCTTTCATCTTCTTCTTCTTCTTCTTTCATCTTTCTTCTTTGAAAATCATGTATGTATATGATGAAGTACCTAAAACGCTTGCTGGGTCTGATGGGCAAACTATGCTATAAAATTAATGTTAAAAATGTCAACATTTCAAAAGAAACATCATTAGCCCCTCATTATTTGAGTAATTTGATGATTGGTAATTCTGCATGTGTGTATATACAAGTAAGGAGGCTATGATGTTTAATCAAATTGATGGGCTTTATCAGATAGTAGGTCTAACTACATGTTTTTATACTGAGCACAGTATCAGGAAGGTGGCTGTTAAAATATAAGGCTGTGATAATTTGTGTTTTAAAATTTTATATTTCACCTTTAAGAAATTACAAAATTGATGTAATTTACACTGATTCATAGAATCACAATTCAGATCTCTTTCTTGAATTTCTTGAACATCTTTTCATAGCTATAAAAAAAAGGAAATGAATGTTCTAAGAAATATTCTTGATGACAGATTAACCAATGGTACCGTAATGTACAGTGTACCTTCTTCCCAATTTTCACTTACAATTAAAATCCTCAATAAAATACAGCATTAATTTGATGATTACATGTGCAGTAGGCCTAATGTGCAGTAAATGTACATATGTAGCAAGTCCACCACCGAAAAAAAACTGGACAACCTTTTAGCTTTTACCAACTAAAAACGACGGCAACACCCCCTTAGACAGAACAGCCTACTTCATAATAACCATGTATTCACATCATAAAAGCCCTCCCATTGCTTCAGAAATACAGATGTAAATTTAATTTGCAGATGCTGGTATTGGCACTGTAGGGTGGAAGATCAAAGGGCAGAGCCTGACAGCCAAGTCTCATGTACAAGAATTGTTGTATATGTAACGTATGTACCCCAAACTATACTATATGTACAAATGTGTAGTGTGTAAATGGAAAGCAAAGCATCCTAAAACATTCAGTCCTTACATAAAAAATTACAGATTAATATACTGCAATATCACATACATTAGCCATTTCAGACGTGGCTTAATTCCTAGTCGGTGTAAGCTTTTCCCTGCAGCAATAAATATTCCATAAATATTTGACTTACACCATTAGTTGTCCATACGCTCTTTAAATACTCGGGACCAACTTGCCACGATTAAGTTAACACGACCTTCCACCGACCCGGTCTTACTCAGCATAACTTCCGGAAGTGGTGGCGCCCGCACTAGTCGACCTCAACCCAGCTTCCGCATCTAAACCGCGCGTAATCTAATTTTCATTTTCGATTGTAAACAAACATATTCCTAAACCATTCAGATTAAATTGTGAAAGGTCACAGATACTCCGAGTGCCAATTAGTGAGAGCATCCACACGGTCAACTTATGCTACCCTCTAGTCGTGTTAGCGGCGTAAAGGTCGGCGTAGCTAACACGACTATCGTTCAGACGGTCACTACGCCGACCTTTACGCCTACCTTACCGTACTTACGCCGAATAGCTCTAAACAGGACCTTTACGCCAACCAAAATTGCCATCGTGTGAACACGGCTATTAGCACATGGCATGCCACAGGCTGTGTAACTCCTATAGGTAGGACAAACAATATGCTTTCCCTACTTAACAACATATATGCAGTTTGCATTCTGACTTTTGAAATGCAATTATTCTTACTAGGTGAATAAAATAATTTGTATTGAGGCACTTCAAAAAGACGTACATGCATTAAATTTGGTTACATTATGAAAACGGCCTATTGACAGGATACATGTAGGAACTGTGATTGAAGCCAGACTTACTTTCCTGATATCTGAAATGACATCTTCTTCATGTTGTCTGATTGGTTCCCCTTGCTGCCCCCAGAATTGGCCCACTTCAGCATGTATGTCAAACTCTTCTCTTACAATAATCTCTGCTTCCAGAGCAGTCTTTTATCCACACAAGTCAAATCCTGAAGAATCGAGATAGATTCTTTATTGCTTCCTAATCCTCAAGTCACTTTACGAATGAGAAAACCTGAAAAATACAAAAATAAACGAATAAAGAAACATTCTTTAGTGTACACGTGGAAAGGTTATCGTAGGCGGTGTTTGCCAAGGTATTGTGTATCACCCATGAATGATGCTAACAATAATTGTGGGAATTTCAACAACAACAAAAGAAATATTAAGGGTAAGTTCTTCCTAACAAGGATACCAACAAAGGTGAAATATGTCAATACATATTTCAAACCGGCAGAATTTCTTTCATCCTCTCGAATTACTGCTCCCCCGCACGATTCAGCTGTATGATGAGAGTAAACTGTTTTCCTGCCAAGAACTTCCAGAAGTCTCCATGTATCTTCACACATGTATGTAAGAATGTTATGTAAAAAATTGAAGGGGGCATTGTTGTATCAATTTTAATGCCCATTATTACTATACATCTAGGATGAAATAGCAAGTGTATTAAAAAGGAGGGGGGGAGGGGAGAGGGGAAAGTTGTATTGGAATATCATTTTATCTGTGATAAAGATGATTATTTAAAACAAATATTTAAAGCTCTCATTATATAATCTTGAATAGAGCACCTGCATGTTTCATCTGAATTGGTTTTCCGGCTCTAACATAAACATCCAATGTTTGTTAGTAGGCACACAAAGTCTTTTACATGTAGCTATAGAATGACCTAGTGACGAATTTTCTTTGAAATTGGGTGAGAAATAATCAAAATATTAACAAAAAATCAGCAACTTTTGTGGTCGTTCCAAAAAATGATGAACTGACCGACATGGGTCTAGAATTCTTTGATTTGAGAGAATGTGTCTTCAAAATTGTGAGTGAAAATTTATCTGATTGTATGTTATTGTGCCTTCCAATACATGCAATTGTCTAATACCTTTGGTGGATTGTTATTTTGGATAAATAAATTGCAAACCCTATTGCGAATTAAGGACTCAGTTATTTTGTGACTTTTTCTTCAGTTGTACCGCACGCCAATTCAACATCAAATTTGGCAATCGCGAAATCGCCAGAATTCTTTTGACTATTCATTTTCTAGTTGCACCATTTGTAGTCTAGAATTTTGCCATCCATTTGCCAGTTGGTAATAATTGATCTAAATAATTTTTTGTAGAATATCATATACTACACAAATTTATTCAATATGAGAATTCATGGATCAAAGATCACATTCCTAATGTTTTTTAAATCTGTGCAAACTATGGTCACCCCATCATAGCCTATAGCCATTTATTACAGATAACCTGGGGCCCGTTTCTCGAAACCAACGACAAGACAGTCATAACTTTATCCGCCAACTACGGAGATGTCTCTGATCTTCCTAAACCGTTTCACGAAGAGCTTACTAACTAGACATCTCGTGAAATCGATACTATCGGCGAGAAGAGGAGCCAAGACATAGCCTTAGTCGTAATTCCACCGGATTTAAAAAAAGGTAATTTTAGGGAAACTGCAATTATTTAAATAAATTAGGACTAAAACAGATTGAAATTGGTACCAGGGAATAAGAGATGCAATATACTTCAAAATTTGAGTAGATTATACCATAGAATTATTTGTAAAATATAATTGTGAGTATTTCATTTCATGACCGGTGAACCAGTTTCGTTTTTTAAATGGGTACCCCCGGATATTTTCATTTGATAGTTATAAAAATACACCCTTAAATTATTCTTAGTAAAAATACGATGTTATGAAAGTTTTGTCCAATGTTTTAGGCGTCAGCACAATATTGAAATGACAAAACTTCAACATTCCAAACGTTAAAACACATGTTTTAAACTATTCAGTTTACACATTTGAAGATTTATCTCGAAATTAATATGGGTCTGAAAACTAGAGAATACACTTCTGACTATGGCTTGCCTGTCGTGGCAGATTACCCATCCCTTCGAGGATTTTACAATGTGGAAATAAACATGTATAATCAGTTTAGTTAAGTGGGAAAAGCCTTAGATATAAACATGGCATATTTTTATAAGACTTTCAAATATAAAAAATGATAAAAAGTGAATGTGTAGAAAGATCATAGCTGGAGAATTTCTTGTCCTTTTTGCCAGCCATAGTCTACCCAATAAATGACATGTGATGGCGCTGCCCATCGACTAAACAGTTATGACAGAGATATGACGGTGGCGGGGGCGTCATAACTACTTAGTCAAGATGTTGTCCTTGATCTTGGCAGAGAGGGCTTCATGAAACACGTAGCGGACAAGTAGCTTACTAACGCTGATTTAGTGAAGAAGTTAGACTTATGACGGTTTCGAGAAACGGGCCCCAGGTGTACCCTGATGTTAATTGTGTGTCCAGACAGGTTGTGTATCCTACATGTAGTCACTTATAATTTTAAACAGCAATTTGAAGAAGTTTACATGCAATATTTCATAAACCTTTTAACTTTAAGACTTGTGTTAGATAATTTTAAATTATTTCTGATGGTTAGTGCTATTTGATGCAAAAATTGTGTTCAATCCAAAGGCAAAACTGACAGTTTTATTTTTGTTAAGCGTCCGTACACCACCCCATCCCCCCGTTCTTGCACTATTGTACCAGCTCCAGCTCTACATGTACCGTGCGAGTGCGAGTATACGGCGTACCTAACACTGCCAATTCATCCCTTGAGTTTCGGCGGCAGAGACGGTTAAAGACGGTTACCAACAAATCAATTCATGCATCTCATAACTAACTCCAGTCACGTCACCGAAACCAACTCAACGGTCACACACATTCTTTTCATTCATTTCATTTCTTGATCCACACTGCTTCAAATAAGTATAATAACACTACATTCTATTTACTCTATTTGAAATAAACAGGGAAGAACTTACAGCAAAACAACGATTCCATATACAGCAACGAAAGGTGGTACCATCACAAATTTGGAAGAGAGTGAAGGAATGCTAACACCGACGGGGGCGGCGCGGGGGCTTGCATGTAAGTCGCATCACTTGTATTTCGTTGGTCTATGGTCGCATTGAATGGGCGGTACAGGTGGTATCAATGGGGTTATACCATGGTTATATACAGTTGCGGGGAATTCAAAGCCAGGGGTAACGCCCGGCAAACCACAAAACAACATCCGACTGGAAATCAATTAATATTTCAACGAAAAATCGAGAGCCATATGAATTTTTACTTGCGCGGTCACACTCATTTATTGGTATATATATATATAGAGAGAGAGAGAGAGAGAGAGAGAGCTAGGGGAGGGGGGGGGGAAGAAAATTTGGCAAACACTCTGGAGGGGGCCACCTCATTAATAAACGTTTTCATTTTCCCCCTCTTCATAGCAGAAGTAGGCCTACACCCGTAGTATAAATTCAAATTCAGATTCAAGTTAATTTATTGAAATGGAATCCACAATTTTCGATTATTTTCAATACACTAGTACATGCAAAAATATAGCAGGCCCATACAGCTGTAGTGTTGTAGTCGAGGCCCACACCCTCAAGGCCAATGCTTCGACCCCTCAAGGCAAGGCCAAGGCTAGAAACCTCAAGACCAATTAAGGCATTAATAACGGAAACAAGGGGAAATGAAACCTACAACGACGGACGCGTTCACACACAAATACGACACTGAAGAACATCATGGCTTTTTCTATCCTATCCCCCCAAAAGTATGTATCGTGAAAGTAGGCATTTCCGGGGTGTCATCGCCCAAAATCCACCTTTCTGGAAAAGGGGACACCTGAGCTGGTCGAAAACAAATAATGCAAATACAGATGTTTATTCATGTTCATGACCTGCTACGTTGCCAATTAAAAGTTGGAGTGAAAGTTTCTTACTTCTTCTCGTGAAATAGTTGTTTGTGATGATGTACATGATTTTTATTCTTTATATTTATAAAGTGTACATCTTCTCAAAACTTTATTGATCTATCTAAAGAGTCATAGAGATTGATTGATTGAAGTTCTGAGAATAGACTTTATAAAGAATAAACCATATTTATGTCACAATCATTGACTGAAAAGAGGTTAGAAAACTTATTCCAACTTTATATGGGCAACAGTGTATACATGTATTATCATCTTCCTCGAAATGAATAGCTGGTAATAAAATGGTTATTCATTTGTGAGCAATTAAGCAAAGAGGGCTAACTAATAAAGACGAGGGACATAATTATGCTTATATAATGTCTCATCTGTTTTTATTGATTGTGACTTCATCTTTACCAAAGAGAGGGCAGTAGCCTACATTACCAACGCTCTTGGTTTATTGTTTTTATCGACGATAATAACATTCTGAACTTAAATCAGTCTGGTTTACGAACAACACTAACAAAATTCGTAAATAATTTGTCATGTAACATTGGAAACAAACAGATATCCGGTGTCCATGTTCTAATGAATGCCTGAAATGGTTTAGATCCTCTTTGACGGAACATGAACAAGCTGTTAATTTTAAAGGATCCAAGTCTATAATCCCTTACCTCAGGGATCTATATTAGGTCCATTGTTATTTCCATCTATGTTTCCCAATTTGTATATCATTCTGATGGTAATGTAGATATACGCAGACTATACCGTCCTCTTTAACTGTAAGTATATAGCGTAGCTGAGGGTGCTAGAACAAAAAGTTTCTGCAGCATTACAAGAATTAATGGTATATGGGTTAATTAATCAAAGTCGCCTTGTATATTAAACACCTAAAAACATGTGTCATGGTCATAGCTTCACATGCAAATTGTTTTTTTTTTAAATCCTTAAATGTCTCTATAAATGGATATTTACTGAAGAGAGTCAATTCCGCGAATAATATAAAACGGGTAAGGGAATATTTACCATTATCTTTAAAGTTGCTGTATAATGCACTGGTGTGGCCTAACTTGTATTACTATTCCTCTGCGTGGTCAAATCGATATCAGGAAAAGTATAAGAATAAACTCAAGAAAACTTGTTGCTACTCCATCAAGTGAATTGTTTAGTACTCTGAAATGGATGCCAATATTTATAGTCCGGTTTACTAACAAATTCAAATTTATGGCTGTTTCTTTCCTGGGGACCAGGTGACGGGGTATTCCATTAACCTGTTATTAATGAATGACTAGCTACTACAATAGTACTTGGAATCAATTCTGCATGCATTACTTGTTGCTATGTCGGACAAGCCTCGGACAAGCTTTCGGGTTGTCAAGAACAACATTTCGTTCAACAATATATGCATAAAATGTGAATATGTTAGTAAACCGGTCTATCATGATCGAGAAGTGTTTTCGATTTCAATGTGAGCAACTATTAGCCTATGATGGTCAGGTGCACATAATAAACTGGCACCATCCTATTGATAAGCAGACTTAAGTTATGATTCATGATGTTCTTGCATACTAGTAACCAGACAAATCACTGCCCACTCAGTCAATTGTGAATTTCATAAGATCAAGCTTCGACCAAACTTTATCGAGAATATATGCCTATTTTTATACACATAAGTCACATAAACCACAGCCTATTATACGCTCATTCTTTTAATTGAATTAGCAAACATTTTGCTTGGCATCGGTTAACATTGTTTAAGAGCTGGATCGAAACTAAATTTAGTGACCAGGCGATTAAAAAAAGCTTCGTATTCTGAGAAAATATTGAAGAGTTTCTTTCAAGCCAGTGTCACAACCGAAATAACGTAGTTTTGCACAAGAATTATTTATCCTGATTTGAGAATCCACCCCCCCCCCCCCGCATGGGCAATTAAAGTTTTTACATATCAAGTTTTTGCCTTCTGAAACAGTCATGCATATCCTACATTAGTCGTTAATTTCCCACTTAAAGACACTCAACCCAGGTGAGGTAAATGGGTACCTGGTAGGATTATTCCTTGAAATGCACTGTGCGCTGATATTAAACGGCTGCCGGAGCTATAGCTATGGTAATAATTTCCAAAGCTCTTTGGAAGCGCATAGAGATGTTATTTCATAACGTATTATGCGCTATACAAGAACTGAACTATTATTTTCAAGCCCCCTTTTTAAGAGAAGTTCTAAATTAGTATTGTCTTTCAAATGCCGTTGGAATTTAACCTTTTCATTTTTTTTGGCCTGCAAATGGGACATATAGTTCCTTTAAAATTGATAATTAAGATCGAAATCAATTTTTGTTGATTAATTAAACACCCCAGATCACAAACTGGGGGCAGTTTGACCAGGCAGGAGGGTAATTTGATCACCTGGACTAGGCTCTTCTTCTTAATTTTCAATTTATTTTGTTTTTTTTAATCTCTAAATGGTATATTCTTCTTCTTCTTTTTCTTCTTCTTCTTCTTCTTCTTCTTCTTCTTCTTCTTCTTCTTCTTCTTCTTCTTCTTCTTCTTCTTCCGACTTCTTCTTCTTCCTCTTCGATCCTTTTCTTTTCTTATCTTTTTATAAAATCTCTCTCTTTACTTTTGAAGTCATGTAAGTATATATAGGCTAACTACTATAACCAAGAACCTAAAATACTTGCTCGGTCTGATGGGATAAGAATGCTATAAATGCCACATTCTTCTTCTTCATTTTTCTTGGTTTTGGAAAACGATGGGGGTATCAGCCCCTGCCCCGTAGTTCCGTTGTGCACTGGTACCAACATTTTAAAAACATTTGGAAACAAGTTTGAAAAAAACCCTCATCCATTTGGAAACAAGTTTGAAATAAAAAACCCTCATCCATTCGGCGGATTTTCGGCGGATTTTCTTCACCTTTCCAGAATACTGGATTTTACATATATATATAACAGTTTCACCAATTAAGTTGGTATATATTATATACGAGTACGTGTACAAGAGATTCGATCAGAGTCTAGACTTCGGGGCGTACTGTGTTTTTTATAGGCATCTCTTTGCTGGTCTACAAAGAGATTCGATCATACACAGCTGGTCTAAAGTAAGAGCGCCATCTATTGTTCATATATGGAAGAGAGAATATAGCAGAAGTAACAACAACATGGATGTCTTTGACGAAGGAATATGTGATGATATTTTGCCAGAGGACTGGGCTAAAGTAGAGCGATCCAGAAAGACAGTAAGTGTCGTAAAATATCACCTAGCCTCAATTGGCATCCATATGCCTGCGACTGCGTGAAAGAGTGATGTAAAAAAACTAAAACGCGTGCGTGATATATAAATGAGATATGAATTTAAATATGGGGATGATAATTGTCATTGACATTGGCGTGCGCGTGAGCGTGAAGGTGAAGAGTAATAATGTAAACAAAGCCTTTAATTTTAAAAAAATGCGTCTGTAATCACCGGCGATCACCCTAGGGCGTAGGTCCTTCCTGCACCCGACAAACCTTAGTTGCACACTCAGACACTGGCTTCGGAGTTACCATGCAGTGGACTCTTTTTCCTCTCATCATGCTCATACAAAGCCCTTTGAAATCGGTCAAGAATTTCATTAAAAATGTGAAAATTAGATACGTACTGTGGATCTGGAGGAGTGGACGATAACGTTTTGCTTACCTGGTTTCCACATGTTCCTAACATGTGATTTGCATTACAAAAGCCTCTCAGAGTCAGAGTCTCACGAGAGTTTGCGATGCATGTTGTGCGATCTTAAATGCAAATACATGCGGTGTACGCTGAAGTTTGCCAAATTCAGCGAACTCTGTGCACAAACCTTGTGCATGTGCTTAAGTAATTAAACTAATTGCCAATTAGCCGATTTTGCAGGAATTTGTGGAAAAGTTTGCACTCTTTATCTATAGACTTCATAGTTTGATTTAGTAAAAATGATGATTGAATAGAAAATGGATCTAAATATCTTATATACTATAAAAGTAAGATTCAAAATCATTGTCAGACATAAAAATACAAGGAATTACTTTCAGCTAATCTGTCTGTTTTCTTGAAGCTACTGCATGCGATGAGATTGGCAATCACACACAAACTGCATTGCATAATCTCCCCTAACTATAACCCGTACGATGCACATCAGTCTTTGTATAGAGGCGGTCAGTGGATCGAGCTAGACATATAGTCTCAGCGGAACAACAGTCGATATCAGAGACTGAAACGAAAAACGCTGATTTCGCATATTGCCAATGTGATGCTGACTTTGCGACAATAGCGATTAGGTTAATTAGTGTAAATAAGCACCCAAGGAGTTCACAGAATTCAGTGACACTCCCAGTGTGCGCCTTTTACACTTATGGCTATTGCCTGTGGACTGAGCCCCTCCAGTTGAATGTCTGACAATCTCTAATGTGATGTCAGTATGATACAAATTATGGCATCCTGACCTCTAATATAGATCTCCCTCTAAAGTAAAGATAATAACTTATGATTTTTCTTGTCATAATTTTCTCTTCATAATGAGTTAAACATTAATCAGGTTTCTCAAAAGTTGCAAATTGAAGAAAAAAAATTACATTCTTGGCCAAATTAATTCAAAGATCCAACTACTTTTCATTATTGATTTTTTCTTCTCAACCAAGTCAAAGTGTGAGATTGATTTTTCGACTTTTTAATTTTCAATGTTTGTGTTATATATTTTAGGATGGCTACAAAGAGGGCATAGCAGCAGGGCAGGAAGCATGTCTTCAGCAAGGTTTTAATTCAGGCTTTTCACAAGGTACAAGAGCAAGTTTCAGCTACAGTTTCATCAAAGGGATTATCAAGTAAGTAATGTCCTTTGGCAAGTTATTCATCAACATTTGCCACCCTCCACCCAGGTGTGGTAAATGGGTACCAGGTAGGAAGAAATTCCTGAATGCTTGGGCGCCTTATCACGGTAGCTCGGCTAAAGTTGGGGTAATAATATGATTACAGGGAAAGGGTTTAACTATTCTAGGAAGAGATATATTTTCAAGAATTTCTTAAATTGGTCTGGAATTAGCTCATTTGATGAAAGATGAAATACTGTTCCATTCTTTGGATGCTGTTACAGTAATCACCTATCACCGATCACCAGCTTATTATGATTATTGTTATTTGTTAGAAAGTGATGATTGATTTTCGAGATACGATTAATCGTAACTGTTTTATGTTACAGAGTTAGAATTAGGGGCAAATGTATCCTGGGTGCATGGCAGTATTGAGCCCTGGATATGTGTACAGAATGAAGCTGAAGTCAAAGCTAGACCGGATGATCAAATGTACTCAAACTATTCTTTCTTGACAGTGCCTTGATTACCAGCCTTCATCCCAGAGAACAAGATTTAGATGATGATGCTGTTACCCCGGAAACCATCCAAGATCTTGAGGCTATCTTGTCTGAGTTAGATTCCCTTCAGCTGGAGATGGGCTCTACAAAGAGAGGCTGCTTAAGCAGTGGTGATACAAGCAGTTTGTCTATAAAAGGTCAATAGTCTTTCTTTCATATTGCTTACATGTCTTCTGATAAATATACTCTAATAGTTAAAATGTACCAATCACCTGAATTTTTTTTTGAATAGCTGGAATGTATGAAATCAATCTAAAAAAAGCGTTACCTGGCATTCTATCGGTAAACGGTTGAGGAGTAGGAAGAAAATAAAGGATAACATAAAACCCTGTGAAGATCTATGGGGCACGCACAGAACCCGAGTTGGACTTAGGTTCCGTGCGTGCCCTATCCTAAGCGAGTGCGTATAAAGTGTGTGTTTACTAGTCTACTCAACAAGAGGTTTTACTGTTTATGAGAATGTATTTAAACTGCAATACCTCTTTGTAGAAGTAATATTTAAAGCTCATATCTTGAATACAGTATGAGCCACATGGAACCCATTACATCTAGAGCAAAACATGTTTTGGTGATTTATACATATCGAAAAACTCCACATGTGTATTTTAGTACTAATATTTTTATGACTATTTTCTCTCATTTTATGACTGCTCCAGATGCTCAAGAGAAAAAAGAGGATTGTCAGAAAGGAGGGAAAACAACTTGCTGTGTAGACTCAGGAAACAGTCATAGTGACCCGTCATCTACAAGTTCAGCATGTACTCGTACTTGTCATCAAAAGAGAGATGAAGTGGCTAGTGGCGAGTCTACTTCAGCTAATCAGAAAAATGCTCCAGGAAGCATAGATGAAGAACATTTGTTTTACTCACAGTCACACAATCCAGGACTCAAGAAGATTGTAGAAAGACTAAAACCACATCTCGTACAAACTCACTATCAAGATATTCTAAGTGTATCTCATCATTTTCTTTAGCCTTTCTTGATTCGAGTATGATATGAAGGAGATAGTCTTGCTGTAAGTACTAATATTGTTTTTGTTGAGTCAGCAGCAAAATCAAGAGAGACTACCACTGACTCAATCTACATTTAGATTGTAGAAAGACTAAAACCACATCTTGTACAAACTCACTGTGTGTTTCTCAACGATTTCTTTAGCCTTTCCTGAGTGAGTATGATATGTAGGAGATATTATTTTTGTTGAATCAGCAGCAAATTAAGAGAGACTACTGGTTCCACTGACTCACTCCACATGTTCATGT
Organism: Mesocentrotus franciscanus; assembly: GCA_037976565.1. NCBI lineage: Eukaryota > Metazoa > Echinodermata > Echinoidea > Camarodonta > Strongylocentrotidae > Mesocentrotus > Mesocentrotus franciscanus. The sequence goes on from CP137683.1 coordinate 4,136,524, forward strand.
GCACTACATCTCATCTTTCAAGGTGCCAACACTGATAACCTCTATCATAAAATGGGGTCTAAAATGTGGGCAATCTAATTGGTCAAATGACACCAAGTGACCTTGCACAATTTTGTTCAATATACTACCGTGTACCGTGTACCGTGCACTATCTACTGCATAATTGACTCGTCTAACCCAGTACACAGTACCCTGGGATGTGCCGCTCTATTGTGTTGCTTTTTTTTCTTCCAAAAAATATCCCTAAAAATGGGGTATGATGATATAATCTTGTGTAGGAAAATCTCTAAAGATGTGCCCACTTTTAGATCTTCGCCTCAAACATGGTGACAATATGGTAGAAATACTCCCCAGGGAGTGGAGATGGTGCACATTGTGAGTGAACGCATTCAATGACCGGGGTAATAATATTTGTAAAGTTCTTAGAGATAGTATTCTGTATCAAGCGCTAAATAAATCCAGAGTATTATTATCATTATTATTTTCTTACCCATATTCTCGCTAATGTGTAATCCAGAATCCAGATGCAAAAATGATTGAAATAATTTCACTTTTTCATCCTAGTCCTATTAATGAGTGGCCTCTTGTTAATGCCACAGTGACCCTTAAATGGTTTGGAAGGCATTAGTTGCATACCCACGTCCAAACCATTACCAGTACCTTCCTGTTTATCACCTAAAATCAAAGAAATTTGACCCAAAAGGGTTTTTGAGGGTTAACCAAAACTGTGCATGACCGTTAATATAGCATCCGAAGTATATGTGCACAAATATCAATTGTACATTCATGTACGTATACATGTAGCCTATTTTTTTAATTGCTATGTGGAGACTGTATATAATCATTGTAAACATATTCCTCAAAGGAATATTTGTGACATTAATTGTTTATTTACATTGAAAATCAAAATATGTGATTTGCTGGTTGCTAGTAAAGTCTTTCATTTTCATCTTTACTGAAAGTATCCATCCTTGTCTTTTGTCGGTGAGTTAGGTGGAAGAGACCTTGAAAAAATTATCGTTTTTTCTCTCTCTTTCCATCTGTGATGAGCAGGTTGGATATTAATTATGAGGGTTTATAAGGACCAATTATCATTTTATAATTATTTTTTAGTATTTTTATTCATGAGCTTTGTTTTGCATTGTATGTTTAGGGTTCCTTGTTGGCACCCTAGTGTTAAGATATCTTGCAAGTTTACATACCAAGTTACCAACATTGCACTCTACAAATAAATCTGAAATGACTTGATACAATCATACAAGGAATGTCAATGTGTATATTTCAATGTATATCTCCTCTTATATCAGGCTGAATGATGGAGAAGGCTGGGGAAGAGAGAAATTCCTGTGCAGAAAAGACTGGGCAACGGATAAAGAGAGAGGGAAAGAGAGAGAGAGAGAGAGAGAGAGAGAGAGAAAGAGTAGAAGGTAGAGAAGAGGAGAGACAGCAGAAGCTAGTACACAGATATATATATATATATATATGGGATAGAGAGAGAGAAAGAAAGAAAGAGGGGAAGGTAGAGGCGAAGAGAGACAGTAGAAGCTAGCTAGTACACAGATATATATATATATATATATATATATATGCAAAAAAAGTCTCCATCAAAAAGTAACAACCCATTGCTCAAAGTGATAATGCACTATCTACTGCATAATTTACTCGTCTAACATAGTACACTGGGATGTGCCGCTCTATTGGGTTGCTTTTTTTCTTCATAAAAATATCCCTAAAAATGGGGTATGATGATAAAATCATGTGTAGCAAAATCTTTAAAGATGTGCCCACTTTTTGATTTTGGCCTCAAACACGGTGACCTTATGGTAGAAATACTCCCCAGAGAGTGGAGATGGTGCACATTGTGAGTGAACGCATCCAATGACCGGGGTAATAATATTTGTAAAGTTCTTAGAGATAGTATTCTGTATCAAGCGCTAAATAAATCCAGAGTATTATTATCATTATTATTTTCTTACCCATATTCTCGCTAATGTGTAATCCAGAATCCAGATGCAAAAATGATTGAAATAATTTCACTTTTTCATCCTAGTCCTATTAATGAGTGGCCTCTTGTTAATGCCACAGTGACCCTTAAATGGTTTGGAAGGCATTAGTTGCATACCCACGTCCAAACCATTACCAGTACCTTCCTGTTTATCACCTAAAATCAAAGAAATTTGACCCAAAAGGGTTTTTGAGGGTTAACCAAAACTGTGCATGACCGTTAATATAGCATCAGAAGTATATGTGCACAAATATCAATTGTACATTCATGTACGTATACATGTAGCCTATTTTTTTAATTGCTATGTGGAGACTGTATATAATCATTGTAAACATATCCATTCCTCAAAGGAATATTTGTGACATTAATTGTTTATTGACATTGAAAATCAAAATATGTGATTTGCTGGTTGCTAGTAAAGTCTTTCATTTTCATCTTTACTGAAAGTATCCATCCTTGTCTTTTGTCGGTGAGTTAGGTGGAAGAGACCTTGAAAAAATTATCGTTTTTTCTCTCTCTTTCCATCTGTGATGAGCAGGTTGGATATTAATTATGAGGGTTTATAAGGACCAATTATCATTTTATAATTATTTTTTAGTATTTTTATTCATGAGCTTTGTTTTGCATTGTATGTTTAGGGTTCCTTGTTGGCACCCTAGTGTTAAGATATATTGCAAGTTTACATACCAAGTTACCAACATTGCACTCTACAAATAAATCTGAAATGACTTGATACAATCATACAAGGAATGTCAATGTGTATATTTCAATGTATATCTCCTCTTATATCAGGCTGAATGATGGAGAAGGCTGGGGAAGAGAGAAATTCCTGTGCAGAAAAGACTGGGCAACGGATAAAGAGAGAGGGAAAGAGAGAGAGAGAGAGAGAGAGAGAGAAGAGTAGAAGGTAGAGAAGAGGAGAGACAGCAGAAGCTAGTACACAGATATATATATATATATATATTGGGATAGAGAGAGAGAAAGAAAGAAAGAGGGGAAGGTAGAGGCGAAGAGAGACAGTAGAAGCTAGCTAGTACACAGATATATATATATATATATATATATATATATGCAAAAAAAGTCTCCATCAAAAAGTAACAACCCATTGCTCAAAGTGATAATGCACTATCTACTGCATAATTTACTCGTCTAACATAGTACACTGGGATGTGCCGCTCTATTGGGTTGCTTTTTTTCTTCATAAAAATATCCCTAAAAATGGGGTATGATGATAAAATCATGTGTAGCAAAATCTTTAAAGATGTGCCCACTTTTGATTTTGGCCTCAAACACGGTGACCTTATGGTAGAAATACTCCCCAGAGAGTGGAGATGGTGCACATTGTGAGTGAACGCATCCAATGACCGGGGTAATAATATTTGTAAAGTTCTTAGAGATAGTATTCTGTATCAAGCGCTAAATAAATCCAGAGTATTATTATCATTATTATTTTCTTACCCATATTCTCGCTAATGTGTAATCCAGAATCCAGATGCAAAAATGATTGAAATAATTTCACTTTTTCATCCTAGTCCTATTAATGAGTGGCCTCTTGTTAATGCCACAGTGACCCTTTATTTGGAAGGCATTAGTTGCATACCCACGTCCAAACCATTACCAGTACCTTCCTGTTTATCACCTAAAATCAAAGAAATTTGACCCAAAAGGGTTTTTGAGGGTTAACCAAAACTGTGCATGACCGTTAATATAGCATCAGAAGTATATGTGCACAAATATCAATTGTACATTCATGTACGTATACATGTAGCCTATTTTTTTAATTGCTATGTGGAGACTGTATATAATCATTGTAAACATATCCATTCCTCAAAGGAATATTTGTGACATTAATTGTTTATTGACATTGAAAATCAAAATATGTGATTTGCTGGTTGCTAGTAAAGTCTTTCATTTTCATCTTTACTGAAAGTATCCATCCTTGTCTTTTGTCGGTGAGTTAGGTGGAAGAGACCTTGAAAAAAATTATCGTTTTTTTTTCTCTCTCTTTCCATCTGTGATGAGCAGGTTGGATATTAATTATGAGGGTTTATAAGGACCAATTATCATTTTATAATTATTTTTTAGTATTTTTATTCATGAGCTTTGTTTTGCATTGTATGTTTAGGGTTCCTTGTTGGCACCCTAGTGTTAAGATATATTGCAAGTTTACATACCAAGTTACCAACATTGCACTCTACAAATAAATCTGAAATGACTTGATACAATCATACAAGGAATGTCAATGTGTATATTTCAATGTATATCTCCTCTTATATCAGGCTGAATGATGGAGAAGGCTGGGGAAGAGAGAAATTCCTGTGCAGAAAAGACTGGGCAACGGATAAAGAGAGAGGGAAAGAGAGAGAGAGAGAGAGAGAGAGAGAGAAAGAGTAGAAGGTAGAGAAGAGGAGAGACAGCAGAAGCTAGTACACAGATATATATATATATATATATTGGGATAGAGAGAGAGAAAGAAAGAAAGAGGGGAAGGTAGAGGCGAAGAGAGACAGTAGAAGCTAGCTAGTACACAGATATATATATATATATATATATATATATATGCAAAAAAAGTCTCCATCAAAAAGTAACAACCCATTGCTCAAAGTGATAATGCACTATCTACTGCATAATTTACTCGTCTAACATAGTACACTGGGATGTGCCGCTCTATTGGGTTGCTTTTTTTCTTCATAAAAATATCCCTAAAAATGGGGTATGATGATAAAATCATGTGTAGCAAAATCTTTAAAGATGTGCCCACTTTTGATTTTGGCCTCAAACACGGTGACCTTATGGTAGAAATACTCCCCAGAGAGTGGAGATGGTGCACATTGTGAGTGAACGCATCCAATGACCGGGGTAATAATATTTGTAAAGTTCTTAGAGATAGTATTCTGTATCAAGCGCTAAATAAATCCAGAGTATTATTATCATTATTATTTTCTTACCCATATTCTCGCTAATGTGTAATCCAGAATCCAGATGCAAAAATGATTGAAATAATTTCACTTTTTCATCCTAGTCCTATTAATGAGTGGCCTCTTGTTAATGCCACAGTGACCCTTAAATGGTTTGGAAGGCATTAGTTGCATACCCACGTCCAAACCATTACCAGTACCTTCCTGTTTATCACCTAAAATCAAAGAAATTTGACCCAAAAGGGTTTTTGAGGGTTAACCAAAACTGTGCATGACCGTTAATATAGCATCAGAAGTATATGTGCACAAATATCAATTGTACATTCATGTACGTATACATGTAGCCTATTTTTTTAATTGCTATGTGGAGACTGTATATAATCATTGTAAACATATCCATTCCTCAAAGGAATATTTGTGACATTAATTGTTTATTGACATTGAAAATCAAAATATGTGATTTGCTGGTTGCTAGTAAAGTCTTTCATTTTCATCTTTACTGAAAGTATCCATCCTTGTCTTTTGTCGGTGAGTTAGGTGGAAGAGACCTTGAAAAAAATTATCGTTTTTTTTTCTCTTTCCATCTGTGATGAGCAGGTTGGATATTAATTATGAGGGTTTATAAGGACCAATTATCATTTTATAATTATTTTTTAGTATTTTTATTCATGAGCTTTGTTTTGCATTGTATGTTTAGGGTTCCTTGTTGGCACCCTAGTGTTAAGATATATTGCAAGTTTACATACCAAGTTACCAACATTGCACTCTACAAATAAATCTGAAATGACTTGATACAATCATACAAGGAATGTCAATGTGTATATTTCAATGTATATCTCCTCTTATATCAGGCTGAATGATGGAGAAGGCTGGGGAAGAGAGAAATTCCTGTGCAGAAAAGACTGGGCAACGGATAAAGAGAGAGGGAAGAGAGAGAGAGAGAGAGAGAGAGAGAAAGAGTAGAAGGTAGAGAAGAGGAGAGACAGCAGAAGCTAGTACACAGATATATATATATATATATATTGGGATAGAGAGAGAGAAAGAAAGAAAGAGGGGAAGGTAGAGGCGAAGAGAGACAGTAGAAGCTAGCTAGTACACAGATATATATATATATATATATATATATATGCAAAAAAAGTCTCCATCAAAAAGTAACAACCCATTGCTCAAAGTGATAATGCACTATCTACTGCATAATTTACTCGTCTAACATAGTACACTGGGATGTGCCGCTCTATTGGGTTGCTTTTTTTCTTCATAAAAATATCCCTAAAAATGGGGTATGATGATAAAATCATGTGTAGCAAAATCTTTAAAGATGTGCCCACTTTTGATTTTGGCCTCAAACACGGTGACCTTATGGTAGAAATACTCCCCAGAGAGTGGAGATGGTGCACATTGTGAGTGAACGCATCCAATGACCGGGGTAATAATATTTGTAAAGTTCTTAGAGATAGTATTCTGTATCAAGCGCTAAATAAATCCAGAGTATTATTATCATTATTATTTTCTTACCCATATTCTCGCTAATGTGTAATCCAGAATCCAGATGCAAAAATGATTGAAATAATTTCACTTTTTCATCCTAGTCCTATTAATGAGTGGCCTCTTGTTAATGCCACAGTGACCCTTTATTTGGAAGGCATTAGTTGCATACCCACGTCCAAACCATTACCAGTACCTTCCTGTTTATCACCTAAAATCAAAGAAATTTGACCCAAAAGGGTTTTTGAGGGTTAACCAAAACTGTGCATGACCGTTAATATAGCATCAGAAGTATATGTGCACAAATATCAATTGTACATTCATGTACGTATACATGTAGCCTATTTTTTTAATTGCTATGTGGAGACTGTATATAATCATTGTAAACATATTCCTCAAAGGAATATTTGTGATATTAATTGTTTATTGACATTGAAAATCAAAATATGTGATTTGCTGGTTGCTAGTAAAGTCTTTCATTTTCATCTTTACTGAAAGTATCCATCCTTGTCTTTTGTCGGTGAGTTAGGTGGAAGAGACCTTGAAAAAATTATCGTTTTTTTTCTCTCTTTCCATCTGTGATGAGCAGGTTGGATATTAATTATGAGGGTTTATAAGGACCAATTATCATTTTATAATTATTTTTTAGTATTTTTATTCATGAGCTTTGTTTTGCATTGTATGTTTAGGGTTCCTTGTTGGCACCCTAGTGTTAAGATATATTGCAAGTTTACATACCAACATTGCACTCTACAAATAAATCTGAAATGACTTGATACAATCATACAAGGAATGTCAATGTGTATATTTCAATGTATATCTCCTCTTATATCAGGCTGAATGATGGAGAAGGCTGGGGAAGAGAGAAATTCCTGTGCAGAAAAGACTGGGCAACGGATAAAGAGAGAGGGAAAGAGAGAGAGAGAGAGAGAGAGAGAGAGAGAGAAAGAGTAGAAGGTAGAGAAGAGGAGAGACAGCAGAAGCTAGTACACAGATATATATATATATATATTGGGATAGAGAGAGAGAAAGAAAGAAAGAGGGGAAGGTAGAGGCGTAGAGAGACAGTAGAAGCTAGCTAGTACACAGGTATATATATATATATATATATATATATATGCAAAAAAAGTCTCCATCAAAAAGTAACAACCCATTGCTCAAAGTGATAATGCACTATCTACTGCATAATTTACTCGTCTAACACAGTACACTGAGATGTGCCGCTCTATTGGGTTGCTTTTTTTCTTCGTAAAAATATCCCTAAAAATGGGGTATGATGATATAATCTTGTGTAGGAAAATCTCTAAAGATGTGCCCACTTTTAGATCTTCGCCTCAAACATGGTGACAATATGGTAGAAATACTCCCCAGGGAGTGGAGATGGTGCACATTGTGAGTGAACGCATTCAATGACCGGGGTAATAATATTTGTAAAGTTCTTAGAGATAGTATTCTGTATCAAGCGCTAAATAAATCCAGAGTATTATTATCATTATTATTTTCTTACCCATATTCTCGCTAATGTGTAATCCAGAATCCAGATGCAAAAATGATTGAAATAATTTCACTTTTTCATCCTAGTCCTATTAATGAGTGGCCTCTTGTTAATGCCACAGTGACCATTAAATGGTTTGGAAGGCATTAGTTGCATACCCACGTCCAAACCATTACCAGTACCTTCCTGTTTATCACCTAAAATCAAAGAAATTTGACCCAAAAGGGTTTTTGAGGGTTAACCAAAACTGTGCATGACGGTTAATATAGCATCCGAAGTATATGTGCACAAATATCAATTGTACGTTCATGTACGTATACATGTAGCCTATTTTTTTTAATTGCTATGTGGAGACTGTATATAATCATTGTAAACATATCCATTCCTCAAAGGAATATTTGTGACATTAATTGTTTATTGACATTGAAAATCAAATTATATGATTTGCTGGTTGCATGATAGTAAAGTCTTTCATTTTCATCTTTATTGAAAGTATCCATCTTTGTCTTTTGTCGTTTAGTTAGGTGGAAGAGACCTTGAAAAAAATTATCGTTTTTTTGTTCTCTCTTTTCAATCTAGTGATGAGCAGGTTGGATATTAATTATGAGGGTTTATGAGGACCAATTATCATTTTATAATTATTTTTTAGTATTTGTATTCATGAGCTTTGTTTTGCATTGTATGTTTAGGGTTCCTTGTTGGCACCCTATAGTGTAAAGATATATTGCAAGTTTACATACCAAAATTGCACTCTACAAATAAATCTGAAATGACTTGATACAAGGAAAGTCAATGTGTATATTTCAATGTATATCTCCTCTTATATCAGGCTGAATGATGGAGAAGGCTGGGGAAGAGAGAAATTCCTGTGCAGAAAAGACTGGGCAACGGATAAAGAGAGAGGGAAAGAGAGAGAGAGAGAGAGAGAGAGAGAGAGGGGGAAGAAAGAGTGGAAGGTAGTTATAAGAGGAGATACAGTAGAAGCTAGTACATAGATAAAGTGACTGAGAGAGAGAGAGAGAGAGAGAGAAAGAGGTGAAGGTAGAGAAGAGGAGATACAGTCAGTAGAAGCTAATAGTAATACACAGATATATAATATATTGAGTGATACGAATTATAGTCTCTGAGTATATTTGACGAATTATTCCTGCAGCATGTACACTTCTTTTTATCTCTTGCATTATTTATTAATGATATTGTTCAGATGGGCTATCGAAATTAATACTACAAAAATGATTTTCCGAGGCATACAGACTGTAACTCTAACTCTGTATCTTCCTGATTTGAATATATAGCCATATATTGAATAAACCACTGTTTTGATATGTATAGGCCTAATCAAATTTACTGCTTGGCGTACGTTATTTAATTTTCGCATTTGATTTATTGGACCTGTATGTTTTGCTTTTCAAAATTTCTTTACAACCATGATATAGGCGGCAGAGTGGGCCTCTCGACAGTTGATAAATTCCTTTTTTGGGGCCGGGGAGTCCCCCAAAGTGTGCGGATCTATATATCCTTGAGTTTGCATACCCTATATTGAAATATACCGTGTCCATACATATGACATCTGTAACATCAGGGGGGCGTTTCATGAAACAATTAGTCGGTGGTTTTCACCGACTAATATCATTTTCACCGACAATTTTGTTGTCACCGACTATTTTCCAGGCCTCTGATTGGTCAAATTTAGTCGGCGCCGACAGTTGTCGGTGGACAAGTGTTGATGAAATGCCCCCCTGGACACAGGAGGAATTGTTGATCGAAATAGTCAAAATGATGCTTCTGATGGATGGGAATTAGTTCTCCGTCCTATCCCCGCCCTGCACATGCATGCATTGTTTTAATTGTTTCCCCCTTTCATCATTTTTTTTTGCAGCAACAACTTTTAGTTTTAGGGATTTCAACTCTTGTTCCATATATCTCACGTTCGGTCAATCATTTCTACATGCAGGGACCCCTGAAATAACTCCTTGAATCAAGTTACCTTTTCTGATTCTATTTTTAAGGGAATATTTCCGATTGTTTTGATTTGATTCAAGTTTCTGAATTGGGTTTCTACACGCACATGACAAGGCCTTCTGGAGTAAGTGTTTAATAATTAAAATCAGCAGGGCCAGGGGGAGTTTTAATTGTCCTCGATACACTCTCTGATTACTCTAGCAAAATGTGGCTGTTGGGTTTACATTCTTCATGGATTATATAGCCTTATCTCTTAGTATCATCAGGCAATTGTGAGCCAGTGGTGCGGTTAAAAGAGGGTGGTTCTGCAAGTATCGGGTATGTGCTGGACATATATATCGTGATCTCTGGGAGCGCATCTTCGAGATCACGTCAATTTCCCTTGTGGCTTTCCATACACTTGCAGCATATGCTACGCTAGCTGCGGATTGCAGTTCTACGGTACGATACCCATACCGACTGCGACTCGACCGCCTTAATAAACATGGATGCTTCTCGGAAACATCGAAATGTTTGCCCGGATCGACCATTATATCGTGATGGAAGGCGTGACAGGGCGGTTAAGGTATACACTTCGGCTGTATCATGATTTGATTTACATACTAGATCTAGATCTAGGACTATATAGGCATAGATCTAGATCGTTTATTTCTTATTTGAAAGAAAGTAGACCTAGAGATATGCCTTATTTCAGAATCATAATCATATCCAGACTTTGACCCGAAACTCCGGCGTGGAGATACCCTACTAAAACATACCAAAAAATCAACTAAATCTTTATCAATTGTTCAAATAATGGTCATGATTTAAAAGTTGTTATGTTTCTTATCTGTTTCGTGTCAATTTTCATATTTTTTTGGGAGAATTTTTCTTTAAACGAAGACATTATAATAGACCTAGAGGCTAGATGATCTAATCTAGGCCTATACCCTATACTTTCTTAACAGTTTTACGGCAAACCGCTGCACCATGTAAATGCACAATACATTACTGGTATACAATTGCATACCGTACCGACGCGCGACGGTGGTGTGCGGGCGCGCGCGTATGTGAAGTTAGCGACTGTAATCTCAGATCCTCATTAAATTCATCTAAGTAAATTCATCATTACAGTCGCTAAGTTCACGCATGTGCACCCGCACCCCAGCATCTGAGGAAAGCATGGACTGCGCAGATATGCCAGCTGAGAGTACCCCATGTGCCTCCAAGCTCCACAAAAGACCCTCCGACATACCAGTGCCGTCACGAATTGCGTCTGAAGTATCCAGAGCTCCAGGTTGCCATACTGATTCACTCAAGCCAGGCAAAGCCAGCGGCTCTGACAATATTAGCTCAGAGTCGGAACACGTCAAACACCTCGGCGTGATCGCACAAAGACTCCTGCTCCTCATCCTGAATACAATCCTACAAAGTGGACACTGCCCAATTTCACTGAAGACGGGATTCATACTGCCCTTCCACAAAGGCAAAGGAAAAAGCACTCAAGATCAACGCAACTACCATGGCATCACACTATAACTCCAACGCTCACGAAGTTGCTTGAATCCTGCATCAAGCCTCGCCTCGAGGCTCAGCTGTCCATCAAAGACATCCTCGACCAACTGCAGTTCGGATTTCGCAAAGGCTTGTCATGTCAACTGACTGCATTGTGCCTTCAACTCACAATCGAGATCACAGGAGCTAAAAAGAGACCCTTGTACATTTGCTTCCTGCAGAGAAAGTGTTTGACAAAGTAACATGGCACCTTGGCTTACTCAATAAGCTAGGAAATCTGAAGCTGATCCGGATGTCCAGCACATCATTCACAACCTCTATAACAGAATGGAAAGCCAATTAAGTCCTCTGGGATGGAAGGGTCACACGAACCATCCAAATCCAACAGGGTGTCCTTCTCCAATTTGGGCTGCAGCCCCCGCAACCCCGGTTCCGCGGCCATGACATGCATGACGGGTTTAAGAAACGGGTCCCAGTTATTCCTTTGATTTTGGTTAAATGGTTAAATTGTATTTATATGTATTTGTAGAATATTGTGAATGATTCTTCTTAATTTGTATGATGTTTTTAATGTTTTAAATGCTGTAAATTCATTTGTAATTTAGCCTCTGGCTACAATGAGTAAATAAAATACCTTGAATTGAATTGAATTGAATTGACAAAAAACAATCAAATAATAATAGCTGAATGGTTAATCCTTCATATTTTTCTCCCATTATTCTCCCCCCCCCCTTTGTCTCCCTCCTCTCTTCTTTCTTTCTCTCTCTCTCTCCCCCCTCTCTCTATCTTCCCTCTCTCTCTCTTCCCTCTCTCTCTCTTCCCCTCTCTCTCTTCCCCTCTCTCTCTCTTCCCCTCTCTCTCTTCCTCCCTCTCTATCTTTTCCCCCTCTACACATGCAGGTTTTCACTATTAACCAGGAATCCCGCTACCTTCTTGTTCATGGCGTTCCTGATATCAATATCACTGATGAGCTTCTCAAGCTCTTCTCTCTCTATGGTGTGATAGAGGAATATCGCACTCTTGATGAATCGACTGCAGAGGAGTTCACCAAGACACACTGGATCAAGTATGCAAACATCCAGGCAGCTAGGTTAGTTTCAGTGCTGCATATAGTGCACAATTAACCCTTTTGTGACAACTATTCCACAATTTGTGGTTTGGCTCAATGTCTTTTGATTCACAGCCCTCAAAAATATACCAGATACATGAGTGGAAAGGGCAAAAATCCTGCACACACTGCATCCATTTTCGTTTCATGACTATAGTGCATGTGATGCTAGGAATTAAAAAAAGGTAGCAAAGTTTAAAAATCCTTAATTTGGCCACACAAGAAATTAAAAATCACTGTTTTTTCGATCAAAATTGGCCATTTAAAAAACATTTATGACATATAATTCTTGCCCATGTTTGTTGTTTTTAGAGAACTTGCATTTTATTCAATCGTTGTAGTGATAAAAGAAAAAATATGATTGCCAATTTGAAGAACAATATGTGATCAATTTGGCCCTAAAATAAATCCTGTCCTGAAATGGTTAACTCTGCATTTTACTTTACTTTAAGGCCAATTTTCCCCTTCTTTGGGTGATTCCATAAAACGTCATATGGGACATTGAGACAAGATTTCCTTGCCTTTAAAGAAAGTGAATCAGAGGTGAAAATTTGTTTGATGCTAATACTTAAGTACTTCCAGGGGGCCCTGTGAAGATATGACATCCAATTATTGAATGCATTTTTAACTTGCATCAAGTTTGTACATGTATGATCATGCAAGATGCAAGGGTGAACTGATTAGATTTTTGATGTAAGAAAGGGAAAGGTCAGAGGATAATAAAGATATTTATAAATACATATACCAAAAATATCCTATTACATGTACCATTGATACCAATGATGCCATTGAAGGAATTTATCTTTCAGGATTAATCTTGTTTTTAATATTATTGTACACACATTAAAGTTGTCTTTTGATTTTCTGTTGATGTGACAGAGTTGCCAAGCGTAAGATGGATGACCATTCCTTCTATGGAGGATTCCTGCATGTGACCTATGCTCCTGAGTACGAGAGTATCCAGGATACCAGGGAGAAGCTCCAGCAGCGGAGAATGGATGTGGCACGTAGACTGAGGAAACTTGCACAAGAGAGGGCGCCTGATGTAGATGACAGTGAGTTTGGCTTGTTTATACTGTCCTCTGTAACCTCAGCAGACACCGTTTACCTAATGCCAAACGAGTAAAGTTGTAGTGCATGACCTTGAAGCATGATATGGGGATGATTCGGGAGGACCATTGAAGCATTATTGCAGGTTTAAATGTTTTATTCACATATTTATTACCCATATCAGGGAGAAATTTACCTTGATTTTCCTCAGAAATTCACCCACATTTTGTTTGATCACCTACATGTATAATGTGTTATGTACTGGCAAGATGCCTTTTTATCCCATATTGTGCTGTTGTATACCTTCTTGCTAACGTGCTGATATGTGGAACTTATCGCCATATGTAATACACTGTACATTAATTGAATTTACATTCGAGAAAGGCACCACAAAGGCAAAGACTCTTGATATCTAGTGCTATCATGCATGTATGTTAAGATATTGCTTGCAGTGAACAGCTTTATTTCCATGATGTCATCAACCGGTCAATAAAGCATATGACATTAAATGATTATCTTCATCTTAAAGTGTTTTTAACATGTTTTGCTCTTGCTGTAAGTGGCTTCATATCGCTATTCTCTTTAGCTATATTTTTATTTCAAACTCTTTCACTTGTTGTGAAATGAACTGTGATTATGTGAGACAAACCGCTGTTTATCTTTTATTTTCAGGCATAGAAACTGTCGGTGCTTTGTTAAGCACAACAGAAAAGAATGACACACACCTTGATAAACCTTCACCTGTGACAGCATGGATGTCGACCCCACCTTCACAGCAAATACATTCAGCATGTCATGTTCCTCCATTAGTGACTGCAGAGGGTGGATATGATCAAGGCCGTGGACATTCTATAAATGAGCATGGTAATCCTGATCAGGAAATTGTGCGGTTCCCTCCGTCCCTCCCTGAACCTCCCAGAAGACTACCTCCCTGGCAATGGGACATTCCTAGCCAGCCGGAGTTCCCAAGATTGCGCACCAAACATGACACTCTCCCTGTTGGGTTCAATCCATTCCCAGAGGGGGGTAGTCAGCTCAATCAAGTTGGGATGGAAAATCCTCATCAAAAACTATCATCAATATCAGCAGTACCTATAGGTACATTTATTGGACCTTGGCATCTCCCAGAGAGGGGTTCAATAAACCCTACATTAGATTCAGACACACAAAGCCCGTTGCCTCCTGGACAGAGATATAGGGAGTCGGGTGCAAGGCCAAAAGATGGATCTACTCGTTCTGAACAGACTAGTGGTCACCATGAATCCATGGAGCAGCAAACTCATTATCAACAAATTCAGACTGGCCAGTGTCAAAGTGTTGGATCCCAAGGAGGATATCATGATGCTGATTCTGATCATTCACAAAGCAAGCAAAGACCAAAGCTGGTTGGTAGAAGGAGGTTAGGATCCAACCCTTCAAGCACTCCCGATACGCAAACGGATGTGACACACAGCAATACACAATGTACTTCAAGCCTGACCAGGTATATATACGTGTGTGTGTATGGTATTTTATTATGAAATATATTTCTGACATGCTGTTTCATAACCACCAGTAACTCACCAGAGTTCCTCCTTTGTGATTTTATTTTCTGAGTGCCATATACAGCAAACTTCTGTTGGTATGCCAAATAAACAAAAATTGATTTAAAAAATATGTTTTTAAATATAAATTTTGGCACTCTAGAACTGAATCAAACACGATTGTCTTCGTTCAGAAGTTCATTGAAATATATCGATGTGTTACGTGTATGTAGCCCAAATAAGTTAGTTGTGAACAAGCATTAACAGGTTCCGATCATTGAATACAGTAGTGATTTGTCTTATGAATAGACACAGCTCCGTTCATTATGATTTCAAAATTCTTTAAGACAGCCCAATGACAGCAAATGTTGTTAGAGATAAAGTTTTCATGATATATAAATCAACTCACTCCCAGTATGGATTAGTTATTTTGTGCCAAAACATTCTATCTCTGTGTAAATTGTCATAGAGAAAGATTTACTGTATTAGAAATCATAGCTGGGGCTGTATTATATAAAATGTTGCAATAAATACCTGTAACAGCTATTAAAGGGTTTGATAGAGCATATTAGTATTTTTTCTAGATT
This sequence comes from Mesocentrotus franciscanus, assembly GCA_037976565.1. Classification (NCBI taxonomy): domain Eukaryota; kingdom Metazoa; phylum Echinodermata; class Echinoidea; order Camarodonta; family Strongylocentrotidae; genus Mesocentrotus; species Mesocentrotus franciscanus. The sequence continues at coordinate 4,152,151 of CP137683.1, forward strand.
TGTACCAGTTGCCATCTGTAATGATTTTTTTCTTCATAAATAGCCCAGCTACAAGTCTTCTGCATATGAATTTCCAGAAAACGCCTAAAAGAGGGCAGACGTTTCACGGATTAATTGTTTTTCTTTCTTGGCGTTGACTTTGCAGCCAGCATGCCTTTGTTCCTCGTCCAGTTAGTACCAGAGCAAAGAGGTCAGCCTCCAGCATAGATGAAGCTGACCCACAGAATGGTCATCAAAGCTCCCTGACCCTAGCGACAGGGGATACTTCATTCGATAGGACAGTTAGCAGTGTACGAGAACAGATGTTCCAGGTTGGCATATACATTAAATTTAAAGGCTGCAATTTAATGGGCCATTTCGCTTTCAAGAACATCATCGTCTTTGTGAAAATTTATATATCTTCCTTGGTATGATTGAATGCAGTCTACTGTATAATCAGAAAGTTTTGTGATATGAAACATTCGCAATTTGCAAGTGAGAGCTGTTTCCATGGCAAGAAACTTTCGGCAATTGCAAAATTCATTGTTGCGTCATAAGTGATTTGATTATACTTGCGTTGTAACATTCGTGAATCTGAACCACTTTGCAAGATTTGCAAACACCAGGAGGGTGTTTTACAAAGACTAAGACCGACCTTAAGTCGGACTTAACTATGGCAGGCCATTCATGCAACTGGTTGGTCTCTCAATTATGATCTTTAGATAATATTTTTTCCTTCAATAATGAACTATCAAAAATGAAAATTCTGTAGATTTGTGACCATGATTTGTATGTCCCTTGAGAGACCAACGCCAGTAAATGGTGAGAGCAAACAGTGGCATGAATGGCCTGCCATAGTTAAGTCCAACTTAAAGTCGATCTTAGTCTTTGTGAAACACTCCCCTGGTATACAATATTCGGATAGAGTGATTCTCCTTGTGAATAAGCATTTGGCCTTGACGTTAGATTTGTCTGTATTCATACTTCAAATAATAATTCTGTCTTTGTTTACTGTCATACTTTCAAAGGATGATGTTATTATCTTTATTGTGTGAACTTTGAAGTTATTGGCAGCAAACCTTCGAGTTAGTCAAAATGATCTCCTAGTATAAAAGAGTATCATGAAAATTGATATTTGTTGTAATTTTCTCTTCTACTGAGTTCTTAATGTGACATGTTTATAGATTGGAGAATTAATAGAAGGATATGTTTCTTTTTGTGATAGGTATCTCAAGCAGCCATGAGTAGTACAGCTCCCAGATCTGTCATCCAAAGTGCAATTATCCAGGCAAGAAACAGAGAGAGAATGGGTCTGCTACCACACAGACCACCAACCAAGAGGCAGAGAATATGACATCGGGAAACACCCGTCACATACATACCAGTATTAGAAATCTATTATGTACAGTGATTATATATAGAGTGCCAATAGACCTTTTTTTTTACAATGTAATCAAATTTCATGCATAAATCTTTGTTAAGTGCCATGTTACAAATTATTTCATTTACCTGTTACAAATAATTGAATTTCAATAGTCAGAATGCGAATTGCAAACATTAATTGTTGCTAGGTAGGCCAAGCTTTATGGCATGTCCTACCTTCTAAAATTTAATGTATGCAATTTACATTCTGACTATTGAAAATACAATACAATTCAATTCGTATTTATTTCATTTCCAACAGAAAGATAAACAAAGGCATTACAGATATTATTACAGAAAGTAAATCTTGATAGGTAGACAAATACACTGTATGAACATAATAACATTATTACCGGTACAAGAAATTCTTTAATTTCTGAGGAAATGGGGGGATGCACTAAAAAGCAGTGCTTGTAGTTTGTCCTACTGATTGATCCTCACTGATGAGTCGGCTCCCTCTACCACGACATCACACATTGATACCCTGAGCTGTTCATCTTGCAGATCTAGGCAGAGTTGTCCTCTTCTTTCCACAGCCAGAGCTTCAGCAACACGAGTGTCAGGCAGTAGATGAATCTCTTGTCCAGATGTGTTGGACATAATAAATTCAACGGCTCCTCATCTGCCTCTCTAACCAAGACTTCAGCCCCTGGCGTAATGGTGTTCCTCTCCATGTGGCAAATCACTCTTCTAACTGTATATTTAAGGAGGGAACACCTTCAATCTCCCTGTTCTCACTGGTGATGGGCAACCATTGCTCTCCATGGTTCTGGGTGCATCAGATCAGTGTCCAAGATCCATCACAAATCCATCCAACTTCTGTAAGATGTTGCAACCTAGCAGAATAGGATACTCCGATGCTGTGCCACGTACTGCATACTCTATCAGCTGCTGCCATGAATCCTCCTTGTAGTGCCTGCCCTCTGATCTTGATAGGAACTTCGACGAAACCCTCAATTGGTACTTCAATGCCACCAACACCTACATGTACCACGTTGAGGAAAACACCTGGCTCATGTTGAAGTCCACCTAGCTCCGCTATCGAAAATGCATCCGATATCCAATCCAGCAATGTGAACTGACCCTCTTGGACTAGGTGCCACAAAGCGCTCAGCAAAATCTGATGGAACATGGTGTGTGTCCATCGTCCCACTCTTGGCTCCAGGCTGAGGTGATTCCATCGTTGGTGAAGGAGGCTGGAGACTCCGCTGCAGCTTCTGTGGACACTTTTAGCTAATGTGTCCGCGCCCTTTGCAGATGAAACACAGCGTCTCCTCCTCACACACATTCCACATGTGCCCTGTCTTGCCACAGTTGAAACAGCGATCATTCTTTATCTGTGGAGATTTTCCAGCATTCACCTTGCTATCCACCAATGCTTCCACACACCTCCTGAGCAATGCCACATCTTCTTTAAGGGATTTCATCTCACCCTTCAAATCGCCATCTGCTTTCTTGGTGGTTGCCATGTGAACATCAACAGAGCTACTGAGCACCTCCTTAACTGGAATCGCCTTTTTCTCTTGGCCTCTGAAAATTCTAGTACATCCTCCCTCAGCTGTATGAATGTCTTACCCTTTGCTGTTAGCTCCATTCTGCACAGCTCCCGTTGCATCCACGCCTGTTTGCTACCCGTCACACAAATCTCTCCTTCAAGGATGTGCCAAAGCTCACTTCTCCTCTGTGCTCGATGCAGCTTTCTCCATTCTTGCGTAGAGTTGCATCAGAGTCCTGCTGTAATCTGCTAGCGTCTCACCACGTCATTGCTTCCTACCATGGAATTCAGCCGTCAATGACTGGACAGTGTCCACTGCGCCAAACAATTACCGCAGCACAGCAACAAGCTGGTCAAAATCCTTGAGGATACTCTCCTCTTCTTCTTCCTGAAAAGTGTAGTGATGTGCGGTTAAAAAGTAGCTTGTCTGCATGCTAGACGATGCCATCCCTCAACGGCGCTTTAAAGGCATCGAGTGAGACAAACTCTCTCGGGTCTTTCTTCAGAGAGTTCCATTCTTTGCTGGTGCGATGGTAGGAGGCAGAGTACACTTGAGAGCTGCAGTACAGAGTCCAGAAACGTGAGCCATGACCTGTGGTGGTGGATGTAGATTCAGTGAGATGTTGTTTCCAGTTGATATTTACCAGGTCCCAGTGGATTCTGTAGAGCATAGCAAGTCGACTCTGGCAGCGCCTACTCTGGAGAGTTGGCCATTGTAGATCATTAAGTAAGGCTGTACGCTTGATCTGCGGTCATAATTGCTGGTGACATATCTTGCGCTGGTTCTTTGGACCTGCTCTAGCTTCCTGGGGGGCATTTCATCAACATTTGTCCACTGACAACTGTCGGCGCCGACTAAATTTGACCAGAGACCTGGAAAATAGTCGGTGACAATAAAATTGTCGGTGAAAATGATATTAGTCGGTGAAAACCACCGACTAATTGTTTCATGAAACGCCCCCCAGGTGTGTGGGTCTCATGCAGCTACTGCAAACTCCACTATTGGCATCACATAGGTCTTGTATGTTGCCTCTTTAATCTTGCGACTGCAGCTATTGAAGTTGCGTTGAAGAAGAGCTCGGATGGAGTTAGCCTTCTTGGTGGTGATGTCAACATGTGTGTTGAAGGACAGCTTTTTGTCAACATTAAGGCCGAGATACTTGGCAGAGTGAACTTCATCCAGGATCATTCCATGGATGGAGTAGGTTGAAGATGTTTGTTTGCGCTTGTTGGTTATGCATACAACTTGGCACTTGGAAGGATGGAACTCCATTAGCCACTTTCTTTCCCACTTCTGCAAGGCAGCTAAGTCATTCTGAAGTAGTGCAGCATCCTGAGGTGATATGATTCTCTTATAGACCGCGCAGTCATCAGCAAATAGCCTTGCCTGTGGAGCTCTTCATGCAGTATGGGAGATCGTTAATATATGTCAGGAAGAGAAGTGGTCCGAGTACGCTACCTTGGGGGACTCCAGACGTAACATTTGCCTGTGTGATGACTTGGCCGTCTACCAGAACTTGTTGAGTACGTTGACTGAGGAAGTCCTTGACCCAAAGTAGAGTTGTTCCACATATACCATAGTGCTCCAGCTTGTGTAGGAGCAATCTGTGGGAGACCTTGTCGAAGGCTTTGCTAAAGTCCAGTAATATCAAATCAGTCTGCCCTTTCTCTTCGATTCCCTTGGCCAGATCGTCAATGGTCAGTATAAGCTGAGAGTCACATGAGAGTTGTGTATCAGATAGTATCTTGTGGTCAGACAGGTGGTTGATGATGGCACTATGAATCACATGTTCACCCAGCTTGCACAGGATGGCTGTAAGAGATATCGGCCTGTAGTTGGCAGGTGAAGATCGGCTCCCTTTCTTGTAGAGTGGAACCACCATGGCCTTCTTCAATGTAACAGATGGTACCTTGATCAAGGGGGGCCTGGAACAGGATGCCGATGGCTGTCGCGATCTCATTAGCAACTTCCTTCAACAGTTTGGCAGGGACACCATCTGGACCAGAAGCCTTATGTGGGTTGAGGTTCCAGAGAAGTTTGGCAATCCCAGTGTTACTGATGTTGATGTCACTCATTGTAGGGTGAGGACTGGGTCCGAGATCAGGAATTACAGTATTGCTATCGTTGGAAAAGACAGATGCAAACTGGCGGTTGAGAATGTTGGCCTTGGTTTTTTTGGTCACTATGTAGGAAATTCCCTTCCTTCAAACGTGCTATCCCAGTCTGATCACAGTGCTTGGCTTTGATGATAGCGCCTAACCTCTTATTATTACCTCCAGGTTCACTGCAGATGATGTCGGTGAGGTACTGGTTATAAGCTTGATGACATGTAGCTTGAGCCTGATTCTTCAGATGTCTGAAACGCTTCCAGTCACGCACTCTGTTGGTCTTTCTAGCCTTCTTGAAGGCTCTGGCCTTCCTTCTGCAGATTCTTTTGGTAGCTGTGGAGAACCAAGGTTGACTGTATCTGGTGGAAGTAAATTTTGAAGGAACTAGATTTTGAAGAGTGTTCTCAAGATGAAGCTCAATTTCACTTGCAAGAGCTTCCACTGGAGTAGATGGCGAGTAGGTTTCAACAAAATTGTCGGTCCAGCGTTCGGTTTCGAGACGAATGGCATCGAATTCGGTATGCTTCCAAAGGTAGACTTTACGGCGGACTGGTTTCCGCCTCTTGGCCAAGATGTTCCAATCAGCATAGACTATGTTATGATCACTTAGTCCCGGCATACTTTCACAACGTGGTTATTATTACATCAAGAGTGTTGTCAAGACCGGTTGGAAAGTCCACAATTTGCTCCAATCCGGCTTTAGCTAGCAGTTGAAGGAATGATTCATTGATACCTTTCCTGTACAGGTGGCCAACAATCTGGTTCATAGTCCAACAAATGTCTGGCAGGTTAATATCACCTGCAATCCAAATAGCTGCCCCTTGGTTGGTGGTACATATATCTTCAATGGTCTGGTTTAAGCCATCCAGATATGACTGGTTATTATCAGCCACTCCTCCCTGCATAAAACTCCCTCTCCACTCCTCCCAAATGATCAACCAAGGACTGCGCCTTTGCGTCATCTTTCAGCTGGTAGTGCCGACAATAACTATCAAAGTTTACCAGCCACTCCTGCAGAGATAAATCACCAGCAACCTGTGGAGAACCCTTAAACTTGACTAACTTAACTGGCAATGGCGCCTTTTGCACATTAAGTCCTTGCAGAACACTTGTCAGTGTCTCCAACATCTGCGTCATCGATTCGGCCATCGTTACAAAGGCTGTAAAAGTACTATTAGGACAAAAAAAGTAAGTTACAACTTATTCTACTATAAGTACTGAACAGTTACAACTTACTCTACTATAAATACTGAACACTTACAACCAATTTATGTTACCCTGGTTGGTAACAAACTAGACTCAGTTCAGGTTAATTCAGTCTGTATAGTCCTCGTGGAAAGTTCAGTCTCTATAGTCCCTGTGGATAATCTATCCGAGCAGTAATCTAAGTTCGAAGTTCTAAGTTCTGACAGTTTATCTATCCAAGCTGTCTGTTTGCTAAGCTCAAATAATCTACCCGAGCTATCTTCCAAGCTCGGTCATCGGTGAAGATCGTCTAGACCAGTGAAGCCTCCTCAGCGCCGATGATCCCTGCAGATCATCCAGACCAGTCCTCTCCGATCCGTCAGTGGGGCTGCTCGTCCTAGACCAAGGGGTTTCCCTCATCGTCTGGGTTGACTCCATTCCATCCTCGTCGCCAATTTGTCGTAGTACGTATGAGACGTTAAATGAGGCCAGATAATTGAATTTCAATACCGGTAGTCAGAATGCGAATTGCAAACATTAATTGTTGCTAGGTAGGCCAAGCTTTATGGCATGTCCTATCTTCTAAAATTTAATGTATGCAATTCACATTCTGACTATTGAAAATACAATTATTCGTAACAGATGAATGAAATGATTTGTAATGTCGTAGTAGATATGATATGATAAATGAGGCCCAAGAAACGTTTGTTAGCGTAACTGGTGCTTTATTAAAAAAACGTTGATTCTCGGTGTTCACACGCAGAAATGAAAACCCTGCAATCGGCAGAATAATAAAACAAAACATGTCTTAGTATTTCTAACAATTACAAATGTCATCTTCACAAAAACATGATTATATTGATGAAAATAAAACAAAGTAATTACTATACAGAAATATTGTTTTCCTCTCGATTAAATATCATTTAAAGTAACTACAATTGATCTCCAAATCAAATCTGGTTCATCTTGATTCTCTGGTATAATCACTGATGTCAATTGTTTAGTCATTTACTTGAATGACATAATTAAATCTAAACATCAAATCAGCTGTAAGAATCTCATCAAACAGTAATATAAATCTAGCAATCGGAGCATCGTACTTGTATCAGACAAACAAGAAATACATGCATTAATATAATATGCTGGAACCATGCTGTTAAACAATCTGCCCAATTGTCCCACAAAATCCGAATATAAATCTGTTTAATGTAAACTCTGCAATATTAGACTCAATAAAGTTACACAAAGTCTGTTACAAGCTTCAAAAGTTCTAACAGAATGTCATCAAGAGGTACCCACAGTCTACAGCAAATAACCCATTGAAGCCCTCAACCTACAGTCCGGCTACCTCAAGGGAAGACAGAAGATACCAAGCAGCCATCAATCAACTCAGCAACACAAACTGCAAGTCCTCTTGCCCCTATAATATGATATTAATGTAACAACAATAAAAGTTACAAGTATTTAAATAAAATTTAAATTAAAATAAAAGTATATCTAAATCACACAAATGTAAGTTCCCATATCATCTACAGCTAAAGGGAAAACGCTAGACAGAACAATCACGGAAAAATATCAACAATATTCTTCATATCCTACATCTAAGGTGTATAAAACTATCTTCAACTCACATGCATCTACGAGTCAACTATGGATTGAATAATTGATCTTTAAATCATCTTTGCAATCTTTAAAAACATCTTTCCCAATATTTTTTGAAAGAAAATGTTGCATAAACAATTTTATCACAAATTTTTGTAACATTTCATGTAAACAGCGTAATATGACCAAATTAATGCCCTAACCAAAACTTCTATTCAACATCATTAACAGGCATTCTTATTATCATAATTACTTCAAACAGACATCTATATCCACCTCAAACTATGCATTATCACTCACTTTGATACATGATTAAACTCAATATTTATTTCTATAAGCATAACTTCCTCATAAAGACTGCAAAACAGTTGAATGAAAACCTTCACCAAAAGTAACCGCATGTTTCTCTAACACAGTCACAGCAAAAACATGCGCTCCACCCTTGAACGTGACAAAATGTGCTTCAATATAAACATGTGTGTTAAAACATTAACATGGGCGGCGTATTACATCAATTAATTATCCATCCGTGAAACCATGTGTAACATGTGTAATGAACTAATTTGCATAATCGGACAAGTCCGCAATCTACATAAAATATAAACTAGTCCACATTCCCACAGTAACAAGGCACTTAACAAAGATTTGTGCATTAAAATAATAAATAATAAAATTTATTATATTACAAAAATGGCCTGTTCTTGTTTGATCGATAACAACTTTAAAAATTCATAACTTTTGCTGATATGATTTTCTATTATTAAAGCCTCTCAATATCAGGTTGGAGTTCCCCTTTAATGTTTAGTTTTAATAATTTTGATTGATTATCATGAAGAGCTCTATAAGTCTCTGTTCACAGACTGCTTGAAAACATCCACAGCAGGGCTGCATATATAACATCTCCATTCTTTGGAAAAGTATGTATTCTTTGTTAATTTAATTGCTCAAACTTTCTGTTCAAATATAATTTTGTACAGTTGCTTCAGGAAACATTTTCATTTGCGAGATAGTTCTACAACAGTAAGGTGACATCATTATCTTGTTTTTATGCATTACAGAATATTTTGATCAGCAATTTCTCTTACATGTCAACTTGCTTACTAATTATTAATTTCAATCATGTTGCAGAATGCACAGTACTATTTTGAATGGGTCATTCTGTCAAATGAACATGTATGCTACATATCACATCATTATGAATATCATATGGATATTACTGCGTGTATTTAATCATAATAAACTTTACAAATTATATTTTCTATCCGAAACTAGAACCTGCAAGTTTCTTGTTATTTGATGAATAATATTTAAACTGTGCAGTATAGTTTTCAAATTGGCCATACAGTGTAATTGTTGTGTGCAATTAATGATTTAAGCGGATTTAAGCGGAAAATTAACAAATAAGCAATATATAGGTGTACTGCGCGTGTGCAGTACAAGCAGACAATGAGCTAATTTGTGTTAACCCTGGAACAATTAAATCGTTGCTCGGTTTTTAATAAACAGAAAGTTGGCTTCCTGCTAATGACGCTTTCTTACACTCTGGTTTATCAAATTAGCTTATTGTCTGTTTGCTCCGCTTCTGCTTGCAGAAAAAAGGCCTGGAAAGAGACGAGCAAAACCAATAAAAATGACCTGTACAAGGTCAGTGGCGTAGCTATATGGAGGGAAATGAGCCCACAAGGGAAGGAGGTTTTAATTCTGTTTTTTTTCTTCTTTCGCTTCATTTGTCCATACATTGCCACTTACTGTACAGATCTTAATCACTTTAATTTCACATTTTAAATCCTCTTGTATTACCTTCTTTTCTCACAGCTCTATCTCTGTCCAATCATGTCTCTTGCTCGGCTTATTCCGAAAGGTCGGGTAGCGTCGCGTCGCGTTAACTTGAACGCGACCATTCGTCCAAAGCCCCCCCGGTTTTGCCGAAAGGGTGCGTTGGTTTGTTAAGGCGCGTCAGGTCAGATAACGCGACCAAATGGCACAAATGGCCAAATGGCACAAATGTACGCGTTCAGAGTCCCATGCCAACAGCGTTCCAGTCAACCCGACGCAACGCGACACTCCCAACGCAGCCTTTCGGCAAAACCGGGGGGCTTTGGACGAATGGTACGTTCAAGTCGACGCGACGCCCTCTTGCTCAATGTTGTCCGTGGCGGATCTAGAGGAAACCAGGGGCCCGTGCCCCCTCCCCCAAAGAAGAACTGTGGATCAGCCTGAAATTAGTCTGGAAACTTTTTCAAAGTTTAATTTGAATATGTCCCCCTTTTTTGTCTTTTTCATTCTTTCTCCATCTCACATCTCAATATTCCTGTACTTTTGGCTTAACCATCTTCTCCCTATTGTCTGCTCTCTCTCCCTTATTTCCAACTCGTACTCATTCTTGGCTAGTCACTTCCCCTTTTCTCCCCTCAACCCACATTCATCTCCCTCCCCTTCCCTTTATCTCCCTCTCCTCCCCCTTCTCTGACCCTATCTCTCACAATCCCTCTCTCTGACCCCATCTCTCACAATCCCTCTCCTCCCCCTTCTCTGACCCTATCTCTCACAATCCCTCTCTCTGACCCCATCTCCTCCCCTCCCTCTCTCTGACCCCATCTCTCACAATCCCTCTCCTCCCCCTTCTCTGACCCTATCTCTCACAATCCCTCTCTCTGACCCCATCTCCTCCCCTCCCTCTCTCTGACCCCATCTCTCACAATCCCTCTCCTCCCCCTTCTCTGACCCCATCTCTCACAATCCCTCTCCTCCCCTCTTTTTATATTTTGTTAAAGATTTGAATTTCTTTGACACATTTGATATGGTAACATTTATATTCAATTTAATTCATTTACAAGTCAAATTTGAAACTTTTAAATACATGGACATTTCATGTGTATATAATGACAAAACATAATTTTCCCCATCATACTTTATTTATAAGACACAAAGGCCTCTTATATGTAGGGATATTTAATGACTTATGCACAAATTATATATTTTGCAATAACCCTCAAAGTAAACATTTGGTACATTAATCCTTACAGCTCCAATCAGGCAGTTTATTTTTATAATGCCCAAATTATGATTTTGTTTAATATTTTTGGACCGAAAATTTTCTTTGTTCCTGAATTAAGAACAAACCATGGAACACTGTTGATATCAGGATTTAGAAAAAGAATAAATATTAGTTGAAATTGTGAAAAAACTGTATATGTTTGTAAACATGGTGGGCACTGTAAGGATTAAATACTATCAACAAAATTATGGACACATTCTTGCAAATTACACAATCATAATAACTGTCAATATGTAGATGTGTAATGTGCAGTCCATCTTACAATTTTGAAAGAAAAGAAAAGTACACGCCACTTACCATACCATGGGAAGAAAATAGTTGGATGGAAAAATGAGGTGAGGAAGAAATGATGAGTCATGTTGGAGGAGAAACGGAAAGAGAAGAATGTGGAGAGCGAGTGTGTGAAAGATCAAGGGAGGGGGGCACATAAAATTGAATTTGCATTTGGAAATTAGGTGGTTTGAATCTACTTCATTACAGAAAATACAAAATCAAGATGAACATTTTTTTAAAGAAAAAAATATGCATCAACGGTATTAGAAGGTAATTTCTGGTCCCCACCCCTATTGACATCTTTTATGACTAACATTCACTTTGTGAATATACTCAAACTCACACACTAAATTGGCTAATGCAGGTAGATAATTTTGCAGTGACAAGTATTCATCAACTTTATTATTATTATTTTGAAATAAAATCTTACACATTTCAATCTTAATTTCTAAATTACAATACAGAAAGAAAGACGTAAGAAAAAAAAAAATCAAAATCAAAATCAAAATTGAAAGCTGGGAGTACAAGTAAGTCGACTGTACACACGGGCTTCTCAGGAGGAATTTGTTTGTATTGCGGCATCCCATGTGATCGTTTGAGAAAACCACAGCAATTTCATACATTGCAGTATGTAATAACAGATTTGTATTACTTGAAGGTAACCTTGTCGGGGAGACTGGTCTTAAACATTTATTTTAATTAAAAAAACAAAATACTGAAATCCCTCATTTAGTTATTGGCACCAAGGGTATCATGCAGTAACAAGAACCTGATTGCATATACACATCATTGGCTAAGCTAAATTTAAGTTTTCATTCTACATTTAAAGATACACGTATTTGCTAAAGAAGGAAATAAGGATTCTTCTGATTTTTTCCAGGGTTGAAATGCTTGCTTCCCCCAAAAAATGGGCTTACAAGTAATTACATTTCAAACACTTTCCAACATCCTCCTACGTCCTTACTAATATTAGCTGCACTGCATTTAGACATGTTCTAAAGTAAACACATTCTCCTTTATATAAAACCACTCAATACACGTTTTTATCTTATTTTTCATATTACACACATGCTATATGTCTCTGTTACAGATTTATATAAAGTAACTGCAGATTTGAAGAGGTAACCATTTCCATCTTTTCTGTCTAGTCTAATTGAATCTTAAAGCACCAATCCACCCCCCTCAAAAAAAAAGCATAAACATAAGAATATAAATAAATTGCCAAATATTGCCTTGATTGAGATGGTCCTTTATAGGAGGAGAGTGAACTCCACTGTCAGTGCTTTGTACATGTATTTAATAGCAATAACACGTGTACAAAGAATGTGTAAAATTAAAATGAACAACCTGCAGTCTGCATTCAAACTAATCATTAAATAACAATATGTATTTGGTACTAACATATTATAAAGGCTCAAAATGGGTGGAATTTCTTACCATTTCTTAAATTCTGAAGTGTCCCACTCAACTGCACTTTCGTTCTAGCATTACGATAATCAACAATAAAGCCTACATCACAAATCAAATAAGAACGTCAATCTGCAACTCTTATGGAGCTGAAAGATGTCAAGCCAAATTAATCTTTAGAATCAAGAGATTTACTTAGTCATAACTCATAAGACAAATCTGTTCAATTTAGCTCATATACATAGAGAGTCTTTCAACAACGCACTTCCGTGTTTGACTGCGTTACATTTTCCAAAGGAAATATGAGAATGTTCTTCTATTATGTCTCATCGAGGTACATCATCTGCATACACGAAAACATGTCAAAAGGGTATTTTTTTCATCACCAGGCGCATATTGCGTTTAGGATATCAAAAACATGAACAAAATGGAAAAAGGGTATCAAATTCAATGGTGATAAGAAGATGCACAGAAAAAGTAGGAAATATGATAGCCCCGGTCAGGGGCAGAGGGTCCGATAGGATTTTAAAATCTTGTGGAAATACTTGATAAAAAGAAAGATAAAATCAGGGAAAGAGGGCAGAAAAGCTTTTAAGGGTCTAAAATGAGGGGTGTTGGACGGTAGACGGGTTTCCCTGTATAGGATGATAGATGATGTACAGTGCTCAATGTGACATTCCCCCAGATGATCACCAAGATTTTGTTTGTCCTTTAAACTTGGTAGTGTTCTAACATTTATAAGAGCTCGGGTCAAAATATTGATTTGATAAAATATCGATACTTCCTTGGATCTTTCAACATTAGGGTTACCCATAAATTTCTCTCAGTATTTATAGTTATAAAGCCAATACACTAGGGTTGTAGCAGAAATATTTGTTCATAAGATCATAATTGTCATCATGATATTCAACATCCTTACTATGATCAGAGAGATGTATCCTGTTAAGGACCAATTATTTGCCCGGGCCTAGAGCATCACTACTGGCTGCACGATTATATCACCTATATTATTTCTTAAATTGACTATGCTGATGATACACCATCATCATCATCATCATCATCAAGACCATCAAGATCTTCATTTGCAGGAGCTGTTAGCATGTCATCAACTTGATCATCATGATTTCAATATGATTAAGAAATTTATGTTGTGCTCTCTTGCTTAATTTGGAGAAGTAACAGACATTTTTTTCAAAGCACCAGACCCCTCCAATTAGTTTGAGATATTTTATCCTTAAATGATGATAAATTAACTGGTGATCGAGAAACCTCCGTGGTAACTCCTTGGAGCACATTCACATATGATATTACGATAAGAGAAATGATGATGATAATGATAATGACGATATAAATCGAGCGAAAATTATGACCATGTGAATGACAAATGATGACGGTAAAAATGATGACTATGAAAATGAAAATGATCATTCAAATGATCAGTGTTGAGTGACTTGAGACCAAGCTGTGCCGACCTCGGTCTCGGCCTCGAGGGTCTCCGACTTGATGACTTGGCCCGAGTCCAGCTCAAGGCCAGGGAAATTTAGACCTTTTCTCCTGCACGAACAAGGAAAATGATACTAATTTGATTTGTATCAGTAAAACAAAAAGAGCAAATGTACATTAAACTATTTTTTAAATATTGTATTATTAGGAAATATGCAACTTTTTAGCTTTGCAATTATATCCCTCCATTCATTATATTGGGCTTTTCACATATATTTCTTAATAGAAATTTATGCGCTTGATCACTGAATTTTTGTGGGTATTTGTTTTATAAACTTTTTTTTAGCCATCAGAGGTAAATTTACTAAGGCCCTCTTGCATAAAATGTAGCGTTTAAAAGCGACTTAAAAGTAAAAATCGCAAAAATTTGATTTTTAATTCTTCAACCAATCAGGATCACATATTCTTGCATTTACTTTTTTTGAGTTGCAATTAAATGCAACTCATGCAAGAGGACCTTTGTCCTTTTCACATTCACATGTTCCCTCCTGATTATTGTAATCACTGCTTACACCAGCCATTGCATCACTTTCAAACATCGATCCTCACGATCTGACATTGGTCTATGTATTGGTCAGGGTAGGTCTGCTAAGGTACAGTATTTTGAATTCGAGTTGGATTCATGTCTTTATCGAGACGAATGAGAAATCCGTCTTGAGTGACTCCAGGCTAACCTTTAGGCCAAGTGATGATGATGATGATGAGATAATAATGATTGAAGTGATGATGTTAATGATGCATTCATGAGAAAGACATCACCCCCCCCCCCTTTATGCTTTATGTTTTGATCAGAGTTGAATTAATGTCTGTATTTAGAGGAATGAGAAATCAGTATTGAGTGACTCCAGTCCGACCTTGAGGCTAGGCAATGATGATGATGATGATGATGATAATAAAAATGATTGAAGTGATGATGTTGATGACGAACATAATTTGATGATACAAAATAATGGGGATGATGATGCAGAGCTGCCAACCTTGTGCGACTAATAAAAGGAATCATGATGGCAAAAAAAAAAGGAATTCATTAAAACAAAACTTACAACCACGCGACACACTTCCAATGCTTCTTTTTGAGAATATTTTTCTCTTTAAGTATGTTTTAACCTTAGTTTTCTATTGAATTTGTGATCAAAATAACATATTAGGGCAGTTGTTTGACGTGCAGTATGTAAAAAAAAAATAAAAATAAAAAAAATAAATAAAAATAAAATAAAAATAAAATAATTAAAAAAAAATTAAAAAAAAAAAGTATTTTGTGAAGAAAAAAAAAGTAATTTGGATTAAAAAACAGAATAATTCCAGGAAAAACACAATGGTTGGCAGCTCTGATGATGCATTCAGAAGAAAGAGGTCACCTTTATGCCATACAACATCATGTATGCATGCAAATAGTCGAGAACATGGACAATCATAATCTTAAGATATGAGCAAAGTTTGAAACCAGTGCAAGTACTAAAGGGATATGGTAGGCAGTCAAGAAAAGCAATTCTGATTCACAAGGCCTCTGAAAAATATTTTACTGTCCAAAGGTTTTGTACACGCTACTCAATCCAAGGCCGAGGCCAAGACCGGACTTGACTACAACACTGTTTTTGTTAGTTGTTTCTTAGACGTCCTGGCCTATTATGTATTTGTGTATTTTGTGATTTGTATTTTTTTTTTATGGCAAATAAACTGAATTGAATTGAATTTACTTTGGCTGAGATACAAGTAGTTATTGCCCACTCTGGTCAAGAAAATTAATAGTCGTGTGAATTCATATACACATGTATGTGCTATTCTGGCACACTGTGCATAGATAGTAAATTATATTTTGGCAAAAGACACTAATTGGATTGTATCACAAATGTACAAAAAAATCACAAAACTATCATGTTGAAATCCATTACAAGACATAAAAATACTTACTCTACTTCTTAAAGAATAACAGAATATTTCAGACACATTCAGTGCATGGAATATACATTTGTATAATGCAATGTTGAAAATGATTTATCTCCCAATAGCAAGAAATTTGTGCAAATGATTTCTTTGGATAAATTAATAATTTGATAAAACAATTTAGCGATAATCAACACATTCCCCCATTATTGTAGACACAGGTAGAAAATATACATTCAAAAGTAATGCATAATGTTATTAATGTAACACTTTCTGAAAGAGAACTAGAATTAAATACACTGTACATGGAGTGTATTTTTGCAAATGATTTATTTGGATAAATCAATCAATAATTGGATAAAATAATTTAGTGATAATCGACATATAATACCCATTATTGTAGACACAGGTAGAAAAGATACATTCAAAAGTATGCATAATGTAACACTTTTTGAAAGAGAACACAAATTAAATACATGGAACATATACTTGGTACTTACGGGGCAATCCCCCTTATTACCATATTCCCAATATATGACTGATTAAGACATAGTACTTAAAGTTAAAATATTTGTTTATCATACTGACTGCTCTAGATGCTACTGGCCTGGATTCTTCAAAGTGGACGTTTTTTTTTAAAACATGGCTGCCCTTCGGCTTATAAATGGAGTGCAAGTGTCAAGCTGTCCATTTGTAACAAAATTTGGTTCTGTCACAAAATGAAATTGAAGTCTTATAAAAATGGGAAAGAGTGATTTGGATAGGATCAAGAGGTTAAAACTTGGCATGCCATAAGTCAGTGTACTATTTCACCCACTTGGTTGGGGCTTAACCATGACTGCAATAAGGCCATTTTTGTAATGTAATCAAATTTAATGCACAATTTTGTAAGTGCCTCGTTACAAATTGGTTCATTCACCTGTTAAAAATAATTATATTTCAATAGTCAGAATGTGAATTGCATACATTACGTGTTGTTAGGTAGGACAAGCCATATGTTTGTCATACCTAGCAACAATTAATGTATGCAATTTACATTCTGAATTTTGAAATATAATTATTCTTACCAGGTAAATGAAACGATTTGTGCATTAAATTTGATTACATTACGAAAAAGGTCTTTTCAGCCCACTTTGAAGAATGCCTGGTATAGGCAGTAAATATGGTACTGCGGCTGCATATTATGACAGGGTTTATCTAGCACATAATACATCAATGGAATTGCTTACAGGGTTGAAACAAAACAAAAAATAGCTTGTCAAATTGCTGGATTCCATTTGCTCTCTAAAACCCCTACATACGATTTTCCAAAGGAAGTTGGTTGACTATTCTTCAAGCAATACCATATTTTTGCCAAAGAAAGCATGACCTTGATTGGCAGAACATGGAACTCTAAGTGGCCAAGAAAAGAAGCAAATTAAGCTACATTGCAGTTGCCATCTATAAAGGCTTGGGCTACATTCTAGAATTACCTATAATATATTGATAGGATGTCACTTTGGTCGTCATTCCACTATTGTAAAACAAGGCCAATCTGTAAAAGAAACAGAAACAGAAAAAGACACATGGAAATGAACATTAAAGATAAAGTTGAGTTCTGGTCATGCAATTGCATCGTGAAAGAAAAGTGTAGAATCGATCAGAAAAGGTTGGTCATCTAGCATATTAGTATTGGTGTGTACTGCAAGGTTCTGGAATCATCGAAATGATAAGAAATTTGGCCCAGTCTTGGTAAAGTTACAAGCACTGTACACAGAAATATGTAACTGGGACTACAAGAACACGTGGCATAAAAATCCGTCCCGATTTTTAAGCTGTTACATGCCATATTTAGAATATTAAGGCATTTGAAGAGCCATGCTTTTCAGGGAACAGTTTTTATCTGATGTTCTTCCACACTTGCATAATAACAATGATAACGCTCACAAATTATTTTTCACCTCTTCCCAGAACTGAACCTTCTCTTTAAGTTCCATGCAAGTACATTTTAGGCTATTTTGTACAAGTGATAAAGGTACACATAACGGGTGAAGCTAGTTTTCACCAAGTCACGCAGGAATGAAGGTAGCCTATTTAAAGGTACTATGTCCCATTTGCAGGCCCCAAAAAATGAAAAGGTTAAATTCCAACGGCATTTGAAAGACAATACTAATTTAGAACTTCCCTAAAAAAGGGGGCTTGAAAATGTCTTTAAGTGGGAAAATAACGACTATTAGTTGTCGAATCGACTTAGGAGCTATAGAGCCAGTAAGTAATAGTCTGATTTTTCAGACCATTGTACCGAATGGTCGTACGTTTTATGCTGCGCAAAGATTCAATCAGTTTAATTTTGGCCATTACAAGAAGTGGGTTATTGATGTAGACAAATGCTCATGTACCCTTTACAGCTCATTTTATGTATGTTATTACCAAAGATGAAAAAAGCCAGTCAGTCACTCAATAGTGTCTGACAGTGAAGTCTAGCAAGTAAACGGGTTTCCTTGCATAATTTGAATATTAGGACACTGCTAACGTTTAAATTTCACAGATAGGACATACATGACATATTCATAATTCCTGCAAAGTTCTACAGAATTTGATGTTGGCTGCAAAAGGGACATAGTATCTTTAAAGTGCACTAATGTGTGGAATTGCCAGTTTGATGAGTGTACAAATCGCATTTTACACATAAACCATTGTACTATGCACACGTTATGTACGCTTTGTGTGTTGTATATCTGTCGTGCATCATAGGAAGGTGGGGGAGAAGTACAGAACTAAGAACAAAGAATAAAAACTAAGTATATCTGAAAGAACGTATAAATGAACGTGAATGACTCTCGTTCTTGCTTGTGTTTTTTATGTCGTTGTTGTTTGTTTGAGAAAATAAATGCTGCATTTCAAAAGAAGATTTGCTGAGTAAGATTCATTATTTCTTTGTCAAATACATAGGTCATAGTAAAGCCTTACAGAATGACAAACATTTGGTCTTCCCCTTAGTTCTGTGTTTTACCCACAATTCATGTAACTTCTACAATAATGTGACTTCTACAATTCATGAAAACTTCAGATTTTTCAGAACTGAAAACAATTATGACAGGCTTTTATATCAATAGTTTGGTGAGCTGAAGACAGACTTTTTAATTGAATTCACATACTACAGTTGTACATTCACAATGATATGACCAAGGTTAGTCTATGATCTGACGGTCTGACCCTCAGCAAAAATGTGAAAGATACAACCCATGTAGATTTAAAGGTAATATCTAGTTCTGGTAGTGAAAAAGAATGAAACGTGTCGGATATGTCCTCCCATTGTTCCCCCTACGTCAAAAGATACATGAGCCAGATATGTTGAGGTCCTGCAAGCAATACTTTTCACGTACATGTATTTGATTTCCAGCAAGACTCAATTGATTTGCTATCAATATGATGATTCCAAAACCTCACAATACACGCTTATTCTTACATACTATGTAATCAATCTTTCTAAATAACTCCTAAACAAATTTGTTCCTAAAGGGATTGGGTATCATTGTCTCAGATTCTAAACAAAATCCTGGATTTAGCTCATGCTGTAATGATGATTATAAACCTTTAGGTCAGTCAGGAATCCTGTGACGTTTACAAGCCGATCGCCCGTCTGATTATCAAGATATTTATGATTGGAATTCGAAATTTCAAAAACCGTGGGAAAACAGATTTTATGACACTACAGTCTATTGGGGAAAATGAGTATGGTAAAACCGGTCACTCAAAGATTTTTACTTTTTTGAGGCACTTCATGATCATTTTGAACCGCTGATAACACGTAGGGCCATGCATCTCAGATTTGGCATTGTTAAACAATGACTTTAATGCCATCACAGGACCAGGGCCCAGTTTCATAAAAACTTGTTATCAACAAGTTGCAGTAACTGTTATAAGATACTGACATCGTTTGTTATAGAAGTTTGACCTTGTTATTGATAACAAGTTTTATGAAATGGGGCCCAGAATCTCAATACTCTCACTAATGTTCAACAGAATTCACTGTGTTTCACACATACATGTATTTATTCTTGTTCATCTCATCTGCCACACAGTCTATTATTTAGGTTGTCTCATATTTCACTTGGCAGTATTAATGCCAGGCTAAAATTTCAGTAAGGTTAACAGCAGAACAAAACAACGACCTAGGGTAAGGCAGACGGTAGACCCAGATCAAATCATTATTTGACTTACTTCTTGAGGTTTCATGGTAGGACATATCCAGTTGTATATGTAATATTGAAGGTTGCCGTCTCCAATGCCAAACTTGAGCTTCTCCAAGAACTCCTTGTTGTCCATGAGATCCAGAGCATTGAATACATCAAAGTCTTCCTACATGATCAAGATCACCAAAAAAAAAAATATATATATATATTTATGAAGCAGAAAATGACCAGTACTTTGATATCAATTCTCAAGAGAGTCAAACAGCTTATCCTATGACTTAACCTATATCTCGATCCAAGTACCCCGTGATGTGACTTAGATTGAAATGTGCCAGTTGAAGGTACGACATAAAGTAGGTTACAAGGTCACACATTCTCATTTCCCTGTCAAACATTACACCCAGGTCCCCGATTGTAGGAGAAATGGGGATGTGTTGATCATCAATTGAAAAGGAAAGGTCATTGAGCCAATTCAAACGGTTAGATGATGCTTTCAAAAAGACGTTACCTGTTTTGCTAGGGTGAGAGCATCTAGCATGAGTGTCTCCCAGGTTGACCTTGTGGTGACATTGTAGAAGGCGTAGGCGGCCTTGAGCTGCTTGTGAACTGGATGATGCATGATGGAAGAAGGGAGTGTGTAGAAGCTGATCATATCGGTCAGGACACCATCCACTTCTGCCACATACGCGCTGACGATGTTTGGCCTAGGGGTGAACCAATGCTTGAACTCCTCCTACAGAGACCAGGATGAATCAAATTGGATGATACAGTGGAACCTCATTATAAAGAGCTCTGATATAACAAGGTACAGTCAAACCTGCTTTAGTGACCACCTGTCTACAAAGACCACATTTTTTGTTTCCCTTGAAAATGGTTTCTCATTGAAACATGTACTAAAGGAACCTGTCTACAAAGACCACTTTTGTGTTTTTCTTGGGCGGTCGCTATAGACAGGTTTGACTGTATCTGTTATAACAAGGTGATTTTGCTGGTCCCAGCTCTTTATAGCTTTTGTTTTTTTAACCCTGATATAACAAGGTAATTTCCATGGTCCCAAGGACCTTGTTATAACGAGGTTCCACTGTGGTCTGTTCTTAAATAAAATTTCTCAACCACAGACCCTCTCAATGCACTTTACAGTTTAGTATTCATAGAATCTACTGAAAACATTAATAATATATATATCTTTTATAGTCCACTCCAAATTTTATTAAACCGAAAATGGAAATTCTTTGTGCCCAATTGATCGTGAGCCCGGCAGCCACTGAGCAGCGCCAGATCGACATTGCTCTCTCCCCTTATTGTTGAACGCCAAACAAGGTAGCAGCGACTCCCATCTTTTAACGTCTTTTGGTATGACGCGGCCAGGGTTCGAACCAACGACCTCCCGGTTGTGAGGCGGACGCTTTACTGACTGAGCCAACACACCGGTATCAAAGAAGCAAGTTTTGAGTACTTTCTTCAAAAACTTTGACACCTAATGTGGAAGATAGTATAATGGGAGCGAGTTCCAGTCTGGACCTCCTCATACAAGTCATGAAATGAAAATGGATGCATCGTGCAGAAATTTTTGCCCTCACTTCTTGTGTATCTGGTATATTTCTTTAGGGCTCTGAATTAAAAGGTATTGAGCCGAAATACAAAATGTGGAATGATAGTCGGCAAAGGGTTAAAGTAAAATTCATTGTTATAAGTCATACTTACAAGATCAAAGACTGGTGCCAGTTTGAACTTGTCAAGATAATCTGAGAGGAGTTTGTGACATTTCTCCATGTCCTGAGGCTGAATGGGACGGAGCCCAGGAGTTTTTGTTTCCTACAAAGAAAAGAAGATTGAAGGAAACGTGTTAAAAGGAAAACAAAACATCTATTCTCCCATAAAGCACTTTGGGCATAGAAGCGGCCAGTGGAGACAGACATAGTCTCAGTGATACAACCATCAATATATATTAAAGAGACTGAAGCTTTTGGTCTACTAGTGCATAGAGTGACATCGGTAACGAGCTGCACTATAAATAGCGATGTCCTAAATAAATGTTTGACTAAAAATAGAGGAATTTTTCTCTATATATTGTCCAAAATGTTAAATGGACAGTTGTAGTTCACTATATGATAGATGAAGACTAGACAGTTTGGAAATTTGACAAAAATTTGTGTTTGTACTTTTCTGCCAGGGACATGATATACTTCTCATTACATATCTGAAGCAAAATATTGGAGTTTTGACCATTCACAATATCTAAAATGAAAAAATTCATAATGTACGAGCACATTGTGTAGTACCTACCTCTGGAAGTTTGTAGAGTTTAATCGTCCTCTGTAGTGTCATGTTGCGACCTATATGAGAGAACTTGACTTCTACTAGCTTCTTAGGGTTGAGTGATCTATGCCAGTATCTGAAGAAGGACAGAATTGGTTCAAAATGTCAGACAGTATTAACCCTTGACTACTGAAATCTCTCATTCCCATAGACTTAATACAGGAGCCACCCGGTTCCCGCTGGCAATGGGTTAAAGAATAGACTGCACAATATGAAAATGGTCTATCAAAACACAGAACATCACTCTACTGATAAGCTATACAGGTAATTTTTCTTGTACAACTCAAATAAATTTCTTTGATTTTAGTGGACAAATAGCACAAAAGTCATAACTGTATACAGGGTTGCAAGGTTTTCTATTTTTGAATGTTAAGTAATTCAGGTATGAGACAGAGAAGATCTGGAGAAAAGAGGAACACTGTGGGGGGGGGGGTCAGGGCAACGCCCTGCCTGGAGCTGAAGCAATTTGGATAATACGTGCCTTCACGGTTGTTTCAACGCAAAGCATGCCGGGACAGATTACTAGAATGTTTAGCAGCTTAAAAAGGCAAACCACCGACCCAAACTTCACACACACACATTTGAACATATGGGACTACATATTCATACCAAGGAACCCACTCTCATTAGCCCACTTTACTTCGTATTATCAGCTTTATTTTTTGAAGGATCGTCATAACAATACACAATCACAAACTTTGTTTTCTTACTGTACAAATGATACTGGAATGAAAGAAAATCACTGCAGAATAACGCATCCTGTACAAGATTATGATGTTGATTCGACGGAATAAAAATCCCGTTATTGGCAATGGAACAGCTGATCGCGGCGAAGGTGAAAATCTCTTGCCGTACTAGTAATCTGTCCCGGCATGCTTTGCGGTGAAACAACCGTGAAGGCACGTTAATACATGTAGGAGCCCCAACTGTGAGCTCTGAAGTACAGTTGATCAATGACTTGTGCCTAAAACTTAAACATACTGATCCTGAGGCAAATTGACCCCCCAAAATAAATTTTCACCACATCGACTTGAAAACACATCAGAAAATAAATCTGAACCAAATCAGGAGCAAATTTGAAAAAAAAATATTTTGGTGCTGTACAACTTTCTTTTTTTCTCATAATTTTTTGTCCCAGCATTGATTTGAATAAGACTTGCATGGAAAAATGCAATGTCCCATACGTCATGCTAATTAAAAGTCACTTTGAATACTTTGAATAATTAGGATACAATTCCATAATTATATTTTCTTTTCCAAAAATAGTAAAAAGATCATAAAAGTCAAGATTTTAGCTTTAAAATGACATACATTTTGCTATACTTTGATGGGATTGCATTTTTGACATGCAAGGGAAGCATAGCTTGGACCTGCCCATGATTTGTTATGTGTAGACACAGACTTTGTTTTAGAAACAATGTCAGAACACCATACAAAAACAGGGATTAAAGAAGAGATAGAGAAGAGATAGGCTGTCTAACTGACCTGCACGTTGAGACAGGCTTGGGAAGAACAACGCCAGCTGTGTAGACGGCCTGGAATATACCCTGGAGATGGACCCTCCTCGTGATCTCACGGATGAGTACAGGTGCAACACGCTTTGATCTCAGCTTCTTGTGAACACATAGAAAGTTGATTTCTACCATTCTTACAATTCTTTGAGGAAGAGAAGAAAGAAAAAAAATATCAAGAAAGGTAACTAGAGGAATGTGGATCCATAATGCCTCTAATCTATGTTCTATTTATCCATAATCCTTTTGCCTTTGACATTTTAAACTAGATGGAACTTCGACTGCACGCAAATCATGATGCCTCCGCCATAGAGCAATTTTACAAACCAAAATGGAAGCAATTTTTAAAATTCAAGTTTGATTATAATCCATCTGTTGGTTCTTATGATAATGCGTTCACAAGCTATTTATAGGCATACATAACTTAATGAGCCCCATGACCTTTGACCTCACGACCCTAAAATCTAATCAGTTCATTGGCTCTGCAAGATATACATATACATGTCTTGAGTTTGATTGTAATCTGTCTATCGGTTCTCACGATAATGCGATCACAAGCTTTTTTTAAAATACATAATTAGCCCCACGACTTTTGACCTTTGACCTCATGACCCTAAAATCTAATTAGTTCATTGGCTCTGCAAGATACATACATGACCCAAGTTTGGCGGTTATCCATTAATCTGTTCATTAGATAACGCGATCACGAGCTATTTTTGCATACATAATGAGCCCTGTAACCCTTGACCTTTGACCTCTTGACCCCAAAATCTAATCAGTTCATTGGCTTTGCAAGATACATACATGACCCAAGTTTGGCGGTAATCCATCAATCGGTTCTTGAGATAACGTGATCACGAGCCATTTTTGCATACATAACGAGTCCTGTGACCTTTGACCTCGCGACCCCAAAATCTAATCAGTTCATTGGCTCTGCAAGATACATACATGACCCAAGTTTGGCGGTAATCCATCAATCTGTCCTTGAGATAACGCGATCACGAGAACGGGACGTACGTACGTATGTACGGACAGACGGACAACCAGAAAACATAATGCCTCCGGCTACTTTGTAGCGGAGGCATAAAAATTTAATATTTTCATTCTCACAGTACATACATGAAGTCCACATTACAGTAAAGTTTGATTAAAATTGTCTCAACGGATCTTAAGTTTTCTCATTAACAATATATAGTATCTTTGTACATTAATGTTTTGCCAGGTAAACATTAAGTGAGTTTCCTTAACAGATAGTAGCCTGCCATTCTGTTCGCTACTACACATCTCCGACCAATGGATTCTCGCTGCATCTACTCGGGCATACATGCAGTGTGTACAGTAATATGGTCCTTTTTTTTCTCTCCAAATTTGTTAAACCGAGGAGGAATCTCCTGCCTGCTCAAGTAATCCTAATAACAAAAAAATAGACCAAACTAATAGTTCAATATGAAGTCAGGCTGATTCAGAAGACCATAACTAGCAGTGACAAAAACAAACAAGCAAACATGGGTGATGGCTTGTGATACATTGAAAGACAAAAATATAAACAAATGAATATACCCTGGCAAACTCTTCATGTCACGTTGAACGCTTTATAGTCCAAGATAACTCGTGCTGGGGTCCAAAATCAAACCATATGCGATGGGTCAACTTACTTGCTATTAACCTTTATCCTTGCTGGTACAGCACTAATGAACCCAACCAGTTTCTTGTTTGCATCAACCCGTACTGTGCAGTGCCATTCCCTTAACCAACCTGGTGGCGTTAAGGCCCTGGAAGAGAAGATACATAGTACACACCATTAATCAATTATAGCTTGGTATTCAAAATGTCTTCATCATCCCAGAATACAAAATAATGAAATATTTATTTAATGGTATTTTTATTGGAAATCTGTCTCGCAGCTGGAAAGCTAATTTGTGCATTTTCTTGAACAGATAAAAACAAAATGCAAACAAGAACACATAACAAGAGTATAACAACATGTGAGGTAATAAAAGTGGTACACGATTTGGCATGGTAAACGTGAACTATAATTAACATGATTCATATAATGTGGTACTCAATACATGTATGTTTCTTTTCCACATATATCTGAGAACTCATCTATTTAGTGTTGATGTTTTTAAACTGTGAAGCACAAAATTAAATGTACATGTAGTCAGTGTCCAGGCTGATTAGCTAAATCACAGATCATAATATTCATTGCAGCCTGAGCTTGAAATTCATATACTCTAAACAAGTAAAACTGAAATTCCCAAAGTGTGTTGTTCTTAAAGCCAGTTCTAGTTTTAGAAACAAATGAATGAAGTTTGCTTTTCCTGTAGGCCTACACATGGAATACTGTACCATAAATTGTAATGGAGAATTTTTTTTTTATATACAAGAATATCAGAAAAAACTAGATGGAACTTCAACTGCGCGCAGTCGAAAAATGCCTCCGCCATAGAGCAATTTTACAAACCAAAATGGAAGCAATTTTTAAAATTCAAGTTTGATTGTAATCCATCTGTTGGTTCTAATGATAACACGATCACGAGCTATTTTAGGATACAAAATGAGCCCTGTGACCTTTGACCTCGTGACCCCAAAATCTAATCAGTTCATTGACTCTGCAAGATACATACATGACCCAAGTTTGGCGGTAATCCATCAATCGATTCTTGAAATAACGTGATCACAAGCTATTTTGCATACATAACGAGCCCTGTGACCTTTGACCTCGTGACCCCAAAATCTGATCAGTTCATTAGCTCTGCAAGATACATACATGACCCAAATTTGGCGGTAATCCATCAATCGGTTCTTGAGATAACGCGATCACGAGCTATTTTTGCATACATAATGAGCCCTGTGACCTTTGACCTTGTGACCCCAAAATCTAATCAGTTTATTGGCTCTGCAAGATACATACAGGACCCAAGTTTGGCGGTAATCCATCAATCGGTTGAGATAACGCGATCACGAGCTATTTTTGCATACATAATGGACCCTGTGACCTTTGACCTCGTGACCCCAAAATCTAATCAGTTCATTAGCTCTGCAAGATACATACATGACCTGAGTTTGGCGGTAATCCATCAATTGGTTCTTGAGATAACGCGATCACGAGCGGGACGTGCGCACAGGCGTGCGTGCGTGCGTATGTACGCACGGACTGACAACCAGAAAACATAATTCCCCCGGCTACTTTGTAGCGGAGGCATAAAAAAGTAACCATGTATTGCCATTATAAAGAATTAAAGCTCGTTTTCATTTGATTTTTTTTTAAAGAATGACATGCGCTGCATATGAAATTCAATTGTCAGTGCCTTTTGCTTTTTCTCATGAACTGTGTACCCATAAGACATTGAGTGATTTCAAGTACGGTGTTCGGTGTTGGTGTTGGTGTTGAGAGCATGGAAAGGCTGCTAAACCGAGCTCCAACACCGACGGTCAGTTTAGAAGGACGATACCGATCGCGTTATCGATAGCTCAACACCAGCCTCAACACCGAGTGACGTCATACTCTACAGGCGAAAAGTCTTGCAATAAAAGCATAATCCTTTCAGAAATTCCATTAAAATTACATCATATCGAATATCAAATGTAAAGTCATATTAAACGAGCTGAAGACATGGAATTTCACAAGTTGACCTCTGTGACCCTTGACCTACATGCTCCAAAATCTAAACAGATCGTCTTCCTATGGTGATACATACTATCATTAAGTTTGAAGTGAAAATTCTCCAGTGGTTCTTGAGATATCGCGATAACGATCTCAATGTATGGAATTTCATAAGTTGACCTCTGTGACCCTTGACCTTTGACCTACGTGCTCCAAAATCTAATCAGATTGTCTTCCTATGGTGATACACACTATCATTAAGTTTGAAGTTTAAATCTCCAGTGGTTCTTGAGATATTATGATAACAATCTCAATGTATGGAATTTCATAAGTTGACCTCTGTGACCCTTGACCTTTGGCCTACGTGCTCCAAAATCTAATCAGATCGTCTTCCTATGGTGATACATACTATCCTTAAGTTTGAAGTTTTTACATCTCCAGTGGTTCTTGAGATATCATAACAATCTCAATGTATGGAATTTCATAAGTTGACCTCTATGACCCTTGACCTTTGACCTACGTGCTCCAAAATATAATCAGATTGTTTTCCTATAGTGATACACACTATCACTAAGTTTGAAGTTTAAATCTCCAGTGGTTCTTGAGATATCATGATAACAATCTCAATGTATGGAATTTCATAAGTTGACCTCTGTGACCCTTGACCTTTGACATACGTGCTCCAAAATCTAATCAGATCGTCTTCCTATGGTGATACATACTATCCTTAAGTTTGAAGTTTAAATCTCAAATGGTTCTTGAGATATCGCGCTAACAAACTCAATACAAGGAATTTCATAAGTTGACCTCTGTGACCTGTGACCTTTGACCTACGTACTCCAAAATCTAATCAGATCGTCTTCCTATGGTGATAAATACTATTCCCGAGTCTTAAGTTTAAATCTTAAATGGTTCTTGAGATATTGTGATAACGGTCAAACGGGACGGACGTACGGACGTACGGACGGACAACCCAAAAACATGATGCCTCCGGCACCACCTTCGGTGGCGGAGGCATAAAAAGAAAAAAGTCATCTATTTTTAAGTGTTCATCTTTACAAACTCTGAAGCTCAGACTCAAATCTAATTAAGTCAAGGCTCATTAGCTAAATCACAAGGTTATGTTTTTTTCTTTTTTGTTCTCTCCTTATTTTTAATGAATGAAATATCTTTGGAAAAACAAACAAAAAGAAACTCACCACTGAAGAAATTCGGCAGAGTAATCAAAACGGAACATATTGTCATCATCTTCTACATAATTTTCATTCAAGAGGTTGTATAATTCTCTGAGCTGTAATAGTAGATAAAATAAGGGAAATGTTTTATCAACTTCATTATATGCATATTTAATACATTACATTGTACTGCAAAAAAATAAATTGATGTGTAAAATAAACATCCACACAACAGTGGAAATCTAGACACGAAGGGTACTAAATCAAATATTACACCCAATTCCTCTAGAAGTAAAATGATACTAGCAAAGTACATTGTATTGATTCATAGACTTTTTAATTTGGTCAACCAAAGTTTACCCAATTTTTGCCAGTCTGGCTCGTAATATGCTCGGCTTGGAATGCTCAGCCCGGCAGTCTAAAGACCGGCAGCGTTCCACCACTAGGTCTACGTTCTTTAATAGTACGTGCAATGTTGCCAGCTGTTCTGCGTAGGTATTCCAGCAAATTGGAATTGTTTTTCTGTTTCTGTTTTGTATACAAAGGGCAATTCGCTTGTTTTTGGACCATTTAAAAAAAAAGGTCTGGCGGTACTGTACATATTATATATACCGGTAGATCTCAATGCTCAATACCAAGTCTGGCAAGCAGGAATGATGTTTGGGTGCAGTAGGATGAAAGCCAACCAGCTAGAGCTTATCACATTTTGTGTGAATTGCTACTTGCATAATCCTGTTCTGCATTATCTGGATTTGTAGTCTCGATCTGGTCTCTTCCAATTTTCTTGGGAACAGCAGTGCTGAGACCAAAATCAAGACCAACAACAATGGATTTCTGATCCGATTTTTGCCGTGTTACAACTTTACTGCAGCGGCAACTTTTTCATCCCACTTGAATGGCCTTTTTTAAATAATTAAAAAAAAATTTCTTCATTTCCATTTGGAAGATACCATAGAAGCAATTTCTCATGAAAAGGATTGTTCCTGAAGTACTCTCCTATTTCAAATATGCCTACACATACTCTCAATTCAGACCCAATTTTGATACCACATGTGTGTTTTGTCCCATATCCATATCCGTATGTAGTGCTTTTTCACTGCAGATGGTTTTAGATTTTCAAGAGCGAGTCAATAGTTATAATTGTGATACTATCAAATCTCACACAAAATTACTTTTCTTACATAGTCAATAAAAGCCACCTTTCCCAGGAACTTCTACACTGTAGACAGCATCTTACACAATAAACGGGTTTACTAACATATTCAAATTTCATGCATACTTTTTAAACAAAGGTTGTTCTTGACAACCTGAAAGCTCGCCAGAGGCTTGCCCAACATAACAAAAAGTATTACGCAGACTTGATTCCAAGTATTATAGTTCATTCATTGATAACAGGTTAATAGAATAACTCGTCACTAGGTCCCCAGGAAAGAAACATCCATATATTCGAATATGTCAGTAAACCGGTCTATTCAGCCCTACTTGGGTCATAAACTTGAGTTGAAAACTTACCTCCACTTCACTGTGTATATCTAGAGTATCCCATGAGAATCCTGGTGGTAACAGTAGGGCTCCTTCCTAATATCAGTCTTGTCTGGTTCGACAGCTTTATTTACTTCAACAGAAACATTCTCCTCTACATTCATAACAGAAAAAGAAATACAAAGTATACTCTCATCTTTAGCCATGTCAAATCCCATAACAGAGTTATATGTTAAAGGTAAAGACCAGTTTTGGAAACGCCCCTCTCTCAAAAAATGAAATGGAAGCTCTCATTACCAGTCATGTGAAAGAATATGTTTTGACTAATACGTGATGATACAAATTTTGCCGGAAAAGTCGGGAAACCACCTACTAATTGATATATTTGGTAAATTATTATATCTATTGGGACCAAATAGATATCGCGACGTGGTCGCGTAGTCCCATATACATCTTTCTGTGTACAGTGCTTGTAACTTTACCAAGACTGGGCCAAATTTCTTATCATTTTGATGATTCCAGAACCTTGCAGTACACACCAATACTTATATGCTAGATGATCAACCTTTTCTGATCGATTCCACAACGTTTCTTTCACAATGCAATCGCATGACCAGAACTGGTGTTTATCTTTAAGACTTTCAAAAAAATATCAGTTGTTGAGACAATTACTAAGGTACACGTATGATAATGAATAAAACTTAGTACATACAATACAGAAATGAACTTAGTATGTACGATACAGACACAAGGCATGATTTGTTATGCCATCCCTTCAAAACATAAAACATTTGAATGAGTTAATGTATTCTACTGATATATAATATATCTAACAGTCCTCTATTAATAATCTGAGGAAAGAGAACAGAGAGCATACAGAAGAAATCATTTACCCAAACTTGGAACAGGCTGTGTTTCCCAGAAGTTGTAGGTCTTTTTCTTGGCTTCATCCATATTCTTAGCAGGGCCTTGAGGTACAAACAACTCCATGGCAGCTTTTAACTTTGACATGGATATTTGAGGATTCTGAAAATGATTAAGGTGTATAAAAAGTATCATCACCATCATCATCACAACCACCACCACCACCACCACCATCATCGTCATCATTATCATCATCGTCATCATTATCACCATCACCATCACCATCACAGCCACCACCACCACCATCATCGTCATCATTATCACCATCACAACCACCACCACCACCATTACCAGCTTCATCATCATCTTCACCATCATCATCATCATCATCAATTCATCATCGTCATCATGATGATTATTGTCATTATTTTCATTATCATTATTACTCACTTTTATACTCAGGCCTAACCTAGTTCCCCCCAATTCTCATCAGATTGTCTTCCTATGGTGATACATATTACTACTAAGTTTGAAGTTCATACATTAGGTGGTTTTTTAGACCTCGCGATAACGAGGCTAAATCTTGTAATTTCAGAAATTGACCTCTGTGACCTTTGACTTTTGACCTGCTTATGCCCAAATCTAACCAGATTATCTTTCTATCATGATACATACTACCACTGAGTTTTGGGTTTTTTTTTACCTCAAAAGGTTCCTGAGATATCGCGATATTAAACAAATAAAAAGGGACAGACGGACAACTCGATAACGTAATGCCTCCGGGCACCTCAAATGGTGGGCAGAGGCATAAAAATATAGAAGAGAGATGGAAACAAAAAGAAAAACCTTTGAGCCTACAATAGACATTAGAGAAAGGAATTACCTGACTTAGCCGGGCATCAATCTGGTCCACCCCTCCCGAGGCACCCCCTGAAGCACCATCTCCCTTCTTCTTCTTCTTTTTCTTCTTCTTCTTGTCTTTCCCTCCATCATCTGCCCCACCTATTGCTCCTTGCTGACTGGTTGAAGGTTGTTCATCTAAATTATTGGCAGGACTACGCATAGGGAGAGAGAGAAAAAAAACAAACATGAAACAAATTCTGAAATAGGGTGTCTGAACGATTTTTCAATTTTCCCTTTTGGATCGTTTTTCACCATTATGGTTGGATAATTGAAAAAAAATCATTTACTCAGAATAATACATTTCAAATTTGAAGACTCACCGATGTTTCTATCAAAAGATACAGCCCCCCCCCCCAAATCCCTTTATTATTCATCTTATTTTTGTCAGAATCGACGAAAAAGACCTACACGCAGAGTTATGTTGTTTTGCTAAATTTAGCAAAACAGCTGCATTGCGCAATATGCAAGCGTACGCATACGCGTGTTGCTTAGCTGCATGCTCAATTTGAGTGCGATCGGCAATCCATTGTCTTCAATGTGCATTCACTTACGGGTCTGTTCGCCTAATACACATACGCGGTCCGAATGCATATGCATGTGCACATTTTACGCGTTGTCACCATGGTTTGGGCCGAGTGGAGCTCACGCCTCCCTATTTAGCTGATCCCAAAATGGGGAGGGTATGTTCAAACTGTCATCGCTTGTGATCCCTTGGGGCTAGCGAAAAAATAAGAGCATGGATATTATCCTTACGTCCAGTAAGCCTACATAAGCCTGGGGGCTCACTTCAGGAAAGTGGCAAAGATCGGAGCTACGATGGAAACGATGTTTAAATCACTGTTTTGATCAAGATATTTTTAGAATTCCGAAGTGAGCCCCTTCGGGAAGTATGGAGAAAAACCTGCTCTTTCATATGACACCTCATTTATTGAGTTTCACCTTCAGGATCACGAGCGATAAAGGTTTGAATCTCAATTTTGTAATAAAAACATTGACCAATTTTGCATGATCGCGCAATGCACGTAGACTGCATAGGGATGCGTGCAATCTCTATGGGAAGGATTTTAGCACACAACATCGGGTGCGCGATCAGACATGCTATCTGAAATTCATTGAGAATGAGGTGTTTACTCTTTTGTGTTAATGAGTTTTAACACTATCATTATTACATGACAATTCAGACTCAGAAATGCAGAGTGAAATAATTTGGACCTAATGTAGATCTACTTAAGTTTATGAAATGAAAAACTGACTAAGCGCAGAGCAGACAAAAGTAGCGTCTATTTGGAGTAGACTCTAGATCTTATTCTTCTCCATGATAGTATGAGAATAAATATTATGTGGAACGGCCTTCCAAACCAAGTTGTGGAGGCTGAAACACTTTTGTACATATTTGTAAACATGTATACCGCGTGCATGTAGAACTATTCGTATTCCGCGCTGTACAGTGAGTAAACGCGCTCTGATTGGCCGATACGCTCCAGCTGTTTTGAATTAAAGTGATAGAGGGCCCCACTTACGTAAGCTTACGCAATTAGCGCGCAAGGCCAAGTGCAATGTCAATACGACTTTTTACGTAATATTATATAACGAACTGACATGTCATGCTTTAAACAGGTGACGCACACTCAGCATTGGTACAAACATAACATAGAAAAACGAACGAACATTTCAGTACAACTTGCAAGTTTGTACCTTAAATATGACGAAAATGAGAATTTTTCAAACTTAAGACTTGTTACGTAAGACTTAAACTTAAGTGAAATACTAACTTTCAAGGACACTGTGAATAGGGTGTCTGGACGATTTTTCAATTTTCCCTTTTGGATTGTTTTTCACCATTATGGTTGGATAATTGAAAAAATTATTCACTCAGAATAATACATTTCAAATTTCAAGACTCACCGATGTTTCTATCAAAAGTTACAGCCCCTTCAACTCAAAGAAATATTCATGGTATTTTTCTCAGAATCGATGAAAAAGACGTACACGCAGAGTTATGTTGTTTTGCTAAATTTAGCAAAACAGCTGAATTGCGCAATATGCAAGCGTACACGTAGGCGTGCAAGCGTACGCGTGTTGCTGAACTGCATGCGCAACTCAAAGCGATCGGCAATCCATTGTCTTCAATGGGCATCCACTTCCGGGTTCGTAAACATGCGGTCCGATGTTTATTCATGTGCAGATTTTACGCGCTTTCACCATGGGTTCGGCCGGCGCGGAGCTCACGCCTCCCTACTTAGCTGATCCGAAAAAAGTGGGGAAGGGTATTTTCAAACTGTAATTGTTTGTGATCCCTGGGGGCTAGCGAAAAAATAAGCGCATAGATATATTCCTTAGGACTGAGACTACTTATCGATCGGGGCGTCATATCTCAAAAGTGGCAAACCTCGGAGTTAGAAATATGGGAATTCTCCTGCTCTTTCATATGACACCTCATTTATTAAGCATCACCTTCAGGATCACAAAGAATAAAGGTTTGAATTAAAAAAAAACAAACAATTTTGCATGATTGCGCAATGCACGTAGACCGCATAGGGATGCGTGCAATCTCTATGGGAAGAATTTTAGCACACAACATCGGGTGCGCGATCAGACACCCTACCCCTAGCTCCCAGTAACGGACGCCATTACAAAAATTTCCGCGATAAAGTGAAAAAGTATCTTGTAAGCTCTCATAATATTGACAGAAACTACCTTAAATGTACGAAGGATTTTTTTAATCGATATATTGGAGTCACTACACCTTAACCCCCCTGTTAACAGGCTGTAAAAATCTAGGTTACCCAAAATCTGTCTCTGGATTCAATGTTTTTTGTGAGTTTTGTAGACGGCAACCTGCCCAAACTTTCTGTACTCAAGATAATAGGTTAGTAGTAGTATCAAATGCATGCAAGTCACCCGCCTGAGCTAGGCTCATATTCTGCGTACTAGCCGTTGAAGCAATTTTGTCCGAAGTTTGGCAACGTCCGAAGTATGGCGGTCTCACTCTAAATAAAGAAAAAAGGGGGAGAAACTAGACCGAAAGCTTCAGTCTCTGATATCGACGGTTGTTCCGCTGAGATTGCATCTGGCTCCTCTGACCACCTCTATACATAGACTGAAGAACGTCCTATGGGGACTGTACGGGAGGAATGGTTCGGTTTGGCCGGACCGTGATGAATGAGATATGCAACGAGTTTTTCACTCTTTACGTCTTCATATATCCAATTTGGCTGCAATATTACACTGAATATTATTTAAGATGAAAAACAACACAGAAATATCTACTTTGACTAACGATAGCTTGCTCATTTAGATCCTATATTAATGATTAATCCGAGAAAGTCTTGTAGTCAACAAGATTTGTTGTCAGCCATCTTGGTTTGAGTTGATGAATATTCATTTTTCTTTTCGAGCGTCCAATAGCTACGTATGAGTCAGCCCGGCTTGAGCCGGTGATGTTTGAATATTCATAAGCCCAATATCAAACACGTGCTCTGATTGGCCATTGGGCTTGTTTTGGTCGGTTGACCCGGAAATATATCGGGCGGGTCATGTCATAGATTACCAGTTCGAATGCATGAACGTACCGTTCCTTGGTTCTGAGATTAAAAAAATGAATAACTCATATAAGTAAGTCCGTAAATTCCGCCTTTGGGAATAGGTAATAATTCTTTGTTAACTGTACATAGGAGTATAATATATACAGTTTATTTCTATCTTTTTTATAAATCAGAAAATTAGATCTAAATAAAGAAAATCGGGGGAGAAACTTGGTGCAGCAAAGTGCTGCACCATTGGCCCAATCTCTCCCCGTGGTGCGAGGCGTACGGGGTACCGTCTGTGTATGGGGAATGTCAACAAATGTTAGTTTTATTAAAGAATGACCCATACCAAGAGCACCTTGCCAAACATTTCAACCTTGACATTAAATCCTGACTGATGGATCCTGTCAAGTACCGACGTAGAAGTAGAAGGTTATTTCTGTGTAACGCGTCCTCAAAAATAAGGATCGTCCGCATTTTCGCGATGGGTATACGGTGCCAGCAACTAAGGCTAGGTGATATCATTTTCAATATGAATATCATATTTTACAGTATCACCTAGCCCTAAGTTAAGGCTAGCTTGGGTCCTGGTTCTGGTTCTGGATTTGTACTCCGACAAAGCGGGATCCCGCATCGCGTCAGAGGGCTGACCTGGAGGTTGACCTGGAGTTATTTCCGCTTGGTGTTGTTTGTGAAAAAGTCGCAGAGCCTTGTCTTAAAAATATCTATGTTGGGGGGGTCTAGGATGTAATGAGGTAGGTCGTTCCAATATTTAACAGTCCATGGGAAGAAGCTATTTGAGTAAATTGTTGAATTGGTTCTATAGGTCTCTGGAAGGTAGACCGAAAGCTTCAGTCTCTGATACCGACGGTTGTTCCGCTGAGATTGCATCTGGCTCCTCTGACCGCCTCTATACATAGACTGAAGTACATCAATGGAGTAGTGTGGGGAACGAATGGTACAGTTCGGCCGGACCGCGATGAATGAGATATGCAACGAGTTTTTCACTCTTTACGTCTTCATATATCCACTTTGGCTGCAATTTTACACTGAATTTTATTAAAAATTAAAAATAACACAGAAATATCTACTTTGACTTATGATAGCTTGCTCATTTAGATCCTATATTAATGATTAATCCGAGAAAGTCTTGTAGTCAACAAGATTTGTTGTCAGCCATCTTGGTTTAAGTTGATGAATATTCATTTTTCTTTTCGAGCGTCCAATAGCTACGTATGAGTCAGCCCGGCTTGAGCCGGTGATGTTTGAATATTCATAAGCCCAATATCAAACACGTGCTCTGATTGGCCATTGGGCTTGTTTTGGTCGGTTGACCCGGAAATATATCGGGCGGGTCATGTCATAGATTACCAGTTTGAATGCATGAACGTACCGTTTCCTTGGTTCTGAGATAAAAATTGGATAACTCATATAGACCTACGTAAGTCTGTAAATTTCGCATTTAGAGTCTAGAAATTAGTCATAAAAAAATTGATAATTGTACATAGGAGAAAAA
Organism: Mesocentrotus franciscanus; assembly: GCA_037976565.1. Taxonomy (NCBI): domain Eukaryota; kingdom Metazoa; phylum Echinodermata; class Echinoidea; order Camarodonta; family Strongylocentrotidae; genus Mesocentrotus; species Mesocentrotus franciscanus. Next base: position 4,189,147 of record CP137683.1, read on the forward strand.
TAGACATAGTATTTTTGTATCTGATTTATAAATCAGAAAATTAGATCTAAATAAAGAAAATCGTGGGAGAAAGTTTTTGGGACCAAAGCGGGCCACAATCGGCTCAATCTCTCCCCGTGGTGCGAGGCGTACGGGGTACCGTCTGTGTATGGGGAATGTCAACAAATGTCAGTTTTATTAAAGAATGACCCATACCAGACGGTTATTTCTGTCTATCTGGAAGGATGCTGCGTGTGTGCGTCTAAGTAGACCGAAAGCTTCAGTCTCTGATACCGACGGTTGTTCCGCTGAGATTGCATCTGGCTCCTCTGACTGCCTCTATACATAGACTGAAGTACGGCGTATGGGGTAGTGTGCGGAACGAATGGTTCGGTTCGGCCGGACCGCGATGAATGAGTTATGCAACGAGTTTTTCACTCTTTACGTCTTCATATATCCACTTTGGCTGCAATATTACACTGAATCTAAATAGCCATAATAAATAACCCGAAATATATACTTTGACTTACGATAGCTTGCTCATTTAGATCCTATATTAATGATTAATCCGAGAAAGTCTTGTAGTCAACAAGATTTGTTGTCAGCCATCTTGGTTTAAGTTGATGAATATTCATTTTTTTCAATAGCTACAATAGCGTCCAATAGCTACGTATGAGTCAGCCCGGCTTGAGCCGGTGATGTTTGAATATTCATAAGCCCAATATCAAACACGTGCTCTGATTGGCCATTTTTGCTTGTTTTGGTCGGTTGACCCGGAAATATATCGGGCGGGTCATGTCATAGATTAGACCGAAAGCTTCAGTCTCTGATATCGACGGTTGTTCCGCTGAGATTGCATCTGGCTCCTCTGACCGCCTCTATACATAGACTGAAGTACGGCGTATGCAGTAGTGTGCGGAACGAATGGTTCGGTTCGGCCGGACCGCGATGAATGAGTTATGCATCGAGATTTTTCACTCTTTACGTCTTCATATATCCAATTTGGCTGCAATATTACACTGAATATTAATTAAGATAACACAGAAATATCTACTTTGACTTACGATAGCTTGCTCATTTAGATCCTATATTAATGATTAATCCGAGAAAGTCTTGTAGTCAACAAGATTTGTTGTCAGCCATCTTGGTTTAAGTTGATGAATATTCATTTTTTCTTTTCGAACGTCCAATAGCTACGTATGAGTCAGCCCGGCTTGAGCGGTGATGTTTGAATATTCATAAGCCCAATATCAAACACGTGCTCTGATTGGCCATTGGGCTTGTTGTTCGGTTGACCCGGAAATATATCGGGCGGGTCATGTCATAGATTACCAGTTCGAATGCATGAACGTACCGTTTCCTTGGTTCTGAGATAAAAATTGGATAATTCATATACGTAAGTCCGTAAATTTTGCATTTAGAAATAATTCATTAAAAAATTGATAACTGTACATAGGAGAAAAATAGACATAGTATTTTTGTATCTGATTTATAAATCAGAAAATTAGATCTAAATAAGGAAAATCGTGGGAGAAAGTTTCGGGTAACAAGTGCTGCACAATCGGCTCAATCTCTCCCCCCGTTGCGAGCCGTATTGGTTACCGTCTGTGTATGGGGAATGTCAACAAATGTCAGTTTTATTAAAGAATGACCCATACCAGACGGTTATTTCTGTCTAGTCATAGATTACCAGTTCGAATGCATGAACGTACCGTTTCCTTGGTTCTGAGATAAAAAATGGATAACTCATATACGTAAGTCCGTAAATTTCGCATTTTGAAATAGGTAATAAAACTTTGAGAACTGTACATAGGAGAACAAAAATACATACTATTTTTGTATCTGATTTATAAATCAGATAATTAGATCTAAATAAACAAAATCGTGGGAGAAAGTTTCGGGTAAAAGTGTGTCACAATCGGCTCAATCTCTCCCCGTGATGCGAGCCGTATGGGGTACCGTCTGTGTATGGGGAATGTCAACAAATGTCAGTTTTATTAAAGAATGACCCATACCAGACGGTTATTTCTGTCTAGCGTCTAAGTTGGCGAGATGGTCTGGTTAAGTAGGGCCTGGCCCCAGGGGTTCCAGTCAACGTCTACGACTATGAGGTTTGCGTTGATTTTGTACATCATGATGAGTCGGACAATCTTTCTTCTGGTCTCGAGGTCAGTCCACTGAAGAGAGGCTATCAGGGTCCTGGATTAATCATTAAGAACTAAGTTGAAGATGAACTAGTTCTAGAGGTCTAATTTATTTTAAGAATTAAGGTAGAGTCTAAGAAGGCAGCGCCATCGGCATCGCCGCGTCGGCTAGCGGCCGAGTGGCTGAGCGCACATGTGCGGCAGGTTTAATTGATGGACATGATGCCAATCCCATATTATGTTATCAATAACTGTTTAAATTTAGCACACCATCAGCTGTTTCCCCTTACCCTGTTTCAGTTTGTACTATACTGCTCCCTTCAGTAGCGTTCTTTTCTCCATTTGTAACCGTCTCGTCGCATGTATCCTCAATTTTTGGTGGATCCATGTTCTCCGCCATGTTTCTTTCAACCAAGACGTGTTATTTTATTTAGTTTCTTGACAGTTTTATTTTCGAGTGTTTTTATTCTAAAATTCTTCAATTAATATTTTATAATATTTTAATAATTTTTAGTATTACATATATTACAGAGATTCTATGAAATTATATCATACTTATTTTATATAGACAAGCTTTTAAAGTTGCGCATGCGCTGTATTGCATAGAGACGTGAAGCGGTAGCTAGCTGTCGATGTCGTATCCAAAGTTCCAAACAGAAAAATACTATTGATAAGTTGTTAAGTCGTCATTCTTTACTCTGTATATATCTCACCATAATGAAAGGAAGTAATAAGAATGCTGGACATCGTCTTAAAGACTGCCATTGTAAGTATTTATCATTAGTACTAACGTTAACGTCAAGTTAGATCTTATCCTTTTTACTTTTTTTTTATAGAGGGGGTCTAGATTTTGCGTCCGTGTCTCTTACTTAATTCCCACTGCACTGCCACTCCTAGTCCTAGACCGAAAATTTAGAGAGGAGCCGACCCTGCATCAACGACTTGCCAGACAAGATGTCATCGACTGTCAGGCTCTTTGCTGATGATGCTATCATGTATCTGACCATCCAGACACAACAAGATGCAAATGACCTTCAAGAAGACCTAAATGCACTAGGCAACTGGGCTTCAGACTGGAAGATGGAACTAAAAACACCCAAAAATGCCAGGTCATCACTGTCACTAGGTCTTCTAGGAAAAGAACTCGCATAAACCACCAAAGGCACCAGTAGTCTACTCGCTGAATGGTGTTGCTCTGGACTTGGTGACACCCACCAAGTACCTGGGCATCACCATCACACGGGACCTGAAGTGGAATCAGCCCATCGCCGGCACTTGCCAGAAAGCTAACAACACCCTTGCTTTCCTCAAGAGAAATCTGAAGATTAACTCTCCTGCAATAAAGACCCTGGCATCAAGGCCCTCGTTCGTCCATTAATGGAGTACGGAAGTGCAGTGTGGGACCCTTCTGCCCAAAGATCCATTGACCAGTTGGAAATGGTCCAAAGACGCGCCGCCAGATTTGTCCTTTATCGCTAGTACCATAACACATCAAGCATTGGAGAAATGATAAGTCAACTGGGATGGCCTTCTCTGCAGACCCGTAGAGAGCACTCCAGACTAGCCCTCTTCTACAAAATCCACAATGAGACTGTGGATTTTGACCGAACAAACCACATCACTCCTGTGACAAGACCATCAAGGACAGTCCACGCTGATGGGTACCAGCTCCCCAGGTCCAGAACTGAACAACACAGACAGTCATTCTTCCCGAGGACCTTGCATGCATGGAACTCTCTACCGATAGACGTAGTCTAGTAAAGGCTTCATCGGTAGAAGCATTTCTTCAACTACTGACGAAATGCAGTGGCTAAACCCAGAACCAGAATAGGAGATTTTTACTTGCACCTTATGTAAATAAGACACTCAGCACTTCACGTCTTTTGTGACACACACACCCCTTTCATCTGCAAGAATCTTCAGGAGTGAAGGAGGCAGATTATGACAAAGAAGAAAAAGAAGAGGGGGCCCTCTATCACTTTAATTCGAAACAGCTGGAGCGTATCGGCCAATCAGAGCGCGTAAACTTATTGTACAGCGCGGAATACTAATAGTTCTACGTGGTGAGTATTGCCTCAGCGCACTCTAAACTAAACCCCGCACATGGTATTATTTTGATGAAAAATGCAAGGAAAAAATAAAGGAATCCGTCGCTTGTAAACAAAATAAGACGCCATTGTATTTTCAGCTGCATACACCGCGATAAGTTCGGCGTTTCAAGAGGGAGCAAATGCCGTCCATGCTATCATTCCGGGGGTTTTTGTCTCGCCTGCGTAGCAAAAAGTGAGACATAGGCGCCGCTTTTCCAGTGGCGGCGGCGGCGGCGGTGGCGTCAACATCAAAACATAACCTAAGGTTAAGTTTTTGAATTGTTAATATAATTTTGAAAGTATAAGGTCCTATTAAATGAAACTTGGACTAAAGGGTTATCAAGTATCCCCAATCATGTGAGGAAAATTTCAGGTCACAAAGTCAAGGTCAAAGGTCATTTCAGGTCAACAAACTTAGACTATGTTGTGGCATCATCATCAAAAACTTAACCTGAGGTTAAGTTTTTGAATTTGTAATATAATTTTGAAAGTATAAGTTCTTATTCAATGAAACTTAGACTAAAGGGTTATCAAGTATCCCCAATCATGTGAGTAGAATTTCAGCCCACTAGGTCAAGGTCAAAGGTCATTTCAGGTCAACAAACTTAACTATGTTGTGGCATCAGGCTAAGATTTTTTAATTGTTATCATAATTTTGAAAGTATACATTCCTATTCCATGAAACTTGAACATAAGGGTTATCAAGTATCACCAATCATGTTATTAGTCTTTTAGGTGACAAAGTAAAGGTCAAATGTCATTTCAGGTCTGGAAACTTAGACTTTGTTGTGGCATCAACATCAAGATTTTGAAATTTTAGCATAATTTCAAAAGTGTTTGTTCAAATTCCATGAAACTTGTACCCAAGGGCTATCAAGTATCACAAATCATGTGACACAAATTCCAGGTCACAAAGTCAAGGTCAAAGGTCATTTTAGGTCAGTAGACTTGGATTATGTTCTCAAAATTTAATATGAGAATTAATAAATAAATTGTTGTTATTTGTTCATATTTCATGAAAGTAAATATTCGAATCATTGGAGTACTTTCCATGAATATTCTAATAGTAATTTTAGTATTCGATCCCAGGCCTAGTATGTACATGATCAGTTACAGCTAGGTGACAATATTGATGTTTCAATAATATATATTGGAGTATATCTCATAATAATGTTCTTAACTGAGGTTATTCATGTAACATCTCGATTCAGAAAGTCCAACCAATTACCATCTGTCGAAATTGCTAATGTTCCCATACAACCTGTCAAAAGTGCACGTAACCTTGGTGTCATCTTTGAAAATGATCTTAGGATGGATGATTATATTAAAAATATTTGTCGCTCAGCTTCATATGCCTTGTATAAGATAGGTCGTATTAGAAATTTTCTTGATCAAAAATCTACTGAAACGCTTGTACACGCATTTATTACATGCCGTCTTGATCAATGTAATAGCCTTCTTTATGGCCTTCCGTACTCGCACATAGCAAAACTCCAGAGAATCCAAAACTCTGCTGCCAGGCTTGTAACACACACACGTTCTTGTGAACACATAACTCCTGTACTCTGTAAATTGCATTGGTTGCCGGTGACGTACCGCATTATGTACAAAATATTGGTTTTAACTTTTAAATGCATTCATGAATTGGCACCAATTTATCTGCAAGAACTAATCCATGAATACAAACCCTCACGTAATCTTCGGTCATCTTCTCAATTAAACCTCATGTCTACTTCTGTATCAACACTTTCTTATGGCCATCGCTCTTTTTCCAAAGCTTCTGCTGAACTTTGGAACAAGCTACCTTCAAATGTAAAAACTGTCAAACTATTAACCAATTCAAAACTTCTCTCAAGACACATTTATTCAAAATTGCTTTTAATGATTAACTTACTCTGTTCACATTGATGTGTATTTCATATGTATTGTAATTTGTAGGTTTATTTGCACTTTTATGTTTTGTTTAATATGTAATTGTTTATCAGTCTATTCTGTGTGTTATAGCGCTTAGAGACTTCGGTGGTAAGCGCTTTATAAGAGACGTTGTTATTATTATTATTATTATTATGCTAATGAGACGTGATGTGATGTAGATGGGCTTTATATACCTTCCAATTGTTTTTACACAAAATGCTGAAAAATCCTCTTTACTTAAAAACTTTATTAGATAACTTTATTTGTAAATTACTGACAAGCATTGAAACATTTATAGTCCTACCCATACACTAAATCTCAATGTATTGTATTCTTATGATACAGTAAATAATTATTCTGATGATTCATAATCAATATTCACTTCAAAATGCTTATTATATTCAGAGGATTTCATTTTCGGGGGTCTGCAAATGGGCCACCCTGCCTATAAAAATAATGTCCCAACCTCAATTTTCATCATATCGAATTGCGTAATGCTGAATTGCGTAATGCAGGCGAGACCGCCAAGAGCGTTTCACTTGTTAAATTTGAAAGTGTGGTTTCTTTTATTGTTCATTAACCCCTATCCTGCAAATTTACAAATAAAAGAATTTACAGTATACATGGAGTTATCAGAATCGGTTTCATATCCCTTTTTGAATGGTGTAAAATCCCACCACATTTATATATACACTAAACTCATTGGCCCGAATTCACAAAGGAGGTTTAAATTTAACCCATGGTTTAAACCCTCATTTACATAACCCATGGTTTAAAATAAGCGCATAATAAACGCGACACAAGTCAGAGGTCCAATATTAGACGCGCAAGGCAAGGTACGCTTAATTTGCGCTTATTTTAAACCATGGGTTATGTAAATGAGGGTTTAAACCATGGGTTAAATTTAAACCTCCTTTGTGAATTCGGGCCATTATAATTTGAGAAATAATAGCATTGCAATTATGGTCATTCTTTATGGGATGGGATGTCGTCTGCTTGGGCAGGATTGGTTCATATTGTGACGGCATTAAAACATCGTTATTTTTCTGGCGAATCTCTCGCATATCCCAGATGCTATGGAGGTGGTTTTATTTGTATTTTTATAAATCCCCCGATTTGTAGCTGACCTAAAACTTGTACGATGGCCATCTGTTAGCTTACCAGTTTCTAGTGATACGTTGTTTGCCATAATTGTGATTTTCTTTGAACAGGCACTTTAACGTTAGACCCTCCAGTATACATAAAATGTGTAACTCTGAACCTATATTTTTTTAATCAATAACAAAATCTGAACAAAGTGCTTTATCTTTTAGAAAATTAAAGCCTGGATACAAATGCTGGATCAGCCTCAATCTATTCTGTAGACCTAATTCAGCACCATAGTTTCTTTACTCACTTTCTATTCAATTTTTACACTTTTCTTGTTTATTTCAGTTTGCAAAGAGGAGCAGGAGTCCCTTGTTAAAATGTTCAAAGAGCTCACCAAAGAGAACACTGGCTCTGTCGTCAGAGAAGACAGACTAGATAGAACACAGTTCAGGGAAGTGCTTCACTCAATTTTCAAGATGACAGACGATGTCATAATGGACAGAGGTCAGTTACATATTGTATACTGCTTGAACCATTTCAGGACAGGATTTATTTTAGGGCTAAATTGACAACACATTCTTCTTCAAATTGGCAACAATTATATTATTCTTTAAGGCAAAATAATTTTTTCTTCATGTTCAGCGTCTGTGCCCGCTTTCTTTTTTGAAGCCACCTGCTTTAAAAAAATTGCTGAAATTATCTCTTTTTGGAAAAAAAAAAAAAAAAGCTGGTTGCCATCTTGTACAAATGTGCCGAGTGGCCCTTTTGAAGAAGAAAAAGAAAGAAGGCAGGACGCTAAATACATTTTTTGTATATTTATAGAATAATAATAATGATAATAATCTCTCAACGTGTTGCCAATTTGGTCTGTATAATGTATGTAATAGTGGAAATTATACCTGATTTAATTATCTCAATAATGGAGTTTATATAATTTTGAGCCTCATGTTAATTGTAATACACTAAAATTGCAGGTTTCTTTCTTTCTATGATAAATTATATCCTCATGACCTCAGCTACATGAACAAATCTTAATGTCTTTGATCTTTTTTTTTTTTTAAATCTAATTAATTAGATATTTTTTTCTCTCAATAAATTGAGATTTTCCTCCAACCCTGATCATTACTGAATAGGGGTATGTCTTTGTTGTCATCTGTTTTGTGCATTATCAACCTAAATCTCTTGAACTTGTAATGTCATTATCTTTTTGTATTAATTGCTCTGTATCTTTGACATAAACTGTACACTGCAATTGCCCGATATTATTCTGAAGCATCATTTTGTATGTATACTTTTTGTTTACAGTCCTCAGAGCATTTGATAAGGACAATGATTCCTACATTAACCTGTACGAATGGATGACAGGTCTGTCTGTCTTTCTGAAAGGAAGTCTTGAAGAGAAAATTCAATGTGAGTACCAATTAAGGCATTAAAGTGAAACTTCCGGGCAATTCAACTTGGGCAGTATCGGTTCTACAAGAAATGCTCTAATAACAATTACTAACAATTACAAACAATTACTAAATGGTCACTTTCTAAAACCAGCCAAATTCTTAACTTAAACCTGGACCAAACATGATAAACTTTATAACCCTAAACCTAACCCTTACTGTATATCTTTGAAAAAATAATTCCGGAGCAAATGCATTGCTGGAGCATGTTTTCGCTTGACACAGTTTTTGCTATATACTTTCAAGTGGCTTTAATTACCATAGAGTATTATGACTTGTACACATGTACATAATTAGCTATGTAAATGTGTATAACCCCTTCATTTCATGGAAATACAGTCAAACCTGCTAAAGTGACCACCTGTCTACAAAGACCAAATTTTTTGTTTCCCTTGAAAATGGTTTCTCATTGAAACATGTACTAAAGGAACCTGTACATATAAAGACCACCTGCCTATAAAGACCACTTTTCTTGTCTCCCTTGGGTGGTCTTTATAGACAGGTTTCACTGTAACTATAATCAACTAAGATATGTGATCAAAATGTTGAAAGATACCTATGAAAATATAGTAGTTACCCTACTTGTCTGTCTTTGTCATAAGCTACGGTCACAAACGTTCGTACGAACGATTATTTCGTACGAATCCCCGTTTTTCCATTGTCTTCCCGAATTTCCATTGTCTGAAAATCGTTCGTACGGCATACGTAGCAGTTCGTAATGGCATTTGTGACCGAGGCTAAAGGAAAAGTTGGCAGGGATGTGTAAAGCTTTCACAAAGTTGAGTCAAATATTTTCAAATCCGGTGTACATTAACTTCCAATTCTAATGTGTGTAATGATTTTGATCATTCTTTTTATCATTGCTATGGTGAAGTTTGCTTTAAGGTGTATGATCTGAATAGTGATGGCTTCATTTCAAGAGAGGAAATGTTTCATCTTCTAAAGACATCGATGGTGAAGCAACCCACTGAGGAAGACCCAGAGGAAGGCATCAAGGACTTGGTAGAGATCATCATCAAGAAAATGGTAGGTTTAATTTAACCCTAATATGACTTGCCACTACAAAACAATCAAAAGTCGCATTTCAAAGAATCAATGATTTACTAGAAATGATGTTTGTATGAAAATATACCAGTTATACTTATCAAGGGGAAGCAGATCATTAGCAAAATGATTCTGATTTTCTTTTTGCTACCATTATTGTTTTAATGTTCATTATGTTTAATGACACTCTACTACTGCACATAGTAATATACTTTTCTGACACCAGAGCAATTCAAACCAACTTGGACGAGATATGAACTGATTAGATATTGGGCAGAAAAGGTTATAGGTCAGAGGGTCTTAAAAGTGTTGAAAAATGCCTGAAAATAACTTGTTTTTACAATAACGTATTGAAGCAATATTGAAGCTTACATGTATGTCTCTTCATACAAGTACCCGTACAACATAATGAGAGTGTGTGTAACATTGATTCTGCTTTTATATTTGCTACCATTACTGTTCAATATGTTAAATACACTCCACTTTTGCACATAGCAACTATTAGGTACCGGTATATAGTTTTCTTTATACACCAGAGCAATGAAAAAGTTACATACTGGTATATTATTATCTTCCTGATATGTTTCCTCAATCTGTGTAGGATCTTGACCACGATGGAAAGTTGTCCTTCAAGGATTTCTGTGACTCTGTAAATGTTGAGCCGCTACTTTTGGAGTGCTTTGGGACATGTTTACCGGAGCAGAGGGTGAGTTCTGAGTTTAACAATAAAACAGTGTCAATTTGACCAATCAGAATATTATTAGTGGAGTCAGTACACCCTGTAGATAATAGATGTTTACATACATTCCCCTCCTATTTATTTTCAGTTCCATTTAATGTACCAAGAATACAGTAGATGAATTACCAAGGCCCCTAAAACATTGCCCCCTTTCTCTCTCTATAGATAAAGTGTGGTGTATTTATGAAGTTGTACTTCGAAACTTTGATGTGCCTTTCAAACACTTTCTACATTTATAGAAGTACATTTAGTCTGTGATTGCATGACGTACTGATTTTGAATGCACAGTAATCAATATCTGACCATACTAGAAATGAATAGGTTTGCACAGATCTTAGTTTCAAAATGATTGAAGCATTTGTAAATCCATTGACAAAGAAATTTATGTTTTCTGTAGGTTTCCATGGTGAGTGAGTATTCATGTTTGAAGGCTTTCAGTAACGCCATGTGGTAGCCTTTGATAAGGCTTTTGATATATTCTTTTGTTGAAAGAACACACTTATGTGGCATTTAGAGGAATTATGATAGAAATAAGGGAAAGGGAAAGAAAAAGAAAGAGGAATGAAGTTAAAATAAAAAAAATTAATACACAAAAGGCCTCAAAAATGAGGTTAAGTGGAAAGACTTAATGGAAAGGTAAAGGAGTGATCAAGATTGAGTGGGTTTTGAGCAGATCACAGCAGTTGAGTGTATAGTTCTTAAAAGAACTGTTGGTATTCCTGTGTAAAGTAGTTCTTCTGAAAGGGAATTTACAGACTAGAGTATTCTTACTTGAAATGGAGTCTCCTGATGTTGAATAGAGTATACTGTTCAAACGCGCCGAGACAGATATACTCCTTTTCATGAAAGGAGACTTTAATTTTGAATTCTCTTTCAAAACTACTCCACAGAGGAATACCAACAGTTCCTTTCAAAACTGCACTTTTCAACTTCAGTGATCTTATCACAACCTCAAATGCAATTACTCCTGCTTTCCTTTCCTTTTCCTCTTTAGATTATTTTTGGTGTGTATAAGACATAAAAAAAAAACAAGAACAAATATATGGTGTTGTGTAAGAGTTCAATTAAAAATTACTTTATACCATCATCACCGCTCTCCTTTTCATTTACTTTTTTTCTTGATTCCTCTAGACACCTCTTAAGTGGGTAATTTTGACAAAATAATTCATCAACAGCCATTTCAGTAAGGCCACTACATTGTTTTATTGAAAGCCTTCAATCATGAATGTTAGAAAAGTATTCATCAATCATCAAAATACAAAAAAGACAAAAACAAATTATGAATTTTGGACAGAAATAGAGCCATCTTTAACTGTAATGTCCATTCACATATTATTCTGAATTTTCTGACGTGTTGCAGGTGTTTCCACTACATAAGAATTGCCTATGGCAAGTAAAGCCCAGAATATGATGTTTAATTTTCATTTCCAATAATTGATTCTAACAAAATTGACTCTTTTTCACCTTTGTCTTACCCTGCTCCCTTGAATCTTGTTAAATATGCATACACCTGTAGACTTGTAACCATTTCTTGGGGGAATGCAAGAGACGGATGTTGGAGGATCTGCTATTCCCAGAGTCAGTAAAATGATTTCTCTTTCTTACTATCATCCTGCTTACACAATTTTTTTCATGGAGCTTGTCACATTCATGTATCCTTGTCGTGCGTTCATGTCTTAACTTTGCTTTGGGTAGTTTTGGTGAAAGGTTTGTCATGGCTCTTTTGTCCTGGTTGACCATTCGGATTAAAGGGAAATCCAACCTTGATAGCAAGCTACTCTAGAAGAGCGCAGAAAATTCGAGAAGTAGCTAGACTGGTGAAAGTTTGAATGAAATCGGACACAGAATATGAGAAAGTTATGAATATATTGAAAGTTGTAATCACTATAGGTATGGGCTCATCAAATTGACTGAATCATTAATGTCTATGTGAAGTAGTGGCGGACAACTTTCGCATTTGTTCCAACACACAAAATGACCAAAGTTTCAATTAGGGTCTATACTCTTGAGAGGGCCTATAATAATATGCTATTCATAAAATACATTTTGAGTAGTGCTGTGCCTTAATGGAGAATTAGGCAGGTACTTAAAAGAAAAACAGAAAGTAATGATATTTTTTAACAAGACTGACAGGAAAGTTGTCCTTGTCTATGTCACAATCCACAATTTGCTATATAATAGTGATCTCATATTTCAAACATTCATAATTCTCTTATTATTGGTTCGATTTCATTCAAACTTTCATCATTCTGTTAAAGTTATTTTTCTGCTTTCATACAAAAGAACTCATTACAAGGGTTGGATTGCCCTTCAAAGGCATTTTAAATTTTGCTCATAATCTAAAATGGTATTTTCTAAATTTATGAGTGCTGCATGCATGTATTCAAACGTGTGCCAACTCCTCCTTTGATAAAAGTAAAGATAATTATGATTAAAAATTGAAGTCGCAAACGCATTCCTTGGTACACGATTTAGCTTTCGTGGAGACAGCATATAGTACCCTCCGTTCATGTAATATGTAGTCATGTACAATGACCACTATACTGTACATACATGTACATGTATACTGCATGTGCATTAATTGACCACTTTTTTTGTGTTCTTTGAAACTTTCAGATCGAGCTGCCCATTAATCATTGTAGAATAGAATATAAAGAATTCATATACATGTACATAATTCATATACAAAAGGTTTAGTTAATTAGCTTGTTAAGCATTAATCTCAACTAGCAAAACCACCCAGTTATACATTTGGAAGCAGATAAAGACACAAAACAAAGTTTGTAATCAGTCACAAAAGTCATCAACAAAACAAAATGCCTGATATTTCGGCTTTTGCTCCGATGGTATCCCATATTAGAGCCTTCCAAATGCTGTGCATTTGTACAAAATTTGATTTGTTGACAAAATGTAACCACTAGGCGGCACAAAATCGTATTTTGTGCTGCGGTAACCTTTTTTTTCTTCTTCAAAATTGCCTTATTTATACACACACACACATACAAAAGAAAGAAAAAAACGGGCCTTAATACATAATTTTCCTCTCTCATATCACTACAATTAAGCATTAATTCATTTATTTGTTTGATAGAGATTTGGAAGTGGTTGCATCATTGAACATATATTCATTCTGGTTACTATAGTAACCCCATCACAGGCATCATTCATGCACACATGTTTCATTTTCATGAGGAAGTTTCAATGCGTCTATATCTCATGTTTTGCTTGCCACGGCCTTGATACTTTATTTTTTCACCCAAGGCACTTTGCACTATAAAGGGAAATCTTCATTTTTTTTTTTACAGTAAATTGCTGTGAAGGATAAGAGCAATGAGAGAAACAGAAGATATTTGTTTTTAATTCTTTACATCACTAAAGATGGGAATTTGAATTAATAAATTTGCATGAATGGTTCATTCTTTTCCTGTTCAATGACTATGTTGCGCATACCTATACAAAATACTCAATATTTCAGGGTTTATAGAGAATTTCATTTGACCACCTACATTTACCATGAAAGTAAAAACCAATGCATATAGAAGGGATAACTTTCTAAAGGTTTGCAATTGTCTGATCTTTTCCACAGCAGGTCAAGCTTTAGATAGAACAACATACATGTATCAATTTGCATTAGAAATACAATCAAATTGTTTTATGACTCTTGTAAATGAGTTGCATAAAGAATGAGTAAAATCTCAAATATTCATATTTATTCCCTGTACCTGTGCTGCTATATTGCCCAACAATGTAGCCTGGGTGTATACAAGCTTCAATCCCAGTTGTTTAATCTTTTCATAGGTTTCATATTCAGATTATAAGCATGACAGAATAGTACCGGTAAACAACATTGTTTAGAAATACCTTTAAACTCTCTTTCTTTCAAGGGCATTTGGGTTTTACATGTACCTGTAGAAAATTGTTGCCCACCATGCTTTTTTGTTTGGTTTCAGACTTGCATCAATAACTCTATCTGTGCTTGCCATGCATTAGTTGTAGTTGCTTAAGATTTCTGTTTAATTAGAAAAAACAATGTGAGCAAACTAGAGAAGAATATACCAGTATTCTGCCAATTATGATTATAGCCTTATTGACTTTTTCTTTTTAGAAAAGGCTGGTATGTCCGATTTAACCCATCTCATCAGCTTTATACCCATTTAGTGTTTTTCACAATTTTAAAATTTATTATTCTTTCAGCTAACAACATATGATGATAAAAGTCACTAATTACCAGTTTAATTTCTCATTGTCTAATTGCCATTAAATGAAAATGAAACCCAACAAACTTTAGCTTGATATATAGCCTTATTAAAATTTTGAGCCAGTTACAAATATCTTGAAATTACTTCTATTTACTTAGCAAAAAAGAAATTCTCCAAAGATATTTTCAACTGGCTTACAATTTTTAATAAGGCTATTATAAGCTAAACTTACCGGTAGTTGGGTTTCATTTTCATTTAAGAACAATTTAAGCTTACAACTTATGTAGCTTTACTGCAGTTAGTGTATTCAAGTAATGTTGCTCAAACTTATTCATGTGGACTGTCTTTACAAATGTAATCTAACTTTTAAAATGTTTATTTGTGCGATTTATTTGAGTTTTGGGTTGATGAAGGGACCCCATACACTGTGGCATTTTGGTATGGCTTGTGTACAGGAGTGTTTTTTTTTCTTTCATATTCTTTGTAATGGGATTGTGTGTTCTATTTGGCGGATTGCTGTTTGGTTCTTCATTACTAAAAATGAAAGTACATGTATAATGCATGCAGTCTTCATGTTATGGTAAAGAGGAGGAAATAATTGTACTCTTAAATTTGCTGAATGTATATACATGTAACACATACAAATTTGCATATTATAGAAGTGATATTCAATTTGTGCAGGTTATTTGTTGTAAATTTTAACTTTTTATTGCTTCGTGATACCGGTAGGCTATGTCATGGTTTATTATTATACAATGTACGATTCGATTGCTTCCAATTAGCCGTTTCCCACTCATACTTTTTCTTCACGGTCATATGATGAACATACATATACATGTAGGTGATGGCATATTAGAGATGTTTCAATTTGATTCATCTTGTTTTTTCATTATTCAGTCAAGTGTGGTACATGTGCTTTGAATTATTAAGACTGTTGAAAGTGAAATGTTGATTGTAGTGCATTTAGAGCAATGCATTAAACAAAAATCATAGCTATGTCTGATTTTACAGGTAATTATAATCTGATCATAATGTGGAGAAAATGGCCCTTACACATATAAAAACTGTTCAAAAGCAACTCAATATGAATCTCAACTCAATATTAAGTTGAGAACATATTGTAAACCTTCCTCAATAGATTAGCAATCGTGATGATGATGATGATTGTAGATGGTGATCGAGTGTACATTAATTGTCTGACTTAATGTCCATTGATGTATATGGTTTAATAGAATGCACCTCACATTTTCTTTTCTTGGTATTAAAGGCCTGTAATACCACATAAGGGCCATCGAAATACAAAGGGTGGTTGCTCTTCTGATGACGAATCTGACAGCGAGGATGACATCATGCGAATTCGGGAGATCCTTGCTGTACTGATAGGATGTAGAAAGAAATACAGCATCCACTCTCACTCCCACTCCCAAGGGAGTGCAATGTCTGGTGGGAAAAACAATCTTGTTCTTCTTTTTGCTGGCATTTTAACTGGCTTATGAATGGCTTATTGGACTGTTTATGCATCCCGGAAATCTTGCAATCGGTTATCTGCAATTGGTTATCTTTTTGCTGGCATATTAACTTTATAAATCTGAATGGCTTATTGGACTCTTTCTGCATCCTGGAAACCAGGGGGGTGTTTCATAAAGATGTTCGTAAATTTACGCATGACTTTACGAATGACTTGAATATGAAGAGCTAAATGGGATTCTCAAATCCTTGTAATTGCATAAGCTAAAGTTGAATTATGCAGATGTAGATTAACCTTATCATTTTTATCAAAACATTTTAAATGCAAAGTATATTTTTGGCTACAATTTAATTGAGATTATGGGAAATACAGTCACAATTTGTTAAAATGTCAGGAAAAACTTTTGGCATCCCATTTGGCTCTTCATATTCAAATCATTTGTAAAGTCATTCGTAACTTTGCGCACAGCTTTATGAAACACCCCCTGGAAATCTTGCAATTGATTATCTGCTTCATAATATTTATTTGGAGACATCTGTATTTATTTAATTGCCTTAATATTTTTTGCTTGTGATCGTGCTTAAAATTTAATTCCTTTTTTATTTGATAATGATTCAATGGTCATCTAAAAGAAGCTAGTCTTGAGGACTTTCATTTGTTCTTATTTTACAATATTTCTGAATTAATGCCTAGATTTATGAGCTGTGTATCATGGTTGCTTTTATTTTGATTTATTCTAAATAGCAAAAAACTCACATTTACTTGATTGTATTCCACTCTTTTTTTTTTCTCTTTTGTTCATTTTAATTTGCCTGAATTAATTTGCAACCAACCTTGTCAAAAGAATAAGTGATGTAACTGCCAACCTCACTCAAATAATATGCAAGTTATAGGTTGTCAAGCTAATGTACTTTTCATCTGATGGACTTTTGGAATATATCATAACATAGGTTCTAATTTATGATGAGAAATATTCGAATACTAGTGTTGGCATTCAAAATGTATCATGCTGCATAGATTTAAAGCCCCACTGTACTACTTGAAGCTACTTGCTCCCTCTATATAGAAAACAATACCTAAGCGGTGCCCGTTGGTCCCCCATGATCCTTTTTTTCTTTATGTTAATTGACAGCTGAGTTGGTGAGATAACCACCTGTTAGTGACCACGCTAATCCCTCTAGTCCCTCCTGGCCAAACTAGTGCAGAGGGGCTTTAACAAAAAAGGAGCAATTTACCCCCTTAGACCCCATGCTTTCCCCTCTTTCCCCATATTTTCCTCTCTAATATATCCATAAGTCATAAATACTGGCTATTAATCCAATTTAACCAGATTCTCTGCAGTGTGAACAGTACAATGTACCTTTTTGGTCTGTTTTGAGAATGCTAGAAGATTTATTCCATTCTCAAGGGTAATGTTTCCATTTTGTCGTCTTCTTTTTTTTGCATTCTCTCTAGGGGCTCCATCTAATCAAGAGTTTTGGTTGATTTTTTCTTCTTCTTCTTTCTTCTTTTTCTTCTTTCTGGCTTGCATTAAACAATCGGGTCGCAGCGTGCTGGCAAAAAATAAATAGCCACCAATTTTTTGTATGGTGTCTTCGAGTAGGATGTATCAGGGAAAAATAAAAAATGTGTCCCTTCAGGATTATTTTGCTGATTTCAGGCTATCAGATACTCATATAAAGATTTAAAGGGGAAGTCTACCCTGATAAGTTAGCAGGTATTAATGGAAAAAAAAAAAATCTAATTATGAACCACTCATCAATCCCAAGAAACTCTGAGTAACCCCTATGTGTCAAGAACACAAGAGTATGGCATCCTCAGATTTTCAAAAGGAACAATTTTTATTTTATTTTATTTTTATTTTTTAAAGCCCCATTGCACTACTTGTAGCTACTTGCGCCCTCTATATAGCAAACAATGCCTAAGCAGTACCCGTTGGTCCCCCATGATCCCCTTTTTCTTATGTTAATTGAGAGCTGAGTTGATGAGATAACTACCTGTCAGTGACCATGCTGGGAGGTCTAATCCCTCCTGGCCAAACTAGTGCAGACAGGCTTTAAATTATTACCTTTATTTGAAGCTAGCAACTTTGCATGAATTGTTATATTCCTTGCTTCTGTTGCAATGCTGCTGATGCAATGTGCTGCTGCTGCATGTGTCATATGATTATCAATTATGCTGAATAAGCAGTTTTGTTGTGTACGAAATGCCAAGGAATAAATTGTAAAATTCATGTATGTACCGATTTGCAAACTATAAAACTATTATCAAGTTTGCCTTTAGACATTTTTTGTTTGTTGTTTTTGTTTTTGACAAGTCATATTGACAAGTCATATAGGTTTTCTAGTGTCTGATTCTATATGTACACATACCGTTTTTCTGTACGATATAATGTAAATGAAATTTCCTATAATGTGATATCAGTACTGAAACGTTAATCAGTTTTGCTTTTCAGATAATATAAGAATGAGCTTCAAGTCGTGCCAGTTGTTGAATACTGCCTTGTAGGGAAAGGCTTTTTACAACAATGACAAGAATCACTATGATAATTGGAATAATAGTATGTTAATGTTCATCTTTTGGATAAAGAGGCAAGTTTTCAAAATCCACCTACAACAGTATATCTTTTTAAAGTGAACAAATCTTTGTTCATTATTTTGGTTAAAAAGTGTTAAATCAAATTTCACGTCTGTTTGGCATTATTTTCATTTGCCAAAGAGTCAAAATGAAATTAAGCTCACCTTTACATTATTTCAACTAAATAATATATATATTTTTTTAACTGTCACCCGGGCACATACCAAATAATGAACAAAGATTTGTTTATTTTGAAAATACTGTATATACTGTTCTACTTGAATCTTACTGTGTAAGCCCTGATAGGAGTTGCAAAACAAACAAACAAACAACCAAAACCAAGTATGTAGATTATACAACAGAAACATATGGTGATCTTATACTCAACTTAAGAAAAGAAAATTAGAAAAATATTGAAGTAAGAAAGAAAAAACTGCCTACATCACACGAGACCAACAGCCCACTAGACCAATAATTGTCATTCTCGTGGGTTTTTAATTCTTACAGGTTTTTAATTCTTACAACTTTTTATTTAGGTTCACTTGACCTACGGCCTAGCTTCTAGCCAATTTTTAAAGGGTTCACTAGACCAACAGCAGACAATACCAACATTTCTTATCTCCCTTTACAAATGTAC
The DNA here is from genome assembly GCA_037976565.1 of Mesocentrotus franciscanus. Taxonomy (NCBI): domain Eukaryota; kingdom Metazoa; phylum Echinodermata; class Echinoidea; order Camarodonta; family Strongylocentrotidae; genus Mesocentrotus; species Mesocentrotus franciscanus. The sequence continues at coordinate 4,208,478 of CP137683.1, forward strand.
TTCTCTGTTTTCTTGTTAGTCTAGTGGGCTGTCGGTCTTGTGGGCTTTTTAGAACTTTCTTCTCTTCTATGTTTTCTTATGTATTTCTTTGTTGTCGGTTTCATGGGCTGTCAGCCTAGTGGGCTGTTGGTAGAGTTGTGTGCTGTCGGTCTAGTGAATTGTTAGGAAATATCGGTCTCATTGGATCTCTGTCTACTGGGATGACTCCAGCCCTCCCCCAATAATAGAATGATAATAACAATAATGACATTTTTAATAGAGACATAAATAACATTTAAAAAGTATTGACTGCAGCTTAGGATATGGTGTATCTTGCTGTTCATCTACCTTCAAACAATTAAGGCAATGGCAAGTTTTGGGGAAATTAAAACTTTCAAAGTGTATGTTTGAGTTTAAATTTTGATTCAGTTCTAATCATGATTTTGCCATACTCAGGTAGCTAGAGTGAGTGAACGTGACTGTGTGCTTTCTGTCTTTGTTGTGAATGGAGAAAAAAATGAACGCCTGATAATGGATCAAACGATAGTGAATATGATAATAGAAAACGATTTCTTTCAACTCATTGGTACTGATGATTAACTATTTCTGTCATTCTTTTGTCCTCCTTTCTCAATCTGCAGGTAATTGACTCGTTCATGGCAATGTTTGCGGTACCAACACCCTAGCCTGATCCGTCCAAGATCATCATATTCATCCCTTAATAAAATAGTTCCTTAAAATGGGCAATATCTTAAATATATATTTTTATGTTATATGGACCGAGTTTGGGTTGAAAGAAATGATAAGTGCACTTGAAATCATATAGCTTTCATGACATACATTATTTATTTAGTAAGGGTCATTAAAAATATATATATACATGTATTTTTAATATTATTTGGTTTTGGAAATATGTACCATCAAAGTCTGTTCATACAGTGGTTAACATGACTTTGAAGACATGATCAACAGTGATGTTCTTATCAAATTACATCAGTCTCTCTCACAGAATATCATTTACATATATTTGCTAATGGATGTATTTAAAAGTAAGTTCCCTTCTTTCTTGTGAATGCATGTATTTCAGGTACTGAGAGGATTAGGTTTGCTTTAAATATATGTAGTATTCGTACACGTAGGTTTAATATTAATTTTGTTGTTGTTGATGATTTTTTTTGTATTTCTTCTTTTTTTACTTTCTTAATTTCAAGAAAAGTATTTAAATTCCCCATCATTTTGATGTATTTTTCTGGTTTGTCTTATCTCTTATGAAGAACTTGGCCATTCATTTTTCTTCAATTTCAATCTTAAAACATTGGATTTGTGATAATGTAGTCCTACAGAGCCATTGTAGATAGCAGTTTTGTAACTGACATTGCTACCTAGTAAAAATAAAACCAGAAATAAATAAATAATTAAATAAATAAATATGAAAGCACTAATTATATGTACAGTAGAACTGTAGTACATGTATTCATCAAGGATACTAATGGATGAAGTGATGGTCAGTAAATTAGAATTTAAAAAAAAATGATGTGAATTTTTTTAGAGGTACGTACAAGTATGACCAATAAATAACTTTTGGCAAGTGTCCCAATAACCTACCGCAATTACCAAAAATACTCTCCAACAAAATGGTCCAATCTTCATGGAATTGTTTTAATTCCTGATCACCTTTAATAAATCTAGATAAGCTCTCTGATATTTCTTTTGGAGGTACTCGTTGTTCACAAACTTTTACTGCGAGGCTTACTAGAGGGCTGTCATACACTGATGCATAATGATTTACACAACATTTAACTTTTGAGATAAGCTTTAACTACCTTTAAAATCAGGTAAAAAAAACGATCTAGTCAATTCATTTGTTCTTTCCTTCCTAGCTCTTTCAATGTTTACCCACTCTGTTGTCAGAGGTTGGTAAATGTCAACCATTGTGGCACACCTATGGCTTTATATTTGCTGATAAATCAGATTTTACATGCCTGTATGGCACACATCATTAATAATATGGAGGTATTTATATGCTTGTAAATTCAAACTGTACAAGAAAATTATGAAGTACAGTGTGTATCAAAAAAACATATAACCAGCTTTGATAGCTTATGATTAAAAAGTCATAATCATTGTGACCTTGACATATATTTCATGGTAAAGTATAACTTGTAAAGAATAACTTTTGGTAGATGCCTAGAATGTGTTTCAGACCATATTAATGTGTTACTGTTAAAGTTTAATTAATGCTTCAGTGCTTCATTGATTAAAGTGATCCAATGTATAAAAGCTTTCCAAGGACCTAGGTTCAATCCACAGGATAACCCTAAATTAATTTTAACAGCCTACTACATGTAACTTCTTGTCTCACGATATCTGAGATTTCTCTGCTTGTCCATTGCACCATTTACATGCATAAGGTGTGTAAAGTGCATAAGGTATTTGTCTTGAACAGCACATGAAAACTGAAAGATTTACTAACCTCACATATTCAGTAAATGCAAGAAAGATCACATGTTCATATCTACCAGAGATAGTGACAGTAGACTGTCATGAAAAAAGATAGAATCCCAAGTAAACTTTATCCATTTTTGAATGACTCGATGACAAGACTTACCTTATAAACAAGGGATGCGAGAAGCCAATGTGTGCCATAATACCAAAGAAATTATCGAAACTTAACTTGTGCTTGTAAATTAGCCTTTTCCTGATTCTGAGTTGACATTGTCACATATTCAAATTCACAAAATCAATGCTAATAAGTCAGCAAATCTTTTCAGACTGAAATTACAGTGCATAAGGGCATTTAATTGACCCACATTCATTGCTTCAGCCCAAACTTGGTACAAGAAGATTTTGACAATACTTTTTTAAAAGGCTGCTGCTCAGTCGTCCCTGGCAGCAGAGTCATTAGACCGAATGTTAATTACTCTTTAAAATGAAATATAATTCAAGGTCACACTGGGCCAGTTGCACAAAACTTACCATTGATGGTAACTTTGCCATCAATGGTAACTACCATGGAAACCTTGATTTTGATTGGCTGTTGAGCCCTGTTACCATGGTAGTTGCCATCAGTGATGGCAAAGTTACCATCAATGGTAAGTTTTATGCAACGGGTCCAGGTTATAACTTTTAATGGGAATCTATCAAAGTTTGGTACAATTTTTTGTATACGCACTGTATGTAATGATGTTTTCACTCGACTGTGTAAAAATTATTTTCTATGCAGCTTCTCTCTGAATTATATTCATTGTATATTGTTCTTGAATAAAAATCTATTTTACACTAAGCTCTATTTGTATATACCTAATACCAACACATCCATAAATTCATTCCATATGATACATAGTTTTCTTTCATACAGAATTGTTGTAACTGCACTTTCAACAATTATTGACTAAATCTTAAATTTGAATCTGTGTACAAACTTGTGGTATTGTACATGTACATGTTTATGTAATAAAAAAATGTGTGGTTTTGTGTTTGAGTAAAGCTTACATTGCACTCTTCAAAATGATTAAAGTCCATATATATATGTAATTGTATATATGTAACATAGGAGTGAAAAGAATTAAAAGAAAGAGAAAATAAAGAATGTGCAAACCAAATCGAGATGCTTATTTTTGTATTTTTGTTTATATCAAGCTAGAGTAAAGGACACCATGGCCCTGTTACATAACAAAACTTATCATTGATGGTAACTCTGCCATCAATGGTAACTTCCATGGAATACTTGATTTTAATTGGCTGTTGAGCAATGTTACCATGGTAGTTACCATTAATGTTAAGTTTTATGCAACGGGTCCCTGTATTAATTTCAGCATATTTTTCCTTCACATTGTGGTGTAGTTGAAAATGTTATCTTTAATTCGAGGTTTTTCACCCATTATGGGTGACTGCACTAGCCATTAAAAAAATGTTGAAATTGCCTTTAACCAAATTAAGTTTGGGTTGAGTGATGTTCAGGAGTTACTTTCATTTTGTATGAATGCTTTTATGATTTTCAAGGGAGATCAACCAAATCTTGGGTCGAGGTACTGAAATTGGCATAAAATCAAACAACAAAAATAACAGGGGTTCAGATGTTTTTGGCCAGATTTTACTTATGAAGATGGCAAATTAAAACAAACGAAAACGAAAACACAGTAGGCTATCGGAGCTTTTCAAAGATCTACATGAATGTACTTTTATTACAAATGACATAAAGCATTAATTGAACCAGGGTTTCATTTTTTCATAAACTATCTGTATAAAGAAGATTGGATTGACGTACATGGTACAGTGCAATTCGTGTGTGTCAGTAGTTATGAGTTGTTTACACGCAATATAATTTCAGTTCAAGATATTTTTGCTGAAAATGACATACGGTCAATATCTCATTTTCAACAATTGGATAACTGGAGTTTAGTGGATGTAAAAGAGTATGATATTTTAATGCAGTTTAACAGTACTGTGAAGTTACAAAATTTATTTGTTTTGAAGATTCATGATGGACGGGCATTTTCAGATTTTTCAAATGAGGTATGTAGGGAGATATTTAGTAGGCCTAGGAAAGTTACTCTTGTTAACAGACTAAGGCACCAAGAAAAAAGGGCACTTTCTGGAAAAAAGGGCACCTACAAAGGAAATCTCAAAGCGAAATTATACAATTGTTTAGACATTGGTATACCCTACATTGTGATTACATTATCAGGAATTATTTCAATATTTGTTCCACTTTATACACCATACAAGATATTGCTTAAGCATCATACTTTGCAGTTTGGTGTGATGGTCTTAAAATTTATTTGGGAGCGAGCGAAGCGAGCGAGGAAAAAATTTAAGATTTGTGAGGTCGCAGTGCGAAAATTATATCTTATAAAGAGGAAAACCCAATCCTGATGGGGTTATAAGCACATTCTCATAACGGAAGACTGAAAAGACCCTTGTTAAGTGACATAAGTATATCATCTATAGATGCATGCAAGTGTAGCGATCGAGCTTTGGGGGAAATTCCTCTTAGTCGCTTGAAATTAGGGCGCGTTTAATGATGAGAGGAAAAGGGGACACTTATCAGAACAGAAAAGGAGCATGTGTCAAAGTACAAAGAGTAATTATCAGAGGTGAAAATGGGCACTTCTTACACCCTCAAAAACAGGCACTCACCAGGGATGAAAAAAGTCAGTCAAGAGAATAGGAAATGGGCATTCGTCGACGGAAAATGGGCCCCGTCTGATTTTGATAGGGGCATTTATAAGAGGTGAAAAGGGGCATTTATGAAAGGGGATAGGTCCCTTATTAGAAAGGAAAAGGGGCACGTATCATTGTTAAAAGGGAAATTATCAGAGGTGAAAAGAGGCACTTATGTGACTTATCGCACCTGAAAAGGGTAAATGACCAGATATGAACAGGGGCACTTATTTAAATGAAAAAGGGGCACTTATAATAAAGGTAAATATGCATTAGTTCAAAGAAAATGGGCGCCGATCAAATTTTAAAGAGGGCATTTATCGGAGGTAAAGGGGGCACTTATCTGAAGTGCAAAGGAGAATTTTCTCGTACTTGAAAAGGGTCATTTACAAGAGAAGGGGCACTCATGAGAAGGGGAAGGGGCTCTTTTTTTAATAGGGTACTTATCATTGAGAAAAGGGGCACATGTGAAAATATAACTTAGGTGCGTTATCCGAGTTAAAATGGGGGTAGTTATTAAAAGGTAAATGGGGCACTTACAAAGGAAAAGGGGCTCTTGTCAAAGTAAAAGAGGCACCTCTCAGATTTGAATAGGGAAATTATCAAAGGTGAAGGGGGCACTTATCATAAGTGAAAAGAGGCACTTCTCGTACCTGAAAAGGGACACTTACTAGAGATTAAAAGGGCACTTATGAGAATGAAAATGGACACTTATTGCAAGGAAAATGGGAAATTGTCGAAGTAAAGGGGCACGTGTCCAAATAAAAGGGCACTTATCAGAGTTGAAAAGGAGAAGGGGCACTTTTACAAATTAATAAGGGCACTTGTGAAAGTAAAGGGGCACTATTCCTATGTAAAAGGCACTTCTTACAATGTTAAAGGGCACTTTTTCTATGTAAAAAGGGCATTTTTGGGTGCTTGAAAAGTGGGAGGGCACTGTGCCCCCCACCCTCCGGGAGGGCCGCCTCTGAGGTGAGGTACAAGGGTACCTTGTAGGATTACTCCTTGAAATGCACTGTGCGCCGATAACGGCTGCCGGAGCTAAAGCTAGGGTAATCATTTCCAAAGCTCTTTGGAAGCGCATATAGAGATGTTATTTCATAACGTATTATACGCTATACAAGAACTGTACTATTATTATTATTATTATATATATCTATTTGGAGTAGGGGTAGGGAGTGTGTAAGACAAGCTAGAAGGGGGACGAAACATCTCTCTTCCCATTTTATTCCTTTTTTTTGGTTTAATTGTTATTTCTTTTAGGATTTAGGTTCTTTTCTATTTTTCTAACTACTACATAATTGTATGAAATATAATTTTGCACTATTTTGTATATTATTGTGCTGTTAATGTATTCTATTTTGAGAAAATGATGAAATAACATTAAAAACTACAACAACCACAAAATCAACACATGTGCATCAACATTGTGTATCAGTGTGCGTGTGTTTGTATTTTGGACAAAGGTGTGAATTGATACTTGTGTTCTGATGTATTTCTTTATAGTTTACATTCTTAGTTTTTTTAATTTCTTGATGAAGGATATAAATCAAATGTACCATGCACTCTTTTCGACGCACCTGTAAAACGATGGATCTTCGGTGACTGGTCCCTCTGAAACTAGTGCTAAGCCAGTCACAGAAAATTTATAATTTTAACTGAAGCTTCTTTAATAGTGCATGGTATATTTGATTTTTAATTTATTTAATTCAAATTGTATTTGGAAACTTTCCATATTTGATCAACATTGTGTTTTGGCATACTAAGGCTATGAGCTATGGTTTAAGCGATGGATGCGGTTAACAGCGTTGGTGTATCTTGTGGATTTATCATATTCATATTCTGAATATTTGCAGCGAATTGAATCATATTGAAGAGATTGCAATTCATAGTTGTACACGATAAGTCTTGGTTGACATATTCTCTCTCTCTCTTTCTCTCTTTTTTTTTCTCTCTCTCCCTCTCTCTCTTGCATAGAGAACAATTGAATTTATAAATATGTGGCCGTGATTATTAGTATTGAACAGGGGAAAGAAATAGGGAGGAGATCAAACGAAACCAAAATTTAAGATACCTACTACATATTCATTAGTGATGGATACGAATTCAGGTAGGCCTATATAAAATGTGAAATACTTAATTATAGAGCGATGATACATTAATTCTTTGACGTTGATTGATTCGTTCAAGTTTACATGAATGTGGTGACTTGTCGGTTACGAACAGAAGGTTTCGATACCTACTCAATCTATCAAACAATACGAAATCTAGCTGTATTAAATACACAGACAAGAAATAACAAAAGGGAGATGCCAGAATGATGACACTGAAAATGATTAAAAGTTTGGATAAAAAAAAAATAAAACAATATATTCTGAGGTCATATTATTTTATTGGAAGTTTTGAAAGTTTTATCCACCAGCATGTTGTTAAAAACTATATTCAATTATGCGGTGACACGTTGGTTACGAGCAGATGGTATATTAAAATGTGAAATAATTAATTTTAGAGCAATGATACATCAATACTTTCACGGTGATTGATTCGTTCAAATTCATATGAATGTGGTGACTTGTCGGTTACGAACGGCAGGCCTCGATATCTACTCAATCTAGCAAAAAATAAGAAATTAAGCTGTATTAAACCACAGACAAGAAATTAAAAAGGAGATGCCAGAATGATGACATTGAAAATGATTGAACGTTTGGATACAAAATAATAAAACAATGTGTTCTGAGGTCATATTTATTACAAATTTAGAAATTTTTATCCACCAGCGTCTTTTTGAACACTATATTCAATTTAAATGTGAGTGTGGATCTGTGTAAGGTATAATTTGTATATATTTTTAAGGGGATAAGGGGTGTGTGAGATAAGCTAGAAGGGGGAGGGAAACCTTTCAACTCTCGTCTCAGTTTATTCCTTTTTGAAAATTGTCATTTCTGTTACGATTGAGGTTCTTTTCATTTTTAACCACTACATGATTGTATGATCTATTTTTTCACAATAACAGAAGAGTGCTTTGTCTATTCTAAAGAAAATGTAATGAGGAATCATGTTGGAAGTAGGACCTACTGTGCGTTTAAACATGTATCAAATATAAGCTATTACTTTTATATATTGTATTAATGAGGATATGAGTAAAATTAAACACCTGCCATTGTGGAATGGGCAACTCTCTTCGCAAGCACAGTGTGTGTGTGTGTGTGTATGCGTGCGTGTGTTTGTGTTTGTGTGTATTTTGGACAAAGGTGTGAATTGATACTTGATTTCTGATGTTATTTGTCATAGTTTACATTCTTAGTTTTTTTAATTTCTTGATGAAGGATATAAATCAAATGTGCCGCGCACTCTTTTAGACGCACCTGTAAAAGTATGGATCTTCAGTAACTGGTCCCTCAGAAACTAGTGCTGAGCCAGTCACAGAAAATGTATGATTTCAACTGAAGCCTCTCAGTGCATCGTACATTTGATTTTTTAAAAATTTAATTTGGAAACCTTCTATATTTGATGAACATGGTGGATGGGCATATGAGCTATGGTTGGATTGGTAGTTGAAGCGATAGATGCGGTTAAGAGCATTAGTGTAATATTTGTATTTATCATATTCAGACTCTGAATATTTTAACCGAATTGAATCATATTGTAAAGGATGCAATTCATAGTTGTACACGATAAATCTTCGTTGACATATCTCTCTCTCTTGCATTAAGAAAATATGAATATATTAATCTTTGGCCTTGGTTGAGAAAAATTTTTTTGTATTAGTATTGAACAGGAGAAAGAAATAGGGAGCAAATAAAAACAAAATGAACATTTAAGATACCTACTGCATATTCATTCGTGATGGGTAAAAATGCAGGGTATATTAAGTGAAATAATGAATTTTAGAGCGATGATGCATCAATTCTTTGACGGTGATTGATTCGTTCAAATTACATGAATGTGGTGACTTGTCGGTTACGAACGGCAGGCTTCGATATCTACTCAATCTAGCAAAACATAAGAAATTGCTGTATTAAACCACAGACAAGAAATTAAAAAGGAGATGCCAGAATGATGACATTGAAAATGATTGAACGTTTGATACAAAATAATAAAACAATGTGTTCTGAGGTCATATTTATTACAAATTTAGAAATTTTTATCCACCAGCGTCTTTT